>CM062826.1:22767100-22970447 GCA_031772345.1 Himalopsyche anomala | reverse complement strand
ACGTTGTATATAGACATCTATCGATTTACTTCGTACTTAATAAACGTCAAAATAAATAAGAATTAATTGTTTGTTACTTACGAAAGCTTTAGATAAAAGGATTCTTTTATTTTTTCACAGCACTGAATAAAAAATGAAATGTATTGCTTTAATATGAACAAATTTTCATGACAATTCACACATGAAAGACGATATTATAAAAAGAAAACAAGAAACTATCCACAAGACCATTCAAAATAATAATAACCAACAGCTGGTGTTGCCCGTCACGAGATGAAAAAAAATATATATTTCCCTAAATCTTACACTGATTTATTATATTTATTCGTTGCATTCTTGAGAAATTGTTTTCGAATTGATGTCGACGATATTATGTCAATCCATGTAATTTTCTAATACACGTTTTGAAGATTGAATTTGGATTCCATTCTATCATATATTTTGTTTTTTCATATCCATTATATTGTTGAGTATTTATATCGATTGATCAAACAGTTTTACAAAAACACATCCAGCTCACAATAAAATAAAACAACAATTATACCGTATCCTAAATAAAATAATTGGGCTTCTTTTTGTCCATTATGAATTTGATAAGAATTATTTGTGTGCCATTTCTTTTGTAAAAAATCATGTATTTCATTCAATTCTAATTCTATTTTATCCGTGTTACTTAAATGTCTGAAATTGTTAACCAGGGCACAGCCCACTGTTCGTGAAGGGTTTTAACATTTCACAATACGGTGTTTCTTTGTAACTTCGTATCTATATATATCATAACAATATTCTATCACCTAAAACAATGTTCCTCAACCTTTTTACTCATGCTGCACCGTACAAAAGAAAAAAAAATTCCGGACCACAAATGCAAACCGCATTAATGATGTCACTTGTTCACTAACAAGCATTCATAAACGATTTATTAATATTACTAATATTGTGTTTTTAGTGCGTTTTTTAAAATTAGCTATGCGTTTTAATTTACACTTTACCCAAATTAGTTGGGTATCTATTTATAGATATTAAAAAAAGGACATAATTGATAAAGGATCACAATTAAGAAATGACGTATCTTGACACTGTTTAAATTCAACCATATTAACAAACCACACCAAGATCGGTGTTCAGCTTCAATCACCACATTTGGTATGTATGTTACTTCTCATTCTTTGTAATTTCCTTGGTGTCGCATCATTCTACCAATTATTAATATTTAACAATAAGTAAACGTGCAGACGAAGAAAGATCCTATATTTATTATTATTGCATGGCGAATTTCTTTAAATTTGGCATACTGTTTGCGGCCCGGCGGAAAGTCTCTGCGACCCGGCACCGGGCCGCAGACCACCGGTTGGGGAACACTGACCTACATAACATTAATAGTTAATTATAATATTCATTTTATTATTGATGCGTTTTCAGGGTGCATTAACAATGGAACATTGTACGGAACAGGCTCGGCAATGTCCACATCAAGCCTCTGTGAATACTGCTATTGCATTGCTGGCGTACAACGTTGCGTCAGACCTAGGTGTCTGATGCCACTCGATGGCTGTGCCCCTAAGCACTCTCCTCTTTCATGTTGTCCCATCAGATATGACTGTGCCCACGCCGTGGCATCTACAACGACGACTTTGGCCCCATCCCCCTTCAACGGTAATTTTTAAAAAATGAACATCCACCCCCCATTTATAAAAAATCATATGTTTCTTAACTGAGTAATAATTTATAGAAAATAAAGACATTAAAAACCTTTTATCGAATAAAAAAAATTAATAGTTATCATACTAAGACATTTCAATTGAAACATTTATTAATATTTGACTGCAATTATCCTCTTTAAAATAACGTCGTTATATTTCAATTTATTGTCAAGGGGTGGTCTTAAAAAAGCTTGTCAAGCCTTCAAATAGAAAAAAATTGATTTATCTTTCTCATGTATGTGAAAAGAACGGAGTCTATATAACCTGAAGGATAGACGATAATGGGAGTCAAAAGCCAATCGCCTTGTGACAACTGCTTCTGCATGAGAGGCCTTGTGAGATGTGTTCCAATGTCTTGCGCTCCACCACTCCTTGAATGTACTCCAATCGTGATGCCTGGAAAATGTTGTGCTAGTAGCTACAATTGCAGTAAGTTTGATTAATATTGTTCAATTTAACAGTATTAAGACTTAAGCTAGCGAAAACCTTGGGCCTGGAAAATTTTAAGCGCCACGCGGAGTTCTTGTAGTTATATCGGAACAAATACAATATTAATGCACTCAATAAATTATGATTTTGCTGATCCATTATTTAACATAAATGAATAAACGTTGAAAAAAAAAACAGCAATAATGTTTTATTTTCAAAACTATGGCTTCAAAGTGCTAAAGAATGCAGGTTTATGTTGTTAGTATTCTTAGTTCTTAAATAGACGCCACAACATTTATTTATAAGCAGACGATTCGCTTTTTCCGAAATTCTTTGGATTCCTTTCAACTTTTATTTTCACTCAATTCTTTTCCATTCAAAACATTTATCGTCTCATGTCTTATCTTGAGTTATTACTAATAAATAAATTCTTAATTTATACGAAATATCTCAATATGTGTGAACTTGTATTATAGTTGTTAAATAACTCGCAACATCAGGTCATCAGATAAAAACAGTTTGCGATTATATTTTTAAAAAATCAAGTCGTTCAACTCGTGTTTGTCAAATCTCTATCAATTTCTTCACTACATAGTTCTTAAAACGGAATAAAAATGGGAGCTTAATAAGTAATCATTAAATGTTTAACAAAAAAATAGTAATATTTAAAATGCTCTGTTGTATTTTATTAGTAACAATAAGTTTGTTTTTTTAGGTAAGAAAGTTGCAGAATTCAAAGCAAATAATGAACTTTTGCTAGTTTCTGAAAGCAGCCAAGACAATGTAGAACATGAAGTTATAATTAATGAGCGATCGTTCCCAGACGACACTCCGCTTTCTCCGTCCCAAATAGCCACACTCCTGTTAAACTTGGATGGTAGAAATAACAGGCGGATAGAAAATAAGCCACACAACACAACACATAACAAAAACCAAACAAGGCCGAAAAGTATATCAAACGCTACAGTTACAGAGAAAATTGATACTGACGAAAATGTTGAGGTTTTAAATTTGGAGAAGGTATCTGATAAACCCGCAAACTTGTCAACAACTCTAATTGCAATTGTTTCAACGACGACTCGGTACACTACCAAAAACTCAACAAAAATTAAAAATGATATCGAAATTACTGATATTCCTTTAGTGAAATCAAAATCCAATGAATCAATTGTAATTAAAATTGGGAATGTAAAAAATATCACAAGTTCTGTGACAGCAAAAAATGATGGCATCGTTATTAAAAAATCAAATGAAACTTTAAATAATTTTAATGATGACCCAATTGATGACAATGAAACGACAGAAAGTAATATAATCGATAAATCTAAAACGATAATCAATGATACAGTGAACTGTACAACAGAAATAAGCACGATAGAAGGTAATTTAACTTTATCTGAAAATGAAAGAAATAATTCGTTGATTGATGTTACTCCTTACAATGATACTCAAGAGCGTAGTAAAGATTTAAGTGATACAATCGAAGCTGCAAATTCTTCCTCAGAAGATGAAGATTCTACAACAATACTTCCTACCGAAATACCCTTAGAAACTATCACGGCCGAAAATGAAGTGTCAAGCGTCGAATCACAATTCCCTTCGACTTCGCTGATCATTCCTAAAGACGATGACATATTCATGGTGAACGTTTCAACTTATGTGAGAACAAATACGAGTGTTGTAACTCTTCGGCCAGTTGCTGCCATTCCTCCCGAAATAGAAGCATTGCTAAATATTAGCATGAAGAAGAATAGCCAAAAAGATGATTATTACGACTATGATTATAAATCATCGTTACCGCCATCTTTGCCAAATTTAGAGTAAGTGTTTTTCTAAAATTTAATGATTCCTATGTAATTTTGAAGTTTCATCAAGCATCCGTAGTTTTTTTAAATTTTTATAAAATCATAAACACGAGCAGCACCTTTTTATTGTGTTGTATTGCAATTTAGCCAAATTCAAAAATATTATATGTTTAAAAGCATATATACATATAAATTATACTAATTAATTGAAGTCATACAAATCATTTCAAATGTTCGTTGCAATCAATACAAGAATTAAACTTGAGATATATCATACATTTTCAGATTTTTCTCTCGGTAGAGTCACAACTCTAAGCCAAAACTATAGCTCAATAAAAAGCATCTTTTTTTTGATAATCATCTCCAGCTTATAACATCCAGGGCATATTTTTTTCTTTTCTAACATTCCCAAAGTTTATTCTAAAAAACAAATTAAATTATGGTATTTATTTTTTTAGGATAATACCATTCCTTGCCATTGACGCCGTTCTCAAGTCCGACGAAAGGGAACCTGACAAAAACAAAGAACTAGACCACTACGCGACGGCTTATCCACCACTGGACCAAGAAAAAAATTATCTGGGTTCATTTTCAACAATACCCCGAGAGAAATTCAATGCGACCGCGTATCCTTATATGACGAGCGACACCTACAACCCAACAACGTTTGCTTCTTACACCGAAGAAAAATACCTATCCAGCCCCACAAATTTCCCTCCTGTACGAACAAACAATAACTTTGCTCGTAATCCAGCCATCTATAAACAACATATCAACGATAAATTCCAAGCTACCACCTACAAAACAATCATCGACGAAAACGTCAAATATGATGGATCGCAGTATGCCCAAGATAAATATGATCCAACAATATACCCATCTTTGACTCTGGAAGAGAGCCAAACAGACAACCCTACGTTTGCTTTTGATGCACACACACTTAACTTGTTCTCTCCTCCTATAGAAACTGAAGGTAATTTATCGATGATTTCTAAAATCTGTTGAAAAAAGTTCTTATTAATACGTTTTATATCGACTGTGGAAAGGAAAAAGGACGTAACCCACACATATCAAATTTTACAGGAGGCGCTAAAAACGTGTTTTGATGATTTTGGGACATATGTAAATTTTGAATTGTGCACAACCTTAAAGTGCACGGAGACTTCTAAGCTGGTGTTTAATCGACATAATCTAATTTTAATTAAAGAAGTTGTCTAGAAAAAACCTTTATTTCAGTTTTTTTTTGATTTAATTTTTTACAAGGTCATCTTTTTCATACTTAAAAGCTAAATTTAGATACTAATTCGGCATTTGCGACTTGCATCCTTTTGATAGAACGTGCATCAAGTTCGATACATTGTAATTATTGAAAAAAACTTGTTATGAAAACATGTGGGTTACGTCCTTTTTCCTTTCCAAAGTCGATAGGTTACAATATTTTCTTAATAGATACATAAATAATGACGGTATCATATTTTTGATGTATTTGTTTACTTTTGTTTTGTTGTAATGGATTAAAATATGTAATTTTGTCATTCCACTATTCGTCTTACTAGTTTTGACACGTGTTTAACCTATTTTGTAAACTTTAATGAATGCATGCTTTACAGTGGGGTCAGAGTGAGAAAATTATCATTTATTTTTACTCTGGTGCTTAACATGTTGAAAAAAAAGTAAATACATTCCTCTGTATTTCAGTCTTTAGGTCTGAGAAATTAAATAATGTCACTAATTATCCTTTTGGACAAAAATTTATAAATCGATCGAAACATCAATCTATCACACCGGCACTATTTCAGGTGAATAGGGCAAATAGGTCATCAAATTCTAGCATAGATATTTTATTCCACAGGTGGCTTTTTACCTAGAGATCCTCCGTCAATTAATCCGTATTATAATTTGGAGTATCATTCATCAGACGATGGCTCTCATTCAGCAACCGAAAGTTCTATGATGGTCACCAACCACGCAAAGACAAATACAGGTATGCCAAACATACACATTTATATACGGCAGGAAAATTTATTATGTACATATGTAGGTAAAATGATTTCTATAATATAATGAGGCCGTCCATATATGACGTCATGCTTTAGGGTGGAGAGGGGCTTCAAGCTAAGTGTGAAGGACAAAATATTAATGTGACGTCATAAAACCAACATTATACTGATATAATACAAACGATTTAAATATATATATACGGAATAAATAATTTCTTAAACTCATTTTTTTCCAAAACTGATACAAAAGCAATAATATAATGACAACTTAAATTAAAATCAAATCGATTTCTCAAAAATTGTCGATCACTACAGTTAAAGTTCTTCTAAGAAATCCGGGGCAGAATCGTATTCTCAATCGTCAATAATGACTTGTATTTTCTCACTACTTTATTGCAGATGATTGTACGTCAAACGGCCGAGATTATAAAAATGGGGAGTTGATAACGGAGCCCAGTGCTTGCGTCGTATGCTTTTGCTATTATGGAGACATCCATTGCCAGGATCCGGAATGTCCCGCTATCAAACCAGGATGTAGAAGAATCATTGAAAAGGGCGTCCAATCCTGTTGTGGAGTAGAAATTTGCAGTGAGTGACCTTTTTTTGAACCAATCCAGTGGCGGAGAATTACTATGCACCGTATTCGATCAAATAGCACTAAAAAGTAATATTTTTTTATTCCATGTCCGATATGGAAGTCAGCGACGTTGACCACTGTGCCATAGAGACGATATTTTTTTTACCTTTCATAATAATGCCGTTTAAATTTTTTTTTTAAATAGAGACAAATATTTAAGGCACCCACAATGTAATAACATTAGAAACCTGAAATAAAATTTTAAAGGGAATAAAAAAAAATACGTGAAAATGATTACGAGGTGATTAAAAGGCAGAACAAATTGTATTCGTTTGTTTAATCATGTTAATTGCTTTTCAAAATATATTAAACGTTTTTAATAACCTAATTACACACCAAGATGTTATATATCATTTGATGAAAAAGCAAGTACAAGTTTTCAATCATATAATAAACAAAAAAAAAGTCATAGAAACACTACTCAGAAGACTTGACGAAGTCATCATAATATTAACGATGTCAAGTTAAAACGAAAAAATACTTAAACCAAAAAAACTTAAAAATAGTTACACCACTAATTTAGTAATGACCGATAGTTTATGAACCTTGACTTTTTTATTCGAAAATAAAATTAGTGGCCTTGCATAATTTACGTATTATTATAATGTATGCGATTTTTTTTATCTTCGTTTATCGCTTTTTAAAATATAAATACCAACACGTGTGCGGTTAAAATTGTGCATTACTGATAACACTGGTATTTTAATAATAAAATAAAAAACGGAACTGTGTATTTGTCATTGTTGTGAATTAGTTATCATTTTTTTATAAAAATACAAAATAGAATATGAAAAACAAAATTTCTTATCTTAACTTTGATTTATAGCAGTTTATTTTCGTTGTAATCAAGATGTAATCAATTGTTTCAGATGAAGATATTGAAAAGAGTACGCCGCCAGCAGAGGTTTCCGAAAATGAGATAAAAACCCATAAGCCTTCCGGGCTTGCAGCAATTGCAGACAGAATTGATACACTTGATCCATTCAAAGATGTGATTCGGACAGAGCCTGCTCCTGACCTACAATCTCTTATCGTCGATATGATGCCGTACTACGTGAGACAAACTCCAAAGACGTCAATATCTACAACGCAAATGCCCACTGTCACAAAGATACCTACATTTGTTGTTCCATCGAAGACTGTCAAGCCTCCAGTTATATCATCAGTAAGTTCCACTACAGAAGCCACACCAACAGCAACCGAACAAAAAATCGAATTTACAAGTAAAGCGACTAGATTACAAAACTATCCAAATATAGATCCGACTTTAAGTCCTGCAGATATACCAGTATTTAAAGTATTGCCAACAACGGAGTATTACAGAACAACAACAGAAGAACAAGAACTGTTACCCGACGAAGAAGAAGAGGAAGAATTCTCGTTCGATAGTGTGCTAAAACTTTTGCTAGGAGATTCTTCTGATGTCACAACCAAATCAACTACTATACGAACTACTCGATTTACAACACCTTTGACACTTTCAACGACTACACCTAGACCAACTACTACTTCGACAACTACAGTTAGACCAACCACTACACACACCACAACTCAACGACCAATAACGTCACGAACGACAACTCACTCACCAGTTTCTAACTCTTCAACGCTATTGAAAAACTCATATAAGTATTCATTTTCGAAACCAAATAGAACATTGAGCTCAGTCTTACTTTTGCACAAAAACTTTACAAAACCTGTTAAAGGTACTACCAAATCTCCGTCAGCTTATCCTGCTGTCAATCGTCCAACAAAATTAAAGTATCCTTTTGCATCTACTCCTATTCCACTGACAACTCAAACATTCAAGAAAATTCCTGTCTCCATCAACAATTTGACGAAACCATTGATTTCTCGATTACCCCCTTCCGTGCCATCTGAATCAGCGATACCATTTGGGAGTGGCCTCTTGAAACTGGCCGGTTGCAATATTTACGGAAGGATGTATCGTGTCGGAAAAATTATTTCGGAACTGTCGGGGCCATGTTTGGAGTGCATGTGTACGGAAGTTGGTGTGCAGTGTATGCCCCTTGCTTGCTGATTAAAGCAACACAAGTGATTTAATAAATTTTAAAAAAAACTTTTCTGTCAAAGTTAATGACAGATTTTTTCGATATGAGATTTGTTCTTATCGTGAGAATATATATCATGATAGAAGTGCTTTGAATTCTGGATATTAACCGATAATATCTCACTGATATTAGTTTGTATGAAGCCGCAAAATGACATTTTTGCAGCTCATATAAAAGACAAGATATTTGAATGCCCGGAATTCAAAATAAAAATGATTTTTATCATTGTTATAAATTATTGTTTACATCACTGATAATGCTATAAAGATATGGAGACACTTAAGCGATAGCGGTTATGGTACTGTTTGTCTTACAAAATATTTACCATTTTTTTATTTAACTATCACTCAAGTGGAACAGTATACACATAAAAAGGTTCAAAAAATATTGTCATCGCCGCGCTGCACTGGAAAAAAGTGTCATCTCGAAAATGCTTGTTTTTTTATTATTTGAATTGCATTTAAATAAACATAATATTTTGTCCAATTATTATAAAAATATTAACCATTCTTAATAGAATGTTAACTTTAATCAATTCGATTGAACCGTTTGACCAGTACTCCAGAACCCTTTCTCTCCCGTGGTACACTTAAATTTTCTCCAGATTTCCGAGGCGCATCATAAGTAAAACACACATATTACTTTAATGTGTATATTAAACATACTTTAATCAAATTTCTGTCTATGCTTTTCTATATATTTTCTATACGTTATTATATATAAAAAACAGTAAACACAGAAATTTGATTAAATTATATTGAAGAATAAATTGTATCCTGGCAGGGTATCAGATAAAGACTTGAAGAATTTAATTTTTCGGAATATAACAATGTGCTACAGCACATCGCCCCACGGTGTGCTGTTATGCCACGGTTGTGAAACACTGCACTGGACTTATACAAATAACGTGTTAAACATTACCTTCTTCGTTCAGCGTTTTTTTTGTAACGTGGCGAAGTTTTTTTTCACCGCATCGCCCACCGCTATACCTGTGTGAACGTTTCTATATAATATTATATAGCTTAACGCAAACGCCGCCGCCATCGCTCGAATGTGTCCATGCGTTGATTTTATATGTGTCTGTCATATGGTATTTTAATTAAAATGAGTGATAAAAAATCGTATTAATTTTTATAGTCATAATATTTTCACCAATCGAGTTTGATTCATTTAAGGTTCATAAAATGTTATATCTCCCGAATTAAAGCGACTCTGATCGTTTTAAGCATTTACGAATACTTTTAATTAAATTGTACAAAACGACAATAAACGTAGATCATGAATGTCAAACCATATCGGATAAGTACCATACAATTGAAAAGAATTGATATACAACAAGAGAGCCTTTGAAAATTCGATTAGTTGAAGAAAACGTTCATTATTTTGCCTTTCAAATTCAGTCAATATTGTCATTCTTATCAATATATTCGGCATCACATTATAAAACAGTAATTTTCATTTATATTGGACATCATAGAGACCAACCACATGGGGATCATTTTTGTGATATTGATCAAACTGTTCGTTTTTTTTAATAAAACTTGAATTAATTATACCATTCCTATTCTTTTGATGAATATTACATTTTACGTAAGTAGAGTAGATCAAAAGTAGTTGACTGAATTTCATTTTGAAATAAATAATTGTTAATTAACATGAAAACAACGTGGATGTAAACTTAATAATTTTAAATTGTTGTTTTTAATCAGAATTATGTATTTTTGCATATTACGTGTAGTGATTTCATCACAATTAATAACGTTGGTTTTTTTAGTATGTTAAAGAAACAAAATTTCTCACAAATTAAAAGAATTTCACTTATCTCGTAAAACTCTTTAAAAATATATGCAACAATATTAATTTTTAAGAGCAAGAATATCATTCGGTCGATCTGTACATTTTTTTAAATTTGTTTTATGACGATATATTTATATACTCATAAACAATTTCAGTACGTATTATGCATAATGAATTTAAAAGGCTTTTCGTGTATATTTCTTTTTTTCGATAAACCTAGCACAGGAATAAGTGCAGAGTATTCAAATAATTTTAGAATAAGTCGAAACCACAAAATACCGAGAAAGCTGAAATTTACAAACGTGCTTTATGGTCATGTTTGCATTTTTCGGCTCCATAAAACATTACTTTTTAATGTTATTATTTTATACGATAGTTTAAGTTTATATTTCTTTTAAAATAAAACTACGAATAATAAATTGGTAATGTGTTTTATTTACAATAAATAACAACATGATAGTATAAATTTGAACAATTCTACACAACATTGCGTCAATGTGATATTATCAACTAAGCAGTAATTACAACTTAAAAGCCTCGTAAATTTACGACTTCGGTATCACTTACGGAAGATAAGATGAAATAAAATACAATTCATTTATAACGATTCACTTAACCATTATCTGAAGTTACAGACAATTAAGAGGTTTTCGTTAATGTATTTATTACCTTCAATTCAATCGTAAAACAAAACTTTTAATTTTGTCTTGATCATTTTTAAAATTGATTTTTGACAAGCAATTTTTTTGAAATTAATTTAAAGTCTTGAAAATTCCAAATTTGGTTGTACATTGAGTATTATAATGCTGATATAGAAGAGATTCATTTGTATGAACACCAGTTTTCAAAATATGAACAAAATATGCATTTATTAATTTCTCATTATGTCTTGCGTGAATGTATGTCAATATAATTAAATGAAATGTGAGTGAGTGAATATGTGACGTTACGTGTCTGAAGATAAAAACCATATTTCCATTATCTTAAATCATATCGTACATTAAAGGTTATTGAAAAGAGTAACTGTAATGACAAGACAATAAAACTCTAAATTTTACCTAAGAATAGGTTGAGAATCGCAAATTTTTAATCATATCCTATGATATAGATGTTTTAAAGGCTTTTACATACATATATTTATATTTCATTTAAAAAGATATGTAAAGTATAAAACATTATATAAGTTATTAATAATAAAATTTTAACTTGGTAATATTTATTATACTATCACAATAACAGAAGAATATTGATAAAATTTTACATTTTTTAATGCAAATTAATGTAAAGTAGAACACCAATTCATTATATTATATTACTAAATAACTTTTTATTTTTATAAATTTATAAAAATGGAAAAAATTACGATCAAAATTAACACGTATGTATAGGTACTTATTGATAATATCATGAATATTTTTTTAATTAATTATTAAGTATCTTAAATGGTTTGCCAATATTTTTGTGCAGTTACCCTTAAATTATATTAACCATTTGGCAGTATTTTTCATTTCCCTTATCTAAATAAGTATTTACATTTTTTTCCGTGACTAACGTAAGGTACTTCAGAGTGTGATTTATGGCACAATGAATTTTTTTAAATGATTAATTGTTATAAATCGCTGTTTTAAAATGTAAAGCTGCTAACTCGCAAAAAACATTTTTTTTTACCGAAGCAACAAAAGAGTATAATACACTCTTAGAGTTTTAAAGTGCGACATTATGTAAATAGTTTTTTAATATGTTGTTCTCGTATAAGATGCACACTAAAGCATCATCATGCATCACATTTACACTACTACATAAACAGCGATATACATAAACTGATATTTTTGGGAGTGTCAAATTATACTATTTATTTATCTACTTCACATCAATATATTATTATTTCATTTAAATGACTATTCATACGTTTTAAACAAAAATGGACTCATTTTTATTGTGGACTGTTATGAGTATCAGTAATTTTAATTGAAATGTTTCAATTCAATGAGATTTATACTTGTTCCTTAGTGTATGACCTGCAATAAGCGAATCTTGCAGCAAACAAGATGGTCATAATAGGAAATTAAATAACTAGACGCCCTGCTAGTAATAAGGCCAAAATTTAAGTGGAAAAAAATATGTTCACAGTCGCCGCCCGCCATGCAAAAGTGCAATATCAGGCATGATGAACGTTAAAACCCGGGAGGTTAAAATTCCGTCCGAAAATTGTCATTTCAATACCGTAGTTCGTAAAAGCAGTCAGAAAAATATACAAATCTTGGTTGAATTCAATAGAATAGAAAAGGCGCACAAGACATAAACTAAATAATAATGGTGTCAGAATTTAGAGGGTGAAGTTACTGATGAGGATGATTACTATTATCTAATACAAAACATCGTATATGCTTTTAAAGATAAAATGAAAGGTGAGTAACTTAATACATCAAAAATCAGCCCATATATTAGATTTCTCAGATCTTCTTCTTTGTTTAAAACAAATGCTGCTTAGCTAAAATAACGAAATCAGATTTGTTTTTTTCTTAACTCTTTCCACGTAGTACAATTTTATTTGCCTTGTATATAATGCATGTAAACATGTCTGTATTGGACATCGTGGTGAAGGTATAATGAGACTTAATCTAAATACTGATCGATAGTTAACCTTACTGGCGGATGAAGTCCGTTATTTATTAATTTAATTTGTCATAGAGATAAACTAATAATAAATTATCACAGAATAGACATCTTTAAGTCTTGATCAAAAAAATATTGCATAAAACTGAAGTGGCGACTCCGACAAAAATAGTTGCTATCGATATCCACCTGGCAACTTTAATGTGAAAAGTATGCTTGTCAGGACCTGGAAAAATCAAACACAACACTGTTAAAAATATTATTAATTAAAACATCAAAAACTTTATGGTGCTATTAACTAAGCCATGGGTTGTGTTATGAATGATTTCGAAGCACTGCGCTTACAAAATAATAACTTTATTTTTTTGAATATTATTTTGAAGCATACTAATCATGCATTCCTAATGGCACATCACAGAAATTGATTTACGAGACATGATTAGAATTCAATCATTCGACCTCTATTTGAAGAACGGGTACAGATAATAAATAAATAACTAGTAGTTAGCTAATGGAATGGTTGTCAATCAATTCAATTATCAACAACATTCACGCCTTTCGGAAAAACCTATGAATCCACCCCTTTTTTTATTTATTTAATTATGTGTTTTCAAACCACAGGGGTTCATAATGTCGCCACTGCATACTAGGCTGACTAAAGATGATCTGATGGTATTCATATAAGTAAGTTAAAAGGAAACTTTAGAGAACATTAATTTGGAGTCGGTTTTTTGAAAGCCGAAGTTTGAGTAGTTTTTTTTACCCATATGAAAGAACACAAATTCATAGAAAGTTTTCGTTTTCGGATTCAAACACTTAACTATTTTATTTTTGAGCAAATTAGTTAAGTTGTCAGTAGTGTATCAAAATTTCAGTGAAGAGTTGTCTTAACTATCCGGTTAGTAATTTATACAAAATATATTCAATTAAACACCGACAGTTTGAATTAAATACTGACATATAACAATTAATCAACTACTGATTAAAAATAAATTTATTGTCTGTTAATACAACATGTTATTGACAAAATAATTAGATACCATATACTTGGATGTAAATTTAGCTTTATCGCAAATTTGGTTGTAATTTAACGTAACAAAATGTACATTTGATCGTTACTTATATCTAACCTGTGAAGATAAGGAGTCCGAGAGCGATCCCAGCCACAGCACCAGCGCAATGAGCCGCCCATCCTATCCGAGGAGACTGATCCTGTCCTGACCATCGGTGTGCTATCAAGAAGGCTACATCAGAGCCTGCTAATACGACAACTGCAAATATTCTGAACTTTGTGTACTTCATCATGCTGTACCTCTGCAAATTAAGAAACAATGTTTTATTCAAATATGAGTTACTAAAAAATCTTCGGATCGATATTTCGAAATCAAATTTACATGTGAATTGAGAATCCATGTACGAGTAGTTTTTAATTTTTAAAATTTTCCTTAACATTGCATCATAACATATCATTAAAATGAATAAAAACAGCAGTACAAGTGGAAAAAAACGTCGAGAGAAAAAACCTCGTTTTGTGATAATTTTCTCAGCTATATGTACATAGTTATGGAATATGTACATTTAAGCCACTTTATTATATTCGTTTGTAATTTCCAAATTCGACTAAAACGCGTTTAGTCATTTTTAGTATTCTTTCTGAGAAAACTTCTTTATAAAAATAAAACGTATTTATTTTATAATAATTCGACAATTCAACATAATGATATTGTGAAGACTAGTTCCTTTCACTGACATCATTTTCAACAGGCGAAAAAAACTGCATATTTGATAAAAATATATTGCGCCCAAAGTTTTAGGCACATACAAGTAAAAAATTACACTTTGAGATAATCTATATATTTATATAAAAATATTAATGTTTGTTTGTCCCTTATGCGTTCCTGTACCGCTCATCCGATTGCGATAAAATTTTGGAGAGTTGTTGTGCAGACGCCTGCAAAGTTTTCTAAATTAGTACGGCTAGTAGTGGGCTACCAATACGCTAACAATGAGGCTCGCTTTATATCAAAGCAATTCTCAGTGTTATGGGGAAACAGTGAGATTTTTATCACTCGAATTTTATATGCAATACTTTATTGTTTATCCAAAAGCACTTCAATGAATACAATTAAAACACAAAAGTTTTCTTTCTTTAAGTGGCATTCAACGCATGCCGGGTACTCACTTCACTGGTCTAAATGAATAAGTAGCTGTGGAAAGAGGTTATAATGAAATTAATAGTTTCGTATACCAATATTAGATACATTTTAAAAGACAGTATGAATCATAAAATTCAATTACTCCAGAAGTGTCGGTATGACATTGCCAAAGGTGAAGAGTTACAAGATTGGTTTATCGATAACGTTGTATGTTTATGCTGATGACATGCTATTACACCACAGTGATCTAATTTGGTGAATTATTAAGTAGTTTTTAATCAGATGGTATCTATAATTTAACGAAGGTCAATGTAGGAAACAAAATACAATGACAATCGACTGTAATTTGTATGATGTGGTTCCGCTCGTTAAAGATGGCCGATATTAAAATCACATAGCAGACAATCTACCTAGTAGAGGTCTGCACGGGCCAAAATTTTACAAAACTACCCGGTCAAAATTTACATCCTCAAAATTACATTACAAAACACATTACAAAATTTTAAATCCTCGATTTGTTATATTTTTTCCCAGATTATATCCCAAATTCCAAAGCCCGGTCCGGCCCGGCCCGAGCTCAACTCTCAATTGCGCTTACTCGCCCGAGCCCGGCCCACGGGCCGGGTCGGGTAAGAGCCTGCGGGCCATGCCCGGGCCCGTGCAAACCTCTACTACCTAGGTAAATTATGGTACCATAGAACCGAACCATTTTTTTCAAATTTATCTCCAAATGAGCAAAGTCATCATAATGAGGTTTACAAGGCTAAAATAATCATTTATGAGTACCACAACGATTTAGATTTTTTTGATGTCCATAAATAAAAATATGTTTAAAATTATATGATAATGCTTTATGATTAACTATTTTAATGAAATGGAAAAAGTATTTGTAATACACAACAGTATTAAATTCACCTTACGTTTTTTATATTAGCCCTCGAGAGGTGAAGTGCGCCAACTAGTAAAAAGATAAAACTTTTTTCTTGGAATTTTAATTTTAAATACAATCACGTCTATACTTCGTATTTTGGTGGATTTTATATTTTTATTTTACGGACATAACACTATTGATATGTTTATTAACTGAGGTTACTTCACTTTTTCGATACTTTAAGACGTGTAGAATATTACAACGCATCTAACTTATTTATTTTCTAAAATACCACTTGACTCACTCCACCTCTAATGTAGTGTTAAATTATATACATCACTCAAATATTAATATTATTGATAATTTGGTTTTTCGATTTACTATACAACTCTTGCTTGAAAATGTTGTATTAATGTCAAATTTGATCAACGAGCCCTACTCAATAATCCTGCTGACGTTTTATAGCTCAGAATTTTTAAAAAAGATCTCAATTAAAGATGTCTTTATTTTGACATCTCAAGGTTACTCTGTTTGACGACAGGCTCATTCGTCCCTTTTCCCATAAAACCACTTAAATTACAAATTTAAAAAGAAAGAAAAATCTTACAACGGCTACAGTGGACAGGTGAGACATAAGCAAGGCGTAGACTCCCGCAGAAGCCCCCACCATGTACAAGGTGGGCTGAAGGACCGAAGCGCCAAGAGCGCCTGCTAAAACCCCTCCCATGTACACTACTGCACATCGCCAAGACCCTTGCTCCATTTCCAGTGGTGTGGCTAGAAGAATCTGCCAAAAATATAAATTAAATAAGATTTTCAGAAAAAATAATTATCTCTCATGTAAAAAAAAGTCATTCTCATATATAATACAATAGCATCACAACTATAAATATCGCTTTTCCCCGTATTTCTATTGGTTGATTTTTATAAAGTATCATTTCATTCTTTCGTATTAAAATAAAATAAAAATATCGAATTATTACTTCAAATATTTAAATACATTCAAAAAGTTATTTTGTATACGTCATTAGTCCTTTAACTGAACTCATTTAGTATAGCAGCATTAATCAATTATTTATTTTACAAGGCCAATAATTATTTGACTAATTGCAAAATGGATACGCCACCAGTAAGTAACTGACATAATAAATGGTCAGTACAAATATCAAATACATACAATATTCAAAGGAAAATGATTGTCTGTAGATTTTTTTGTCAGTATATTTTGCGGGTTAGGCTTGGCTTAGGTTTAAGCTGCACGCTAGTTATTTACTGCCACATACTGAGTGACCATTATGTTGTTATTTATAACAATGAAGTTATTTTATTTATCGCCAAAATTAAATATAAACCTTTATATGCAGTCTAAATACACGCTATTTAAATATAATACATAAACTTAAGTATGGCATGTTTTATCTTAATTAAGAGCAAAATCATACAAAGATAGAATCACTAAAATAACGTATAGAGTACACCAGTATAAATCCGCCACATGCACTTCTATAAATAAATGAAATCTCTACAAGTAATCCAGTTTTGATGTCTGGAGCCACGTCCTATAAAGACTTCCATTGCGCCCAACTCTTGCATAATGATTAGGGAATGCAATCACGAGATTTTGTCAATTTTACTTAACTACATTTACATAGAAAACAGAAAATTCCGGAAATAAAATCGTATTGATAACGTCTTAAAATCAAAAATAAGACACGAAAGTCTTGAGAAAAATACTTGCATATTTGAATAATCAAATAATATTTTTTTCATTTGATCAAAAAATTACACACTATGCAATATCGAAAAAAAATATTATGATGTGAGATTCTTTTGATTAAAACGAATTATTAAATTAAATAAAATCAAACAGTTTGTAGTTTCATCTTATCTCTTAAAGTTTTAGCATTATAAATATCGCTATTCTGGAGGGGATTTGGAGGGACCCACTCGAGTCCCATGTTAAATTTGACTCTAGCTGGCGAGCCTCTTGATGAGTAAAGAAAACATATTTTTGGATAAAATCTGAGCCGAACTACAATTTTATTTATGACATATACTATTATGGACGACGGCTAAAGTATATCTTTTAAAACATGGATATGTAGCAAAAAAATGAGAACTAATTTCTGCATCAATCCTCAAACTCTGTACCAACTCTTCACGCTTGTAAGCTAGGGTAGGCAAGATCACTTTCCAGTTGTTGATATTAAATATTTTCATTGACTAAATTATTATGGAAAGTAATTTTATAAGAATAAAAAACACTCACTCTTTTTCTAGATCACCGCGAAGAGTTCTGAGAATAAGTGAGGCACTTATTAACAGCCTATCACTGATTATAATTATCCAACCTGTTCTTAATTAGTTGACGACTTCATAATCTGTAGTTGGCTAGTTTTAGTCTTCGAATTCCGTTTTATATTCATTGATTTTAGTGTTTAATAGCAGGAAATAATCATAATGTAATCTCGGCATTAAATTTAAAAAAATCACGGCATCTAAAACTTTTTACGACCCCTAACAATGATGCATTCATCTTTGATACCTATTAATGAAATATGACTCATTAAAGCCAGTCTTAGTGTGACGTAGATAAATAAGATTGTACAATACTAATAATGTTTTAAACAAAGTAATTATCATTATTATATTTAGATTTTTTCACGTTAGCCAACATTAGGATATGCTCCTAGAATATCCTGCTTAACTCTTTAATTTAGCTACAATAAATGTATAATTCATTATACATTGTATTTTATATTGCAGTAATAATACATAAATGTGGTAAATCTGTTTGTTAAACCAAAATTTATCACGCTAAATAAATCGAAATAAAATGATCGTTTTAACCCTTCCCTTACTATGCAAAAAAGCACAAGCTCCTGAGCTGTGTATCCGTTACACATTAGGCAAACAGGAGTGAATCATGACAATTATATGTAATACTGCTGTAGTAGTGTTATATAATTGTCATGATTCACTCCCGTTTGCCTGATGTGTAACGGATACACAGCTCAGGAGCTTGTGCTTTTTTTGCATAGTAAGGGAAGGGTTAAAGACCCCATCAGGTGAATAGGAAGGAATAAAAATATCACGATTATCAATGATATTTTTTAGATTTAAAAGCATGGGACATCATTCTGTTGTACTGTGTTTTTTAAATTTGTGTATGTTTTACCTGTATTATAATGTTAAGAGTCAGATGAATTCCGCCTGAATGAAGCAGCATATATGAGATGAACCTCCAGATCTGCTCTCGATTGTGGGGAGAATAAACCAAAACATATCCTAATTCTTTTCCTCCGCATAAGAAGACAGTTATCTAGAAAAAAAGTATCATTCCAACAGTTAATATGGATCAGAGAAAACAGTCACAAAATTATGGATAAATTATGTAGTATTGATAACTTATCACAAAGCCTGGTATGTGTGCACCGATGATAATATTTCATAAACCGAATAATGACAAAAATGAGACATAAAACCTAAAAACCCGCGTAAAGCATTGAATAAATAAAAAGTTCGTATGATTAATGCTTACATACTACGAAAACTTTAAGGAAAAATGCACAGCTTAAAAATTCGTTCGTAACGTTTGACTCTGGCCATATCATGTAAAAAGACATTGATATTATTAGTTTTGAATATTCATTATATTGTATCATAATTACAGCAACATTTTAAGTCAGATTATTTTTAATTATTATGCGATGGTAAAATGTATAATTATTATTATAAGCTTGTATATTTGCTAAAAAACAGTAAGAGAAAATAATTACACTTTAATAAGTTGTCACATGCGAATTCAATGTTTTATTTTAAGAATTAGTACCCTGATACCAAGATACCTTGCCTACCTGAATCACAGAATCAGCGAGTAAGTTAATGATGATTGAATTGAAAAGAAAAGTTTACAGTCATTAGAAACAGTGATTTAAAGTTCCTCGCAATTTTATTTAACCTTTTGATGTTATGTAAGAAAGTTTTAATTTTATGTTATAAACTTGAAACAAACAGATGAGAAAATTTTATTCGCAAAGTTTATTTTAACTGCCAAACGACATGCCATTGTTTGCTAAGTGTCAACTGATGTTTTATTTCAGTTATCTGGTGTCAGAACAAAATACACTGTATTTGATATATAATATACATATTTATTAGCAATGCTTTTCTTTCCATGTAACGCGGTGGAAAGGCGTTCTGGCACCTTTTTCTCGCAATTTTTAATGTTTCAAATCAATATTCTTAAAATATTATTATTTTTTTTATTTAAAAACAGTCATTTTTTATGGAAACCATTATGCTTGTTCCTACCTAGGATATCTTTTGAATGTATTGTTCAAAAAAATACCAGGACCATAGACTTACTATGTGAACAGAACCAGGGGTCTAATACTTTACATATTGTTTTGTTTTGCAAATTCTCTTATTCATAACACCTTTTCCCAACAGTCGAGTCTACGAAGCAAGCGACAGCGGTTAGCTAAGCACAAGTCTTATCTTAGCTCTATCTCTGTCCCTACTCTCGAAGAGAGGTTGACTCAGTAACAAGCAGTTTTCGTAGAAACTCTTTTGCTGAGATCAACTCCATTTAGAGTCCATATGCTCTACATTGGGAGCGGATATGGAAAAAAATTAGAAATAATAGTGTGCAGTGAAAAGTTTATTTATTGAATGTCAGCACTATTCTTTTCCGGATAAAAAAAAATGTAATATTTCAAGATTTTAATGTTCGAACGATTGATTTCACGAATATTTAGAATCCCAGAGTATGATTTAAATACATATGTATCTTAGTAATTCTTTTATATAGTATTAAAACACACTACATACCTCAAGAAGACTTGCGATCAAAATAAAGTACGGCGGACAGAAAAACTTCATGTAAGACTTTTTTTGTTTTTTTCTCTTCTTAATATTATTCATTATCTCTATTGATACCATGTCGTTATCTCGAGATGAAGGTGTTGTCGAAACGGGAGATATCAAATTCTCGTACTGCGAACCCTTGTGACTTAAACATAATTTAGTGTCCATCAGATTACCATCATTAGGCAACGTAATATATTTGGAGCAAGCCTTTAAGTCCTTTGTAAAGCGAGGAGAATTCAGTCCTTCTTTTATTAAAGTATTCTTAGAATTTAGAAGTACACTTTTCTCTTCTTCGTCTAGATCTGAACCACTTGAACATTTTCTCGATGATACAACATCATGCTCAATAAAATCAGACTTATCAATAATATTATCACAGTTTGAATTTCGATTGTCCCACGCTGCATTTGGCGCTGAATTTCTGTGAATTTCTGGAGCTATTCTTCTCAGTCTAATCGGAGTCCTACAAGGCGTGGTTTTATCAGAATCTTTTGTATTTTCACTCTTAAGTAAGGCACGTTTTTGAAAGGTTGCCATAGGTGTAACACTGTTTTTGTGATGGACAGTGTCTCTGTCGGCTGCCATTTTAGTACTTTATTATTAAAGTTGATAATCGTCAAACATTTTTGTCATCTGGATCTGTAATAAAAACAAAACATATTTTATTATTATCGAACGTCATGGAACAGAAAAGCATGCGTGTATTTGTTAAGTAATTTTTCGATAACTTTGCCAAATAAATTCATTATCAGGTATACATCAATTATTGCATCTATCTCATGTTTTCTAAAATACCAGATGGCTCACTTCATCTTGCAGGGGGTTAAAATATTTTATTTTATAATAATAGCTGCCCAACAAGACTTTACAGAGAACACCTTATCAGATTTGTTTAATGTGTAATAATAAATTTTGTTGAAAATCAAAAAAAATATACCTTGGCAAAATATTATTCAGTCATAAGTATTGAACCTACTGATAAGGATTAAAATATGCATGAGAGTTTATTTTATTGAAAATTACACAAACCTAAGCATCAAGGAGCGAATAAAATTTATGGGCGAGTGAGTGCCACCGCATATGTTTTAATAACATAGAAACAGTCTCGTCTATTTATGACGAAGGATGGTATGCTTAATGGCTAGAGACCGAAATAACGAAAGGAAACGGTTTGTATACAAATAATGCATTACGTGTTCAAGTCGGCTCCGTAACTCTTTCACATAAGAATCTTCCGAACGCGAAATCTCACTACAGAATACTCCGTACACGAATTCTCCGACCAATGAAACTACGGTATGCTTACACCGATTCTTCCGCACATATAAATCTACGGATTCAAAATATAGTGCAGATTAAAATATTGTTTGTGATGTCTTGATTTCCACCCTCCCAACCATCTTATCCTAAAAACGGGGCGCAGCGAGAGCGATTAACTATCCACTATCACATATAACTAGTTATGTCGTAGCCCTATCTTTATTATCCTACTCTCTTTGGAAACAAGGAGAGTTTGAGAAACTAAGTAACAAACAGTTGTCTTAGAAACACTTCTGTTGAGAATGTTGAGATATATGTATACATATTACATATTAAAACTGTTTTATTTTAAAACATAAAGAAAAAATGATAATGTGGTGTTTGGGTATGAATGTAATTTAATCTAAAGTAAATTAAAATTGAATTACTATAATGTATCTTAAAAATATAAAGACAATAACTTATAGAATTATAAAGATATATTTTCTTTCAAGTGAAATAAGCCCATGTGTGGTCATTATTCTATGTAGCATCATTAATTTATATTATATAGGCTAATCTTTTGGTTTCGAAGTATACCTTCCCAGTCACTTATTTTTTAATTTAATTAATATTATTTCATTTAACAATCTCTCGTAGTATGGTTGGAAAATAGTTGTAAGACAATTTTGATTACATGAATAAATGAATTACTTGATAGAATCCAAAAATATTGGTTCTTGCACACTTTTATTTATAAAATTGTTAATCCGAACATTTATATTTTTTTTTGTTTGTATTTAAACTTTTGCTTCTTCCCAAGCTGAAAAATATTTCATCAAATATTAAAATAATGATAAAAAGTACGATATACTCCGTGTATGGATATTTTTGTGTTTCACCACTTACAAACTAATTTATAAAATATAATCCGTACATAGAAATTGTTAAAACGGGTTCTAGCGAAAGGTTGACAAACATAGTTATGTATTTATTACCAAGCTCGAAACCAGTTGTTCTTCATTTTTGTATAATATCAACAACTAGGCCGCTAAAAATAAGACATTAGCTATTTTTTTTACAACAGATGGCTACAAAACATTAATTAAAGGTCAATTGGATACCGATTGCATTTAAAAACTTAACAATACCAATTGAAATTTAAGATTCAGAAGGATCATGCATGATTTAATATTATTATATTGAGTCAATTTATGAACAAAATTTAACAAAACCCAATTCCGATACTACAAATACTTTCCATTGTATGTCTTCAATTAAATAATTTATGCATGCATATTCAGATCTAACACATAATTCTCATAGATTCAAAAACTCTATTCTCATTAATATTATTTAACAATATACATATATATGTATGTAGTATTATAATGAGCCTGCGTATATAACGTCACTGTGTAAGTGAGGAGGATTATTTAAATAATAATTAAAATCGTACTCGATAAAAAGCTTATATCCGGAAAACTAATGATAATTGTCTTTCGTAATGTCATTAATTAACAACATACTTTAATAATAATGATATAATTATTGTTAATTAGAAAATTCAGATAACCTTACTACTTTCTCTAGAAAAACTTTCAAACGGGTGAACATACAATATGACGTTACGTATAAGAGAATAGGGGAAGGGTTTCATAAATAGTATGATAGTAGGCTTCGATGAAAGTTAAGGAGGATTTTGAAATATTGACGTCACAAATTAAAAAAAATATATGAGTATCATTTATAATTACGACCAAAAAACGTTTTTACTGTAATTTAGTCACTCTGATAAAAAAAAAACTGTGACGATTAGGGATTCTGTGTCGAGACGTCCCGGGACAAAAGTCCCGGGACTTTTGAGCATTTTTGCTGTCGTAAGTCCCGGGACTTTGTTGTTAAATGTCCCGGGACTTAAGACAGCCAAATTTTACATTTTAATTTTGAAAAAACCATTCTAACAAAATAAAATTGGATGCAAGCAATCGCTAATGTGACCTAAAAAGTTAATTTTGATTTAAAATAAATTTACATTGGTGTCTATCCTCGAGATTAGTTTTGAAAAAAATGCATTATATTCAGGCTAAGGATTAAAGGCCGGGGTTTTAACAAAATTAAGTATGCATATATAAAAGGGACCTTATGAAAGAAACAGCTGTTTAGATTTATAATTGTAGAAGTTTCAAATAACATCTATTTATATATTGTAATACGAAACAACCATTTTCGATGGGTAGAGACATGCAGAAATACAAAAAAACTTAGACACGTGTTCGCTTAAGCTTGGGATTCACAGAATTCCAAGAAATAATGAAGCCGATAGTTATTTCTCGAAAATTATGTTATAAATCAAGGCGGATTATAAATGTTTTATTATCAACAGTTCAGCTGGGACTAATTGTTTTTCGAAAAGAATAAAAGAAAGATCAATGTTTTGGAAAAACAATGTTGCAACAACGTTTATTACAAAAATAAGAAATCGGCTGTCTGATTCGTCATTAAATTCATTATTATTTTTAATATCATATTTTGATAAGCAAAAATAAAATATTAACTTTTGTGTTAATAATACATACTGTGTATGATTTGAGGTTCTGATTTTATTATTCAATTAATTTAATATTTTCATTTCAATGTGTTCAAAAAATGTATTTATTTTAATAACGCATACTTTCGGCGGCCTTTTAAAGTACGTACGAAAAAAAATATACGTTTAACTGCGTAAAAAACGCTCAAAAAAATTAGTTTAATTGAAACAAAATATTAAAAAACGTTTAGGAGAAAGATATCTCCTTTTATGTTATTAGAAATTTATTTAAATCAATTTATATTCGTATAAAAAATATAACTGTAGCAAAAACAAATTATAATATTTTGTTCATACCAGATGTTGTTTTATTTACAAATGTTTTTCACTATTTTTCAGCTGTATTGTGATTTGTGAAGTAACGGTCATAATTTTACCTAATTCATTGTTATTTTTTCAATACATGTATCGTTATCATCCCTTTTTAGTACATACATACAAATATTTAATTTTAATAAATTTATAATTTTATTGAAGGGGAAATAAAAGTCCCAAGTCCCGGGAAGTCCCGGGACTTTGACTTTATCACGTCTCGAGTCCCGGGACTTTGAAAAACCCGAGACTTCAGAATCCCTAGTGACGATGGAAGTTGTGAATGCTAAAACAAATAGCCAGGATCACTACAAAATATTTTGCAATATAATAATATCTTTTTTAACAGAAAAAACAAGAATATTTTAGAGTTTTTGGCAAGATTTCTTATGGTATCAAACTAGGTTAATTGTTTAGTAAATAAACATCATAAACGTTCCATAACATAGAACCGACAAATATCTAAATGTAGCGTTGTTTATACCAGTGTTTTTCAACCGATGGCTCGCAGATTGATGCCTGTTTACCAAAATTATATGCCAACTCGTCAATAATTTTCATTAAGCACTAAATTTTGCATGCAAATCGCTTTTTATGAATTTTATGATTAAAATTTACAATATGCTGATATTTTAAAACTAGCTTAGATTGGAAACTGACAGTCTGCAATATTCAATAATATATATCAATTAATCAACAAGACAGTTTTCGTGTTTTAGTTTTTAAACGTTGTATTTTGTATGTTATACTGTAACCTAATGTATTGAATATTACATTGATAATGATTAAATTATGTGTAAAAATCGTTGGGAGGCCCTGGTTAATACATAATTGGCTCCCTTCCAAATAACGCTGTCAGTTTTGTTGGGCTATAAACTACTATTTTGCTATCCAGAATTCAAGATTTTATCACGATGTAAGTTTAAATTGAAATCTTACAAATGTGGGACTATTTATGACAAATATTCATGAATATAATATTATTTTTAAAAACATCAGTTCATACAAAAAGTATCACTGAGATGGTTTCAAGAACAGTCAAAAATAATATTAGTAACATTAATATTACGGCACTTGGCTTCAGTGAACTCCGTAAATGGACAATGTCATGGTAGCTAGAGATGGACATTCTTAACTACAATTAAAGTATGTATCCGTATATTCGATACTCGAGAATCATTTCTAGGACTGTATCAAAATAATGATTTATTAAATACCATTACGGGCATTTATGTCAATAAACGTTTTAGAAATTCTCTTCTTTATTTAATATTAATTGTATTTAAATAATGCACAATTCTATACGGTTTTTTCTAGTATACTACTTGTCAAAGTTTATATATTCGTATAAAAACATTCATACATTGCATTGTGACGTTTTAATCCGTTCCCATCAACGCCATATCTAATCATGAAAACTGGGCTCGGAAAAAGCTTGTATCTAATTCCTAGTCCTTCAATACCCACGTTATTTTATCTTATATATTTGTTTAAAGATAAGCAAATAATAAACTCCCAGTTTTCATTAAAATAATTTGACTTCAAATGCTCCACGTTACAAACTAGAATTATTTTTGTTGTTGTTGATTTCGTTATACTATGTTATAAGTAATATTTTTCATTGATCTTAATAATTATCTAAATTCTTATACCACAATATAGAATTTATTCTGAATAGATTAGTCTTCTTACTATATTCGGCTTTTTTAAAGATTTTAGTATGTATTGACAAAAAAATATTCGAACTACCGGGTATCAAAACAGTCGAACAATTTCACATCTCTAATAGTGGCATGACTAGATTTATTAAGATCCTAGATATTCGCCACTCAATGCTAAATTAATTTATAATGTTACGTTGAAACTGTAAATGCGCCGACAAATAACAGGCTTAATTCAACGACTGACGCAATTTTCTGTTAAGTGAGCACTTTTACTTCGCCTAAATAAATTATTGTACACGACTGGCGGAATAAAATGAAATTCGTGAGCAATCCATCTCTCCGATAAAAATCGAAACCACTGTGTCCGAATTACCAATGTCCCAACAAAAGACTAAAAATAACATGCAAATTCATTAGTAGTGTATCAAAAAGTTAAATTGAGGTCATGAACTCTTAATTATTTATTCAAACCGGTGTCATAAGCGAGTTTTTTGCTATTTTTTATAACTGTATTAATCTTGAAAACATAGCCGATTGCCGTGACCGAATGTAAATAACCGCGAGGCCGTGTTTTTTATTCATAGTACACCCATCCCCCGATTAACGCATTTGATATTTTTCTCACAAACCCGCGTAAATGGAAACCGTATAAAAAAGGAAAATAGCTCACACAGTATCATAAGATATGTTTCATTATATTTAAAACCGTGTAAAAATAAATTTACTTTATAATAACTTTGAAAACGCGTTTCGGAAAATCCGCTTAAAGGGTCCACAGTTCGTTATACCAAAAATATTTATTTAAGATCATATTTTAGATATTTAGTCGGTGTATATTAAATGACATGAGTATTTTTTTAACGTTATTTTATTTTTATAAAACAAGAAAACATTAAAACTTTTAAAACTTGGAACACAACTAAAATGTATTCATTTTTATTTCTGCAGCTGTTTATTAAAATTCTATCCATTTTATTCATAGTTGATTCTAAACTGCTTCCATCATCATTAAAAGAACTTTTCACAAATATTAAAAGTTGTATATAATAAAATAAATATATAGACAATAAATACATAAAGAATTTTAAATGAGTGAATGGTATAAATGTTATATTTGAATATTATTTCATGAAATATAACCGCCCTTGCAGGGTGTATTGATCCAATGCCACATTGACCGGTCGCCACTAGATATGACATATTTTTCACGCTGCGTGTGTTTTACTGATTCAGTGCAAAGTCACTAGACTAATTTTAATTTTTACTTTACCGAGGAGAAAGTAGTTTAAAGAAAATTGAAATATTAATTTGCAAATATATAAAAAAAATATTGCTACAAATATTAACAAAAATCACTGCTATATAGTTCATTATTTTTAAGTCCTTGTTTGATATGCACCAACCCGAGTATGACAAAGTATATGTAAATAAAAAATATCACTCACATACTATTAAATAGCAAGATGATTTTATTCCTAGTTTGATAAATAATTCGCCAATATAATATAAGAGAATCAATCACAGCCTATCAATTAAAATACATAATAATAATGCATTTTTAAAATAGCAACTTTTAAGAATCTCTATAAATCGTTCCTCCCAAAGAACTCATTACTATTTATGGTTGTCGCCCTTGGCAACGCGTTCTTTTTTTTCTAGTGTTTTCCGCACCAACTAAAAACGTCGAGTGCTTCATTTTCTTAATATATAACACCAGAATATTAAAAAAAAATCATAACCAGTGCTCCGCAAACAGTGAAAATACTCATTGACTTGTTTTTTAGTACTTATTTTAGTTTATTAAATACATAGCAAACTAAATTTCATAAGGAAAAAAACTGTGTTTCCAGCGTAGATATTGTTATAATAATACATCGTGGTCTTTCTAACATAATTTGAACGATTCAAATTTAATATTGAAATTCCACCAAGCACCTTCAGTCGAAATCTTAAATTAAAATATCGTTAACTCAGCTTAACAATAAATAACTGAATTTAAGTGAAGATGAACTTAATTATGTGTAGTAAAATTACATTAAGGTTAAATATCATTCAAACAAATGAATTACATTTGAACCTAGTCATAAGAAACAAATGTTGTGTAGTAAAAAATGTCTTTCTAAAGGAAAATTTAAGATAATTGATTTGTGTTTATTTTTTCATATGAATATTTAGCTACTATTATTTGAAACCGACCCGATAAATAATAAAAGAGCAGCCTTCAAATGTCTACAACAGTTCGCAGAATGAATAAATTGAAAACAAATTACACTCATTTAAATGTAAAAAAAAAACAATCGTTCAACTATTGGCAATTGAAGACAACAGTGGGCAGTATTTCAAGGTGCAAGTGTCAAATCAATAAATGAAAATATTTAAAGACAATTATCGCTATTAATATAATAAAATACGCCTCGTGGTTTTATTATATTAATGGTGGAATAATTGTATGTTGATTCCACTGGTTTCAAGTGATAACTCAATTATTTTAATTATTGTTTGTTTACCCTCTCCTCTTAAACATTTCCTCTTCACTTATTATATTCTCAAAAACAGTAGATTATATTTTGATAATTACGTAGTGAATTTAAATCATTAAATAATATTATACCTCCCTCACCACCAAACACGTGAAGCTTTATTTAAATTGACATTTGGTTAACGTACCGAAAAAATATTATAAAATTTTATTTATCACATATATGATTTTAAACGTCAATTTTTGGTGACATTATATGGTATAAAACATATTTTTTAATAAAAAAATGTTTAAAAATGTATCAATACTTACTTTGAAAATATCTATTAAATTATACGAACTGTGTTCGAATTCGAATAGAAGACTGTAATAACAATACCAACATAACATGAAAGTGTCGCCACTCTATTCACTGAATATATAATACATAAAACTGTTCTAAATCTGGCATAAAAAATCAGAACCAAAAATAAAATTTCCCAAACAAAAATTCAAAACAATCGAGAGTGTGCCAGTATGTTTACATATAAAACACAACATACAGAAACTCTCTATGCCTTCATTAAACAAATCACGTTTTTATTATGCACAAAATATAGTCTTTTATTGCCGGACGGATGTCGCGTCTCATCCGGTCTTTATTCTAAACACCACGTAATCGCTGTTATAACATTTTCAGATTTACATGCCAACAATTAAAACCACTTGTGGCCAGCTAGACCGCCAGTTCCAAACTAATTTCAAGTTAAGCTAAACGACCCTGCAAATCATCGAATAGCAGAGAGTGACGCGTGCTGTATCGATGAGCGTTTTTGCTAATATTGGATACTTGCTCTTTACCACTAAATAATATGTACGATATGAATTTGTTCTTCTGCTATCTATGTACTTATCTGTAACGAATTATATTTTTTAATTCATAAGTGTGGAAAATAAAATCCTTTTTATTCTAATAATGCAGAATACACTAGAACAATAAAAAATTGATAGAAATAATCAAGCCGATGACTTCTTTTACAGACCGTTTAACAAATTTTTCATATGCACTTAAATATAAGCTAATTTGTATTGAATAATTCCATATTTGTTATCGTTCCGGGAAACACTAAAGTCAATGTATTACATTTATTTTATTTATTTATTTATTTAATTAACATTGCAAAAGGTTGACAAATTATAAATTTAAAACTTTTACAATGGAGAAAAAAAAATAGTACAATTTAATATTAAAATCAGTAGAAAAAAAAATGGCAAAGAAGTCAACTGAGTAAGCTCCGACGAACTCTACTTTAATACATAAAAAATAGTATTCGTCGGAACTCACCCACATGCAATACTATATCGACTGTGGAAAGTAAAAAGGACGTAACCCTCAGTTTTTTCAAAACAGATTTTTTTCGATAATAACAATGTATCAAACTTGATACACGTTTTATCAAAAGGATGCAAGCAGCAACTGCCGAATTAGTATCTAAATTTGGCTTTTAAGTATGAAAAAGATGAACTAGTAAAAAAATTACATTCAAGAAAAAAGGCTGTAAATAAAGGTTTTTCCTAGACAATTTCTTTAATTAATATAAGATTATGACAATTAAACACTAGTTTTGAAGTCTCCGTGCACTTCGAGGTTGTGTATAATTCATAATTTGCATATGGCCCAAAATTATCAAAACACGTTTTTTGAGCCTCCTGTAAAATTTGATATGTATGGGTGACGTCCTTTTTACTTTCCACATTCTATACGTTTCAATATATGTTACGATGTTAGAATATATGAGAAAATGTATTGTGTACTTAATTTAAGCCAGTATAATATATGGCGATTGTTCCAGTAATCAGCCAGTCAAGAGACAGGTGTTTTTTCTAAAGATATGTTGATGAATGAATAATGAATGTATGTTTTTTTCTCTGTTATTCCATAAAACAGGTACTAAATAATGTAATCAACTGAAAATAAAACAGATATTATCGTTCCACATATAAGATAAGAGTAGTTTTCCAAAAAAAAAGCATGGATAAATTATAAATTTTATTTATATAATATTATTTTAATAACTATTGGATATCAATAAAGTTAAGTATATAAAACAATAAACAAAATGTCCCGCGAGAGCAGTGTAGTTTTGCGGCCGTCCTCGAACAGTATTTTTTGTAGTCGACAGAAGAAACTACTCTTTCAGTTTACCCACCCACAATAGTCTCGCATTCTATATAATATACATATGTACATAATGCTTATACAATATCACTTTACGTTCATTCAACATAGGCTTGCAATTCGTATTTTTCATTAAATGCCAGACGTAATAAATCGCCTTAAAGTAAATGCATAAACGATTATTTACTTTCTAAGTAAATATTGATTGACTACGTAATTTAAGGTCAGTGAAAAATAATAATAAACGTCGAATAGGAATTATATACGTTCAGTATCCTGTTTAGGATTTTTATACTCTAACTCTTGTAGTTTTATTATTATTTATAAATAACTAACCGCATCGGATACCAAGAGTGGATACAATTTGAATACGACCATACTGAAAGTGTATTTTATTTAATGACTCAATTTATCAGGAACAAATTTTATTTAAATTCAATGTTACTAAATCGTCTTATAAATAAGGATAAATTAAAAATAATAACAAGAAATTATATTAACGAAATAGCTTGTGGTTTACTGATTTTTTAAATATTAATCCGGATAACGTCACTTTTTTTAATTACCATGCTTTCATGTTTTAAACAGGGTTTTATCCTTATCCGTTTTATCATTTCCACTATCAGTCAGTAATTGTCTAGTGTGTATGTAATTATATCAGAAATTTAAGGATTGAATATGTATTAAATATATTTTGTAAGAAATCTATATTAATTCATTATTAATATTTATTTACCCAATGTCATACCAGCGGTGTTAATATCAAATATATTAACATCAACACACTAATTAAGGGGGTTTCTTAAAATTAACATATGTTGTATTTGGTTTTTACTGTTAGTATAACAAAGTCGGGTTCGCGGCACAGTGGTTTGCGTTACTGGCTTCCGTGCCGTATCTTGCTGGTTTGAGAATTTTTTTTCGAAATATTTTTTTGTCTAAAAATTTCCTCCAACCATTCTAATCTTAAGTTAACGAGATTTAGCAAGAATAATTAGCCTACCAGTAGTCCCGTTTTAGTCTACTTTTTCTACCCCTGCTCTCTTTTTTAATGAAGACTGGTTGAGCAACTTGAGATAACTCCAATAGAGGGCCATATTATGTCATAAAAAATAAAATAGCATAAACGTTATAAATGCGCCTATGCTCACTGTTGTTATATTTGATCTGTCAAATAATTCACTTTAGTTATCATACAGTAAAATATTTATTTTATTCCATAATATTCAATAAGAATTATATCTTCTATTTCGTTTCCACATTTCAAGAATAAATTATATTTTCAATGGTTCCGTTTAATAAAAATATTAATAAACATCATCACTATTAACCCTAACCAAACCTTAAGATTATACTAGCGATGTTTAATTACTTTCTGGCCGCTGTTATAAAATGATTTCCGACCACTATTGAAATTAGTTATTTAATATGTAGTTGTTTAATCTGTTACATTTTCTCTTAAGAAACTGTTATACATTATTACAAATAAAAATCGATTCAAACCAAAAAAATGTGAAGATGATAAAAGACTGAAAAAAAATAATTTCGACGACTCCGATTCCACAAAAAAATTATAAACCACAAATCCAACTTAGACATTTTCTATATTATTATTACAGTAAAAACTTCCTTAAATCTAAAATTTGACCCACTCAGAAAATGTATACAAGTTGCTGACATTGGGTATACAGTACATACATACATACACGTACGTCAACTCGTATTAAAAATATTACGCAACCCATTTTTCAGTGCACATTTATTAATTACTTTTTATTTTTTATTAGAATCAATATGTTTTTTTTTTTGTTATGAGCTTATCTCAAATGAGATAACAGACCTTCACCCAAATTGTCTATCTCCTAACCTAGTCTTTTTTTTCATTCATTAATAAAATTTGTTCTGCGATTTCTTCGGCCACGTCAAAAATCAAAAGTTGGTAATTGAGCAAGATATTTTCGCTTTCAATGAATTAAATTGCGGACGTTTTTTTTTCCTTACCACTTTATATTCATTAATTAATAGCGACTGCTTTTTTTTTACACGGCCAAATGGAATTGTAACATTGGACGATTGAATCAATACAGATAATTTCAAAACAATCTGTATCAAAAACCTAAAAATTAATAGTTTTAAAATGTAACTAGGTATATAAAGGCTAATTCATAAACACTGACTTTGCTTTCAAAATCGAAATGCCCATATTATACATTTTCAAAATTGTTTATTCGATATTTCATGTTGCAAGCAACGTCACAGAATCGTATTTTATGTAATATTTGTATCCATCGCGTGTTAAATTTTCGCTGTAAAATATCTTTTACACACTATTTCTGTCAACGCATACCCAGATAGATAGAGAGAGTGTGTGAGATCGTAAGCTTTGAATGACTTGTTTTTAGCATACTCTTTACTTTCTATATCTGTGAATCAAACGAATTCAGCAAACAGCCACAGGTGACACCACCAACCAAAAAGATATATTTTTCAACCGCTTATATAGTAACAAAAAAAGTTAATCGAATTACTGGATATTTTTTTATATCAATACATCCACACACTGAAATTATTGTCACGGACTGGCAAAAGTTGATAAGTTTCAAGTTGATAGTTCTGAGTAAACAACAAATTAAAAAACGACAAATGCTCAATATTATATGTTACATAAACAATTATTATAATAACAAAATATATTTAGATTATGCTTATAATTGTTTAATAAATAATTATTAACGATTAAGAAAATGCAACAGTTACTCACGAACTTCTGCTAGTACTATATACTTTTAATTTTACAGTTTTAAATTTTGATCGAGATTAAATAGTCAATGACACTCATAATTCTTAAAATTTAAATTTGCTAAATGTATACTATCTAACCCAACCTTCTCGTAATAATATAATACCGAAAATAAATGAGAGAATAATTTACAAAAAAAAAATACCAACAACCACTTTAATATCAGTTTTAGGTTTCCACTAATCACAATACATATATTACAAAAAAAAATACTACTTGATAAAATAAAAGTCATTGAATGTTTTCAAGGGTGACTCGAGGTTGTTTTGGTTATATCAGATAACGTCAATCGGCGTGCCTAAAACAAATCAACAAAATTTTACTAACCATATTTTAAAAAATGTACATTAGTGCGTATTGTCAAATGAAAGCATGTAAAACGCGTAGCAACTACCAATAAGTTCTTGAAAAGTGAAGGATAATAATGATTGCTCTTTCCAGTGGCATCATTATTCCAAGGCTAGAACTACATGTTAAAAGACGATACAACTAATGTTTTCGATTTCTCAGATAGTTACACAATCTTGAATCATGGATTTTTCATTTTAGCTTCATATAAATAAATCAAAATTGCTTTTAATATGATAAACTCTGGTACTAATTTAATTAATTAATTAAGCAACCTAAATACGAAAAAAAATATTATCTATCTTTTCGTATACTGGAAATAAAGCGAAGTTTTTCTGCAAACATACGAATACTAAAGAAGGAAAGCAATTACTGAGGATCAACAAACTTCCATACAATACAATTATGTTGACATCATAGAACTGTTTTCATTTTTGGCGAACGCTTAATAATTCCGTTGCCAGTCCATTTATGTTATAAGATTCCATGCGACTTCCATATTAGCGAGGTTTTATAATCACTGGCTTTAAATAGTTGCATTTTATTACAAATCCTTTCCGATTAGTTTTGTGGTTAGTTTTTATGTGTGATAAAATTATTCTTTAAAGGACTTCCGTGACAGTTAACACAAATAATTCATATTATATCAAAATAACATAGCATTGGATAATAAATAATATATTGCGCACAATAAATTGCTTTAGACCACAGTTATGTTTTGCTTATATTAAATATTATTTTTGGTACTGAGAATCAGAATTCGACAAGTCCACTTTTTTGTTTTGTTTTGGTGTCTATTTTCTAATGAGCTTATTATCTACATTTTGTAAAACCTAGAAAGTTCAAAACCGTTCATCTTTTCAGAATAAATCTTAAATTTATGCAATAAGTTGTTATGTGTAAAGAATCAGAATGCAGTAGATTTACATGTTGCGTTGTGCTTCTAAAATTTGACAATCGCATAAGACATGAAACATGTTAAACAAATTATTAAATTCTGTCAAATAAATTTCACATGATATAAAAATTAATTAGCAGTAAGTAAATAAATAATAACCCAGTTAACTCTCCTAAGCATTTTACTTCTGTGACACCGCATTCTGCTTCTCAGCCGAAGGCATATTCACAGTTGTCATAATTTATAGTATTGAAGAGAACTATGTATTTGTTTCACAAAATTTTCTAATGGCATTTTCTCTCCCAATGTAGAGTATATAAATATGCACTCCGAATCGAAACAATCGACAGAAGTTTTTTTTACAATAACTGGTTGTTGTTTTGTCGCTCAACCCCTCTTTTTTGGAGACTATGGTGGGATAAGGGGGCCATTTACAGTGCGCTAATAATTGTTTCTCGTTCTCATTGTCGGGTGGGCGAGAGAAAATGTAAACATCAGAGACATCCATCCATTTTAATACAAATACACGAGAAAAAAAATATTAACGACAAGGTCCGTTCGACGTTCAAAGCTTTTCTACGAGAATTGTTTGTTACTCAGTTAGAAAACCTCTCTTTTTTTAAGAGAGGAGGGATAGACGGATAAAGGCTTGGATAATACTAGTGGTTAAGTAATCTCTTTCGCTACGCCCCGAAATTTTAGGATTGGAAGAAAGGAAATTTTGACACTTGAACACGTGAGATTCGTCACGGAAGATAATGACGTTTACCACTGCGTCACAGACCCGACAATTGACACAATTAGTACCCTTAAATAAAAGACACAGTCACCGTATGTTTATTCTAATATGATTACGAATTAGCTTTTCAGTGACTTCTGAATGTCACTGTAAGACAATAGTTTTTTTATTGCACGATTTTTTAATATAAGATAAGAATTGTAGTCAATCCATAATACATATTTTATTTCAAATTAACATAATTTGCTTCACGATCTTGATTCTAGATTACACATGTAAACAATAACATAATTACAATAATAACGTATCTATGATCTGCACAGATATCACAACAGTGGCGCAATTAACAGTCTAAGACTCATTCAGTTCCTGTCAATAATAACTCACTCTTATTAATTTAATTAAAAAACCCGACAGCTTAGGAATTATAACAATATGAAAAGATACAGAATCTCCAGGATATAATCAACACTCTAGTACAGTGGAGAGAAACCTGCGGCCTTTTGGCTACTCTGATGCAGCCTTTTGACTTGATCAAAAATTATACGCAAGCGTTTGGAAAAAGAGCGTAATCAACCCATTATATGTTCGACAGTTGAAAAAAAAGGGGGGGGTCTCAACGTTTTCTTTACTGCGGCCTTATGTTGAATCAGATAAATGAATGTGGCTTTCAGAAATGAAAAGGTTCCCCACCCCTGATATAGTACCTCTCTTATACCATGGTATTTAGTGCTGTACCGATCGAAAACAGCTTCGGATTAGGGGTTGCATTTAGTGGTGTAGTGGTAGATAAAAAGGTACCAGGTCGGTCATTTTTGAATATATGTATGTACTTGAAAATTATGTAACAGGTCAAAAAGGTGGCAGGGCGGCGCGGCGCCCTGGTTCATTTTCAGGTGCCCGACCTGGCCCCACTACACCACTGGTTGCGTTACCGGTTTACCGTTAAGCTGTCGAAAATTCACCATCGATAAATATTGCTACCCGTAATTACTAAAAAATATTTATTACAATTTAAGAACAGATACAAGCATATTATATAGAACATATGTTGATAAATATGTATGTGGAAACATAAATGTTGATTTTTGACTCTGGGCAACTCGTATTGATATTTTCATTGGTCATACTGGTGTCATTTGCCACCCATCACCATAAAGACCACACTTTGCAGCTATATTAGAAATTATGTGTTTCGTTACATTGTACTCTTCATTTTTTGTGTATTATATTTTAAAAATTGAAAAAAAATGTAACGGTAATAGACTCCTGTGCCCAGGGGTACGTATACCGCTTATGTATACCGTGAGAGACCAACACATATCTTTATAAAAAAAAAAACAGTTAAATCGAGCATAAATAATATAATATAATGATTTCATGTGACTGATAGCTATAATTGAGATAACCGTGAAAAAAAAGGATCGAATTACAATAAAATCTTCAAACGCCTACATTGCAAACCATCGAAAACGTCCAACACCATTTAATCGTTTAATATACATACATGAAATACAGGTTTCATTATTCTTAAATGCTAGCAAATAACTAAAAATGTTTTTTTCTTGTTCTGAAAAAAGTAATGTTTAACATTTTTCTTGCTTTTTAAAATATATTTTACAATAACTTCAGCACTTTCTATACAGCACTAAACTGCCGTTAGTGTTACATATAAACTCGATTTTGATTCTTCAAAAATGTACATACTAGAGCAGGGGTCACCAACCTTTCTTTAATGATATCTTTTTTTAATAATATTTTTAATTGGACATAATATATAAATAAAATATTGTTATTTTAACAAACAAAAAACAAACTCAAAATAAAAAATTTAAAAAGCATAATATTAATCTTAGTCAGTCTGATCTTTGGCACTGCATTTCATTGGCCAGCGACTCATAATTAGGAATGTATAATGATGTTTCTGTCAGTAAACAATCATAAATATGCTCATCTGTGAGTCAAAATTTATACTTTCATTTTATGAACTTCATGTTTGAAAAATAACGATTCACGAAGATACGTCGAACCAAAAAAAGATTGTATTTTGTATGCCGCTTTTTTCAGCAATGGATTTTTTCAAAGCATTTTCGCAAAGTTCTCTGAAAAAATATTGCGGGCCATCGTTGGCGGGCGCACGAAAATCGGTTGGATATCCCTGTGCTAGAGCCTCATTTTACAAATTAAAATTACTATCTTATGCGAAATTGCTAGCTCTATACCAGTGATTCCTAAACTTATTATGCTCGTGGACCACTTTCATAGCAAAAACCTGACCGTGGACCCCCAAGTGAAATAATAAAGTTAATGACTTAAAAGGTATTTTGATCCATGCCTGCTTCCAATGAGGAGCAAATGACCTCCTAATGGAGGTATCTTAACAGATGTTTTTCTACGAGAACTGTATGTTAGTCAGTCGCTCAAACTCTCTTTTCCAAAGATTAGTAGAGTAGTTCCCAAATGATTTTTAATTTGTCACGGACCCACTCAGTGGTCTCACGGACCCCTGGGGGTCCACAGGAACCACTTTGGGAACCACTGCTCTATACGATGATGACCTATTGTACAACTCATTTTTCACATAAATGAAAACTGCCGTCTTTGTTTTCAAAGTCATCAATTAATAACCGTTCAGCAATATCCGTTGCTCCTTTCCGCTATATTGCACATTGCAAAAATTGAGCACGTAAACCAATTTAGCTTATTTTATCCATGTCCGCTCCCAATGTGAAGTATATGGCCTCCTAATAAAATTATCTCAACATAAGTTTTTCTGTGAGATCTTCTTGTTCCTCAGTTGTTTTACTTCTCTATTTTTAAGGGAGAAGGGATAGACTTATTTTAGGATTGAAAGGGTACTGTGATTTAAGTCTTATCCTTACCCTATCTATATATGTTTACTATCTTTCAAAAATACAGGTTGAGTAACAATCAATTCTCATTGAAAAATTATGATAAGCTTTATTGGGAGCGGAAATAGTTTATCATTGATTAAAAAGTCTACGTATCGCATGTCATTTATTTTTCATCACTGGCGCATTTCCAGAGACTACATAAATTTAAATTTTAAATTAAATTTGCAATTTTATTGAATAATAAAAAAACAGTTAACGCATTAAGCTTTCGCCGTTTTTTTTCTCTTTAAAATTACTATTTTGTATTATTATATATCGTGATATGATAAGTGGTTATCAGTTTAAAAAAATATAGAAAAAGAGGATAAATGCTGAATCATTTTAAAATACTGTTTATCTGTCCAAACAAACTTTTGTTAGTTTTCGATAACGATATAGAATGATATATATTTTTTTTTTTTGATATCAAATTTATGGAGCTTCAAGTACCAGGACGCGCCAGCGTCTAGGTTCTTCCAGTCTCCTTCATCGATAAAGTTTTTGAAAAATTGTAAATTGCATCCCCTTACCATCGTTTGCGGACGGAAGGGCGCGATCACTACAGAGATAAGAAGTTCACAGGAATTCCATATGTATTATTTTGCAAATCACATTCCATATGCTTTCTCCATACTATATCCGTACATGTACACACATACACACATACAGTATACATAAAATTTAAACAAAGAGAGTCATTTTCGTGATGCTAAATTCGTTCTTAAATTGACAATTTTAGACGACATAAGATCTATGGAGGGTCGTCGAGCAGAACTGCTCTGGGTCTAAAACGATTCTTAGGCAGTGTCTCGTCGTAGTTGTGGAGATTAGAGATCGTTGGGTTAAAATGTTTTCCTGCCTCGCTGTGAAACTTTTGAGATATTTTACGAACGAACTCGCGGATGGTAGGTATTTTCAAGTGTCTGTGAAGCAGCGAGTTGCGCACGTATCACGGGGCGTTACATATCTGTGTCAGTGATTTATTTTGGACAATGATATAATGAATCATTTTAAATGTTGGTTTTATCTCTGTGGACTAAAAAAGATTTTGCCAGCTGCTATTGAATGCGAAAATATTGTAAAAAATGGAATTTTAATGAATAAGTGATATTAACTAGCTATTTAGCTATAATAAATATTCAGGAATTTCAGTCATGAAATTTAAAATTAATTTTCCCTTAACAATTTCAGTGAAGTTTGCTTTAATAGGATGTGAAATTATTAATACAATTGTTAACGGACTTGTTCAACAAGGGTGCAAGAAACGCTTTGCACGTTTATTTAAATGAGAAATTGCAGCGGGGAAGTAAAGTCGGAATTAATTTCTTACCAAATATGCATGTCTTTTCAAATAAATTTTCAGATATATCTAAATTATTGACCATGCTTTAATATATAATCGTAGGTTCTGTTTTTTTTTTAAATATATGTTTATTAAATATGTCTGGCGAGACTAACTTCGCAATCAGTTCATTAAATAATTGTCATAAGCTGGTTTCAAAGTCAGGTAGATCAAGCCTCAAGATATCAAGATATTGGAAGCCCATCGGTGGGCTTCCAATATCTTAACAAGGGGCTCGGTAAACCTTATCCATTTTTTTTATCCATCTCCGCTTCCAAAATCGAGCATATGGGATACCTCCTAGTGACGATATCTCACCAAAAGTTTTTTTCTACGAGAACTGTTTGTTACTTAGTCGCTCAACCTATCTTTTCCAAAGAGAGTAGTAGGGATAGAATGCTAAGTCTAAGACAGGAATAGTGATTAATTAATCGCTCACGTAACGCCCAGTTGAATTGAAGTATCGGTAGAGTAGAAGGGAATTTTCAGAAATCACAAATACCCAGGCCTTCGAACAAAAAATCGATCAAAAAATGCTGACTCGAACCCGTTAGGTCCGACACGAAAGCCCACAACGCTCAATAAAAAAATGAAGGGGCAACTAAGTCTTGTTTCATAATAAAATTTAACCATCGACAGTAATTGTAATTATGTGCTGATTTGATCTAAGACAAATGATTTTCTATCTTAACAAGGGGCTCGCCGGTCACGCTGAAAATTAGCAAGGGAATTGCGCGAGCCCTCTCCAACCCACCCTTGATCAAGACGGAAGTGGACAGTACTGCAGTGACAAGCAATATACAGTACAACGTACAACCGATAAATTTATTTATTTATTGATGATTTATTTTCTTTAAAGTAGAAAACAGTCGTATCAAATAAGTTATTTTGAAGGCTGTCTATCTAAAAAACTGTAAAGCAGAACTATGCAATATACGATTCAAATACAGAAAGGTAAAAACGTGAGTGTCGATCTTGAATGCTGACTATTTCCTTTAGTTGTTTAAGGGATCCGCAGAATAAAATATGTACTTTATTATGGATTTTTATAATAATTATATTTATTACCATTCTTGAGAAAAAAGACTTGTAGTGAATTCTTAGGATTGGTATTACTCCACGAGGACGATTTCAAGAAGCATCAAATGCTTTTAAGGTGCCATCTCAAATAGGTCAATCAGGTAATTTTACTCGTTTGCTCGACTGTCAATTTGCGCTAGAAGAATATTAGACCATTGTCGTGTAGCGAACATAATTTATTTTGCACGTCACGTCTCTGTGACAATAATTATTGCGTCATTTATGGTAGAACTCGACCCTGTTACCCCCTATTAAGGACCCAGCGAAGATGGGCGGTACCCTTACACGTGCGAAACTCTACTTGGCGGCCTTTGACCCCTAAACCAGTGCGCTTGTGTGGACTTATCCGATGCATAGGCAACCTTTAGGCGGGAAATCTTATATGTTTACAGTTTTCCGAACATAAAATTTTTCAGCGGAATTATTAAGCGTATTTTTACAAAAAAAAAAAGTCTAAATAACGAATACCTGTATTGATTGAAAACGTAACACAGTTTTAATTGATATTAGTATTTTCTTTTGCAATTTAAATAAAATCAATCATACAAATCAACTGATAAGTATAATAAGTCTGGGACGTATGAAAACTGACCATGAAAATTCTTATTATACTGCAACATAAAGTTTTAAATAATTATTATTTATAACTATTTATTTCCTTGTTTTTTAATGTGCCATTTTTGAAATGCACGTAACGCACATAATTTTTTCACAAATTATTAGTATCTCCTTTTTTCTAAAACGTGATTTAAGAAGTAAGTTTCACTGATTTTTGTCTACTTTCCATTTTCACTCCAGCCCTCAATGGAGGTATTTCAACAGAAGTTGGTTTTCAAAAACTGCTTAATATTCAGACGCTCAACCCTTTTAAAAAAAGGAAGTAAGTATAGAAATTAGATTATGAGACAGTGTTGGTCGTAAGTGACTCTCGTATTTGAGGAAGTTTATTCGTCATCCTGCAATGCTTAAATTTATTGGTGAAAAAATTATTTAGTGTTGCAATAAAGATTAAAAATTCAATGCTATGATAGAATAATGGTATTTTACAAAAAAGTCAAGTATCAAATAATACAATATTCTTCTTTTAATATATCATATAGTAAAGAAGACATTTGGAATGAATTTGTTTGACCTTTAACCGTGTGTTATATACATTAAGATATTAGCGTATAAAAACATCTGGCATTTATGTTACAAATTGTATAGGTCCTCTAAACAAAGCAGATCAATTTACTTTCTCACAATGTTTTTATTATTATTTTTATTCTATGAAATGTTTGAGCTGGGAACAAAAAATTGGTAATTATTTATCAATGGGTATGGGCAAAAAAATATTTTCCGTTTTCTAATTTACGAAAGACGGCGGCAATGTGCGGCGAATTGTTTGTGATTCAATGATGAAGATGACTATCCATTGAAGGAATTCGTTTCAATATAAATATTACAGATAAATTAATATAAAATTCAACATCCTTAACCGATCGATTAATCAATCGATTATGTTCCAGTACCATTAACAAACACATACTGCCAGTACTAATCGCTATACGTTTTCCATTACTATACCTTAAAATATTGCTGAGAGAATGGTTTGAAAAAAGTTCAAACAAAAACAAACATTCAAAATGGTTTTTGATAATGAAGAGATGACAATAAATGACCGGTTACTTTTAAGTATGGACTATCATCAGAAGACACATTTCTACTGTTACAAGTAAAGTTTACTTAGAAATACAAATATTCACAAAACATTGGAATGGCATAATCTACCGAAGGCTAACAGTTGGATATCAATGTTGAATTTATTAAAATCTAGCTAAATCGTTATACCAAAGCCGGTTTGCTAACAAATTTAAAATTAAATGCAATTTATATATATATATTGTAATTGCAATCGGTATTAAAAATTCCCGCTGAATCATGAAATATTTATTTAATACATGTCACTGATTCATAATGCTACCGAATTCCAATATTGTTTTTCCTCAAACGATGTACGAGCATGGAGTCATAGTCTCCTATAATTTTTTTATCACTCCTCAAGAAATCAACTCGTTAAAAGGCTGACTTAACAAAACAATCTTCTGCTATCCTCGTTATTCTAATTTCATCTTATAAAGAATTCGATGCAAATGACAGACAAAATCTCGTTTAAACGATTAAATAATCCTCATTAAAGTGAATATTTTCCATACAGAAAATATACTCGATACAAAATATTTAAGTGTTTTATCCAGGGCTGTGGAGTCGGAGTCGGAGTCGGAGTCGTGAAAAACGGGCGACTCCGACTACTATTTAAAAAAAAATGCAAATTAAAAAAAAAAAAAAATTACTCACGAAATTTATGAAAATTGAATTACGTAATAATTATTGTGATATAGCTTAATAATATTAAACGTGTAGGTGTCATGAGTCACGTCGAGCCAGTGAGTCACCAAGATCCACTGCATATGAGTCCGCGCAAAAGTTGTTGTTTCTTTCTTTCTCATGTCGAAAAAGTAGATTCGATATATTTTTTTTTGTTACTCGAAGTGCATACATTTATATGCACGCATTTTTTAGTCAAGTCATAGTCGGAGTCGGAGTCAAATTCGGAGTCGGAGTCGGAGTCGTGTTTTTGAAAAATGTCGGAGTCGGAGTCGGAGTCGGAGTCGTGTTTTTTTTTAACGACTCCACAGCCCTGGTTTTATCCCATCAACGATATGTGTAGTAAATAAAAACACTGTTGGTAAACGTGGTCAACGTCGTTAGCTCCCATGCCAGACTTAACGGGTTTGATTCCCAATACGAACAGCATTTTTTCAAACTATTTCTGTTTGAAGGCATGGACGTTTGTGATGTCTAAAGACTCCCTCCCATATTTCCATTCCTAAAATAACAGGGCTTAGCAAGAGCGATTTACTTACTCCTAGTCCCTTCCTAAGCTTATCATTTATATCCCTACTCTCTTTAAAAAAAGACTGGTTTAGCAACTAAGTAACAGACAGATCTCGTTGAAAAAAATCTGTTCAGATACTTCCATAAGAAGGCCATATACTCTGTATTGGAAAGCAGACATGGACTTAAAAATATATGTATCGCTGGCTATGTTATTTTCAGTGAAAAGAAATTTGCATGTTTACAGAAGATAAAAATGTCACAGAAAACTTTCCCCTTGACATATTATACGACGAAACTCATATAAACGTTATGTAAGTATTTTTTTTCATTTTCCGTGTTGAAAAAGTCGCGTGCCTATTTATTTCGGTATCTACTCATTAATAAGTATGGAATTTTTTGTTTCTGAATGGTTAACTCTTCGCATAAAAACCTTTTTTACATAAAATACGACGTTTTCCTACTAATAATAATACCATAACAATCCTTAACAAAACATTAAAAATATAGTCTGACAATATAAAAGCTCGTCAGCCAGAGTGATATCGGCAATAATTTGACTCCCGACACTCGAGGTAAAATAAAGGCTATACATAAAGTATATTTTCCATACACATTATGGACGTGGGGGGATCTGTAATGTTTCGTATATCCATATTAAATTACAGTCATGTTTTGACATTTTCAGAACGGTTAAAAAGCTTTCTAACTCCACACATAATTGCTTCAATTAGAACCATTCGAGATTATCATCGTAAAAAAATACACGGGGGAAGTTTTACAAGTAAATATTTATCAAAGTTTTTTAAACAAAGAAATTAGTATCATCTATTTTCATTAGTCTTTTTCATACAACTTATAATAACACGGCTTAATGAATGTGATTTTTAGATTACTTTCTTTTAATAGCTCCATCTTTTTACATTTACCCTGCCTGAAGAGAGACTAGATTACAACCAGTTCTTGTCAAAATAACTAATTTTAAGATGCTACATTAGAATTACATGTTTCATTTCATATAATAAGTGGACGAAGATCAACAAATTTAAGCAATCCAGCATCTAGTCTGTTTTTATATGCTTTATTATTGCTATAATTTAATGTTAAAATATCCATTCAATGCAAAAATCCAATTTGACTTAGTTTTTAGATCTGACGCTCATGACACTCCAAATGGAACCAAAATAACAGTGATCTATATTTGATAACTTTTGCAGAATTCTACTAAGTAAATGTAAATTCAAAAATATAAAAATCTTTTTATAAAAACTATTTTATTTGAAATCGCATTGCCAACTCAATACTTCAACCAGGTAACTCTGATTTAATCATTGTTAGGAACTTGAATTTCAAACATTATTTGAATAAAATACACCTAAGCTTAAATCATATTGTATGAAATATAAATGAAAAATGATGTTCTGTAGAATTGATAAGATAAAATAATGATGATTTAAATTTTTTAAAAGAAATTATAGTCCATAGATATCTCAAAAATATTAAAAATGAAGTAATCTAGTTGTTTTATTGAGATTTGAGTGATTAACTTTCTTATACTGGACATGTAACTAAGTTTTAATATATTGATAAATTCAATGTTTTTTTTACATGTTCAACTATCTTATCTTGATCGCAAAATTGTGTGATCATCACTTTGATAAGATTAACCGAGTAAGCATTTAATGATATTTAAATTAATTACTTACGTCTAGATTATTAATTGTATTACGGAGTCAGCAAAAATGGAAACCATATTGCGTGTGAGAATAATCACAAATTCTTTAAATGTTTTTAATTTAATGTCGACATAAATTTCAACGAAATATTGTTCAACTGTTACTATATTTTATTGAACAATATGAATATACTTTAGCTTATCACTTCTTCAATGTAAAAGGATTCGTTTTACACGCTAAATAGTAGAGTTGCTTTTGTGTTTTATTAAATTTCAGCGGAAACAACTACAACCAAATGTGTATTTAAATAAAATATGGTTTTTATACTATTGTAGAAAAACTTATTAAGATGAAAAAGATGTTTTTAGTGTAATGTAAATAGTTTCTTATTATCAAATGATAAAGAATACAAAATTAAAAACAGCTTGAATAATCTTTTTAAATTTCATTGATTAAAAATCCAATGACATAATATTTATTTTTTTAATGAATTGTGATAATGATCATATCATATAAATGTATTGATAACAATGTAACATATAATAAACAATAATATTATGATACCATGGAAACAGTCGTTACGCGGAATTGAAAAGAAAGTTAAAAATATATTTTAATAAATCATATCCATCTGTTATCAATAATACATATCCATATACATATGTTTTAAAAATAAAAATACACTTGAACTAACAAAAAGGAACTAAAGTTTATATTTTATTCAAATGTTGTCGTGTTTAGTAACCTATATTTCTATTTTTTGCGTGGTAACATGTTTTTTTTATAAATTGATAAGACAAAATTTAAATTTCTTAAAGATTCAGACTTAAATATTTTATATGTAATTGTAATGTTGTATAATATTGTAGTAAAAAAATGCCACAAATTTTTCATAGGTATTAAATTCGATAAATGGTAATCTTATCAATTAAATAATTGTTTACTTTTGAAACTTTTGTGATAAATAAGTTTAAATATAAATATCAAATTATAATTGATAAACAAAATATCAGGTTATATCATAGCGTTTCATTCAACGTGTTCAATAATTATTATCATAACATATTCATGTTTTGATAAACATTACTGAACAGTATTCAAATACTTTATTTTCGAACATTTATACACGTTTAATATTAGTTTAAAATACATATATTAAACAAAAAACACATACAACAAAAATAATAACATTTGTTATGTATAGTATATACTGCTTTGTGAAATTTTAGCGTGACCTTATAAAGAGCAACATGTCATAAATATAATTCAAACCTGAGTTTTCAATCCAGAAATTTATATTGTTTCACTTATTTTCTAAACAAACTTTTCTCACTTCCGTTCTAGCGTCGTGCTTTAGACGTCGCGACGCCCTGTAACCGTTCCGTTTCAGCGCCTGCAGTGTACTAACAAAACACAGCGTATGCCCCCACCCCTCCACACCAAATACTCATTATCTCTGAACTAGGGAGATAACTACGCGTTTGGATTTTAATGGCAATCTATTTATATAATTATTAATTATCGGTAATGTATTATTTGTTGACCTTTTCTTTTCGGCTTCGTGTACGTTGATATAGCAATCGCAATATAACATACATTACAGACCGAATTATAAACAACTAGCTGTAAGCCCGTTGACCTCAACGGAGAGATTTTTGTTGCATTTTTAAGTAGTCAGAAAAGTTACTGGCGTGAAAAATAAATTACTAACCTATTTATTGAATAATCCAGAAATTCTGATAGTAAAAGAAATATCTCGGGGCGTATATCGACAGCCCTGCCCTGCAGTATTTAAATTGTAAATTATTTATTTTTGGAATAATGTTCTAGTTTGCTAACAACTATTTTTCGTAATAGCAGAAATTTTGTAAATTATTTAATTTTTGGAATAATGTTTATGTTTGCTAACAACCATTTTTCTTAGAAGCAGAAATTTCGTTAATTATTTTATTTTTGGTATAATTTTTAAGTTTGCTAACAATTATTTTTCATAGTAGCAAAAATAGTCCTTGTAAATTACTTAATTTTTGGAATAATGTTTAAGTTTGCTAACAATTATTTTTTCTATTAGCAGAAATAGACCTCGTAAATTATTTAATTTTTGGAATAATGTTTAAATTTGCTAACAACCATTTTTCATAGTAGCAAAAATAGTCCTTGTAAATTACTTAATTTTTGGAATAATGTTTAAGTTTGCTAACAATTATTTTTCCTATTAGCAGAAATAGACCTCGTAAATTATTTAATATTTGGAATAATGTTTAAGTTTGCTAACAACCATTTTTCTTAGAAGCAGAAATTTCGTTAGTTATTTTGTTTTTGGTATAATTTTTAAGTTTGCTAACAATTATTTTTCATAGTAGCAAAAATAGTCCTTGTAAATTACTTAATTTTTGGAATAATGTTTAAGTTTGCTAACAATTATTTTTCCTATTAGCAGAAATAGACCTCGTAAATTATTTAATTTTTGGAATAATGTTTAAGTTTGCTAACAACCATTTTTCTTAGAAGCAGAAATTTCGTTAATTATTTTATTTTTGGTATAATTTTTAAGTTTGCTAACAATTATTTTTCATAGTAGCAAAAATAGTCCTTGTAAATTACTTAATTTTTGGAATAATGTTTAGGTTTGCTAACAATTATTTTTCCTATTAGCAGAAATAGACCTCGTAAATTATTTAATATTTGGAATAATGTTTAAGTTTGCTAACAACCATTTTTCTTAGAAGCAGAAATTTCGTTGATTATTTTGTTTTTGGTATAATTTTTAAGTTTGCTAACAATTATTTTTCATAGAAGCAAAAATAGTCCTTGTAAATTATTTAATTTTTGGAATAATGTTTATGTTTGCTAACAACCATTTTTCTTAGAAGCAGAAATTTCGTTAATTATTTTATTTTTGGTATAATTTTTAAGTTTGCTAACAATTATTTTTCATAGTAGCAAAAATAGTCCTTGTAAATTACTTAATTTTTGGAATAATGTTTAAGTTTGCTAACAATTATTTTTTCTATTAGCAGAAATAGACCTCGTAAATTATTTAATTTTTGGAATAATGTTTAAATTTGCTAACAACCATTTTTCATAGTAGCAAAAATAGTCCTTGTAAATTACTTAATTTTTGGAATAATGTTTAAGTTTGCTAACAATTATTTTTCCTATTAGCAGAAATAGACCTCGTAAATTATTTAATATTTGGAATAATGTTTAAGTTTGCTAACAACCATTTTTCTTAGAAGCAGAAATTTCGTTAATTATTTTGTTTTTGGTATAATTTTTAAGTTTGCTAACAATTATTTTTCATAGTAGCAAAAATAGTCCTTGTAAATTACTTAATTTTTGGAATAATGTTTAAGTTTGCTAACAATTATTTTTCCTATTAGCAGAAATAGACCTCGTAAATTATTTAATTTTTGGAATAATGTTTAAGTTTGCTAACAACCATTTTTCATAGTAGCAAAAATAGTCCTTGTAAATTACTTAATTTTTGGAACAATGTTTATGTTTGCTAACAACCATTTTTCTTAGAAGCAGAAATTTCGTTAATTATTTTATTTTTGGTATAATTTTTAAGTTTGCTAACAATTATTTTTCATAGTAGCAAAAATAGTCCTTGTAAATTACTTAATTTTTGGAATAATGTTTAAGTTTGCTAACAATTATTTTTCCTATTAGCAGAAATAGACCTCGTAAATTATTTAATTTTTGGAATAATGTTTAAGTTTGCTAACAACCATTTTTCTTAGAAGCAGAAATTTCGTTAATTATTTTATTTTTGGTATAATTTTCAAGTTTGCTAACAATTATTTTTCATAGTAGCAAAAATAGTCCTTGTAAATTACTTAATTTTTGGAATAATGTTTAAGTTTGCTAACAATTATTTTTCCTATTAGCAGAAATAGACCTCGTAAATTATTTAATATTTGGAATAATGTTTAAGTTTGCTAACAACCATTTTTCTTAGAAGCAGAAATTTCGTTAATTATTTTGTTTTTGGTATAATTTTTAAGTTTGCTAACAATTATTTTTCATAGTAGCAAAAATAGTCCTTGTAAATTATTTAATTTTTGGAATAATGTTTATGTTTGCTAACAACCATTTTTCTTAGAAGCAGAAATTTCGTTAATTATTTTATTTTTGGTATAATTTTTAAGTTTGCTAACAATTATTTTTCATAGTAGCAAAAATAGTCCTTGTAAATTACTTAATTTTTGGAATAATGTTTAAGTTTGCTAACAATTATTTTTTCTATTAGCAGAAATAGACCTCGTAAATTATTTAATTTTTGGAATAATGTTTAAATTTGCTAACAACCATTTTTCATAGTAGCAAAAATAGTCCTTGTAAATTACTTAATTTTTGGAATAATGTTTAAGTTTGCTAACAATTATTTTTCCTATTAGCAGAAATAGACCTCGTAAATTATTTAATATTTGGAATAATGTTTAAGTTTGCTAACAACCATTTTTCTTAGAAGCAGAAATTTCGTTAATTATTTTGTTTTTGGTATAATTTTTAAGTTTGCTAACAATTATTTTTCATAGTAGCAAAAATAGTCCTTGTAAATTACTTAATTTTTGGAATAATGTTTAAGTTTGCTAACAATTATTTTTCCTATTAGCAGAAATAGACCTCGTAAATTATTTAATTTTTGGAATAATGTTTAAGTTTGCTAACAACCATTTTTCATAGTAGCAAAAATAGTCCTTGTAAATTACTTAATTTTTGGAACAATGTTTATGTTTGCTAACAACCATTTTTCTTAGAAGCAGAAATTTCGTTAATTATTTTATTTTTGGTATAATTTTTAAGTTTGCTAACAATTATTTTTCATAGTAGCAAAAATAGTCCTTGTAAATTACTTAATTTTTGGAATAATGTTTAAGTTTGCTAACAATTATTTTTCCTATTAGCAGAAATAGACCTCGTAAATTATTTAATTTTTGGAATAATGTTTAAGTTTGCTAACAACCATTTTTCTTAGAAGCAGAAATTTCGTTAATTATTTTATTTTTGGTATAATTTTCAAGTTTGCTAACAATTATTTTTCATAGTAGCAAAAATAGTCCTTGTAAATTACTTAATTTTTGGAATAATGTTTAAGTTTGCTAACAATTATTTTTCCTATTAGCAGAAATAGACCTCGTAAATTATTTAATATTTGGAATAATGTTTAAGTTTGCTAACAACCATTTTTCTTAGAAGCAGAAATTTCGTTAATTATTTTGTTTTTGGTATAATTTTTAAGTTTGCTAACAATTATTTTTCATAGTAGCAAAAATAGTCCTTGTAAATTATTTAATTTTTGGAATAATGTTTATGTTTGCTAACAACCATTTTTCTTAGAAGCAGAAATTTCGTTAATTATTTTATTTTTGGTATAATTTTTAAGTTTGCTAACAATTATTTTTCATAGTAGCAAAAATAGTCCTTGTAAATTACTTAATTTTTGGAATAATGTTTAAGTTTGCTAACAATTATTTTTTCTATTAGCAGAAATAGACCTCGTAAATTATTTAATTTTTGGAATAATGTTTAAATTTGCTAACAACCATTTTTCATAGTAGCAAAAATAGTCCTTGTAAATTACTTAATTTTTGGAATAATGTTTAAGTTTGCTAACAATTATTTTTCCTATTAGCAGAAATAGACCTCGTAAATTATTTAATATTTGGAATAATGTTTAAGTTTGCTAACAACCATTTTTCTTAGAAGCAGAAATTTCGTTAATTATTTTGTTTTTGGTATAATTTTTAAGTTTGCTAACAATTATTTTTCATAGTAGCAAAAATAGTCCTTGTAAATTACTTAATTTTTGGAATAATGTTTAAGTTTGCTAACAATTATTTTTCCTATTAGCAGAAATAGACCTCGTAAATTATTTAATTTTTGGAATAATGTTTATGTTTGCTAACAACCATTTTTCTTAGAAGCAGAAATTTCGTTAATTATTTTATTTTTGGTATAATTTTTAAGTTTGCTAACAATTATTTTTCATAGTAGCAAAAATAGTCCTTGTAAATTACTTAATTTTTGGAATAATGTTTAAGTTTGCTAACAATTATTTTTTCTATTAGCAGAAATAGACCTCGTAAATTATTTAATTTTTGGAATAATGTTTAAATTTGCTAACAACCATTTTTCATAGTAGCAAAAATAGTCCTTGTAAATTACTTAATTTTTGGAATAATGTTTAAGTTTGCTAACAATTATTTTTCCTATTAGCAGAAATAGACCTCGTAAATTATTTAATATTTGGAATAATGTTTAAGTTTGCTAACAACCATTTTTCTTAGAAGCAGAAATTTCGTTAATTATTTTGTTTTTGGTATAATTTTTAAGTTTGCTAACAACCATTTTTCATAGTAGCAAAAATAGTCCTTGTAAATTACTTAATTTTTGGAACAATGTTTAAGTTTGCTAACAACCATTTTTCTTAGAAGCAGAAATTTCGTTAATTATTTTATTTTTGGTATAATTTTTAAGTTTGCTAACAATTATTTTTCCTATTAGCAGAAATAGACCTCGTAAATTATTTAATTTTTGGAATAATGTTTAAGTTTGCTAACAACCATTTTTCGTATATATATAAATAAATAGTTAATTAAATTATTATATATAATTGAGCAGCCCTATATAGCCGTTCACAACCCTGCAGGTGGAAATCTTGGAAGTCAAAATCGTTTAGTGCAAGATTTCACCCACAGATGTCATTATTAGTTCACTTAAAACGCGTTCTTTTTTTTTGCTTTGTATTATTTAAATTATATAAAGTTTTTATATCGCTTTTCTCAAGTGGATTCGTAGATCAGTGTGTAAGCCGTCCGAACGTCGCGCATGAAAATTGGGGCATGGTATCGAATCCCACAGCTTGAGAGAATATTTTTTGAAAATTAATTGTTTTTACACATAATAAAATAAAAATGTCATGATTTCAAAAATTCACTCATGACGTCAGAGAAAAATGAAGAAATGAATTAATGACGACAGCGGGGCAGGATGGGGGGGAGGGGGACCGTCTTTCTTGACGTCATCGAATAGGCGAAATCGCGACCATAATATACAAACGAAAAAAGTATCTCTTTAGTATGAATAAAAAAATGTTGACAGCGTGGCTGGGGCGGAGGAGGGGAAGGGGAAATCGGGGACAATTTACAGACAGACGGACAGACAGACGGACGGACGGACGGACGGACATTATCGACTATTAATATATAGATTGTATGATACTGTTTGCAATTGCTAACGGCAAGATATTAATTTACATTACGTGTCTAAAATGTATGACTGTATTTCCGGTTTTGCACCCTAATACCAGCAGATATTACTGTCAATAAGACACTTTTTGAAACACAAATATTAATTTTTACTATGCTACCAATCTGTCAACTAATATTTATCTCAAATAGACCAATAATTAACATCGCATCGATAAATTAAATAATATTTAGATCACATTATCCATTTTTTTTATTATTTTCGATTTGTATCATTTATATCTTTCATAGATGCACGTAGATAGTATTCTTTCAGAGAGGAAGGCTAACAAGAAGAATAAAGTTTTCATTTATTATAAAATAAAGATAGACTGCTAAAAATGTATACATATGTAAGCTAAAAAAGTAAGTTGCATTGCCAATGGACAGGTTTTGACTTTTTTATGTATATGCTTTAATAATTGATTATTCACGTCTCGTTTCCGTTTCATTAATATAAATAGTTAGCTTCCCACCGCCACACATTGTTTATATGCAGATAACGTTTTATGACCACCTTTCTCAACACTATCGACAAAAAAGTGAGCCAGAGCAGAGCTGCACAGGACTGATTTTTAATAATGTACTCGTGTGCTTAAAAAAAGAAAGAAAAATACTATCCCAACCACTTACACTGTTTTTCCATAGAGCCGCAAAATTGTAATATAATACATCTTTGAATTATCATGTTCCGAAATTCACTAAAATACCATACAACAAAATATTTCATACAATTTCTAAAAATTGTATGTAAGTGTCCCATATTTTTGGACGGCCCTGGATGTTATAATATGTTGAGCGCGCACGTGGCTTCCAAAGGTGCGTACTTACTAGACGACTAAAGTTATAGGTTGTATTTTCACTTTCAGCCCTAACGGAAAGGGCAAGTGAACCCAATTTTTAAGCGTAAAAATTAACTGAGCTATTGAAGTGTAAATTTGAGCTTATTTTTCATTCTCACTTTTATATTGCTTACATTCAATACATGACATCATTTTACACCGACTATTTTTTTGACTGGTTATCATTAAATTGAACCATCTGTATTCAAAAACCTTATCAATTATTTTTCATTTATCTATATTAAATTCAGTAACAATTTTCATATTCAATTTAACTTATGAAAAGTGCTTGGTTATTTATGTCTTTTTGCCACGAATAACCTGAACCTTAATAACAACAGACAATAGAGTTTACTTAATTCACTCTACACATCATCTAAATTGAAAACTAGCATCCAAATATACATATAATCTAAAATTTATCCTTAATAAAGATCTTCGAAATAAAATATTTTCAACGAGAAATCTTTTACCATAGATGCGTGCTGATAGAAGTTCAAAGTTGTGAGAAAAAAATATTATTTGTGTGGTAAAACAATTTATAAATAATTATAATATAACATGAACTAATTTCTTTGTTTAAATATATTTTCTATATTGGTTTCATAGTCAACACCAATTGTTTTGAAAACCGTCGAATAAGACGTACATTGTATTTTTTTAATTTCCTGACAGTTGAAAATGCACGCTCCTTTGTAAAATAGGTCCTAATAATTTTAAAAAAAATACTGAATTATCACAATTTTTTTTAATAAAAATTCGATAGTCATGCAAACAATATCGACATTTTTATTAGTATATAATTACTACAAATAATGAACGCTTATCTAAACATGAATGAACTTAAAATTTTCTAAGCAAGACAGTCGATGACACCAATCAACATTGTATATAATTTAATAAAACATTTACGATGTTAATAACCGTACGTCAAATGTGAAATTGTTATTTTTTTATACCAAACGTATCATTTTTTAAGTAATAAAATATAATTACCCAATTTTGGCTTATTATCTTTATTGGTGCAATGCATTGAAGTGGGCATATAAATCCTTTGTTTGCTAATTTCATTCCAGACTGCTTTTATCAAAATTAGCACTACGAGTTTATCAACTGAATAATGTTTCCTCTTTAACTAACACAATATTGTATATTGAGACGTAAGTAGGTTCCTAAATAAACACGTTTATCAGTGGAACATTTATATGGTGATTTGAGGGGGTCAACGAGCGAGGGAATTCTAATTTAGGAAGAGTGTGAAAAGCAACAAGCCTAATGCCATAAACCATTTAACAGCACACACAACACCAATAGCATCCCCCATCTCTTACCTGGCCAGTTTTAATAAATTTAAACGTTATACTTTTAATTTATGTTCATGTTTCATAATATCGTCATAGTCAAAATATAAACACTTTTTTATACTCATTTCTCATTTTTTAATAAAGATCAGTACCGGTATTACTCATCACAACTGACATCCTCATCATCATGAGTATAGCTTTACTATACTGGTGTTCTTATTTTATTGTACGATTTACGCCACAAATCTCGTATTCAATAATTTATTTGTGTCCGCTTATCATGTGTAGCATATGGACTACCAAAATAGCATACCAACAGACTTTTCTACGAAAACTGATTGTTATTCAGTCGCTTAACTTTCGTTAGTCTTTTTCGAAAAGTGTAAGGCAATGAGAATGGAGGGATGTGGAGTAGTGTAAAGAAAGACGAATCCGGCTTCAAAATAAACTACCCTGACTCCGAAGAATTTTTTCAATAATTTAATTTTAACTGATATATATATGTATTCCATCAGATCATCTTTAGTCAGCCAAGCATGCAATGTCAACACTATGGACTATTGTGGTTTGAATATGCATCTTTTTTTTTCAGTACTCCGGCCAACCCGACCCATCAATGGTGGTAACTCTAAATGACTGCATAGTGCATAGTCAATGACTCAAATCTAATATTAGCGAAATTGTTTATTTTAAAATGTAAATATAGGATAGCAAAAACGTGCTGATTCTATGTTTATTTTTAATGCAGCTCTCCCCATAATAATCTTTTCCGCAAACATAGCCTGACACGGGTAAACCTCTATATTATGTCGTTTCGCACCTTACATATTGCAGGTAAGATTGAATATTTACCGATTCATCCCTTGTAGGGATGTTTCAAAAAGGTTGTATCGCGATATTTCTGAATAGGTGGAGGGGAAGCAGTAGCATTGAACTTAGCAAAGACGTCGCGAAAAACCTGTTTTGAATACGAAATATCGCTCCCTTCAACGGTGATATAATCTTCATTAAAACCTTTCTCATTCATTAAACTAGAACTTAAAGCATTATTGTGTGATCCATGTCAGCTTCCTAAATATACACAAAATAAAAAAATACCAGAATGATTTATGCTACGAGAACTACTTGTTGTTCAATCGATAAGCGCGTAAACGATCTCGAAATACCTTGTGTTAAAGTATCAGGTAAATTAAACTGAATTTTCAGTCTGAATTACAAACATCCACGTCGCCGATTTCACAAACGATTAAAAAAACAATTTACATGAGCGAAACCAGTCCTAATCATATTTTCAAAAGTGAGGTTTGTACAAATGAGAGGGTAAGAAGCAAAAGCACCAATCTTGAAAAATATCTTTGTAATGTATGCATACAGAATCACACAGCCAAAAATTCTTATTCCATTGAAAAAAATTCTCTTTAGAAGCAAATTTATCTTCTTCACTCTAAGCGTTTCGTCGAATCCAAAGAGTCAAGTAACAAAATGTTTACTGAGCACATTTGAGGAATTCATTGTGAATCACAATACTCTACTGTAAGGTATATGTAGCACACATAAACTAAATTAATTAGCAACGCTTTTTTAAGTTTTTGTCAAAATGACTTTCGTAATAGATTGCTGTATTTGCTATTGATCCCCTCAAATGACTATTTTATTTTTTTAACAAATTTATTTTAAGTCAAATTCTCGTTGAAAACAACAATGTTAAATAATTTAAGATTTCGACTGAAGTGCTTGTGGAATTTCAATATTAATTTGAATCATTCAAATTATGTACACTCCACAGATTTGTCACTAACGACCGGTTTCGCTTTCGGCATCTTCAGCGTTCAAACGCACGGATGAACTTGAACTGACGCTTAGTAAATGGATGTTCGTATTTATATATTAAATAAATGTATCACTGAGTCTAAAGCCATCGCTGCGAAAGGTAATTTCAAATGTTTGTGATTGATACAAAAATATTCGACATCGATTTACTCAATAAAAGTATTTCCGGCATAGCGTTTTTGCCAGAAACATTAAATATTCAGTAAATTGCTCTGAGCTTACCTTCCATTTCGTATAACTTTAATTTCCAAATCATTTTACTATATAATACGGGTGAACAAATAAAAAATATTGATCGAAATGTCACGAGCACAATACATACGTTGCGTAGGAGAACGCTATATATTGAGCTTTGCTGTCCTATTTTTACTACAAAGCTTTTAAGAAACATTTTTAATGCGTGTTTTTACGTAAATATTTTAGGGCTATTGATCATTTTATATCCTAGCAATAGTACCAATGGATAATCCGATTAGCCAGATTATATTATCCAGCTATTAATTAATCCCTGCTTAAATTTTTAAACTTGCTTGAATATGTCATTGGCTGAGGTTCTTAAGACAACTGGCTTTTAGCCAGTGGATCAAATTACCTTTTTAAAGACGGTAGGAAATAATTCGTATTGTTCAATAGCATATATTTGGTTCTCTTCTTGTTTTATTGTTTATGCGTATTTATTTTTGTCGTTTTCATTGTTATTTAAAATAATATTTAAGTCGATCCTTTAGCTAGGTGCTCAACGCTGTTGAATCGAAGTCTGAGTCTGCTCAGCTGAGCTGACTCATGTCACTGGTTCGTGTCCGGGAATGAAAATATCCATGCAATTATTTTGTGATGTTATCATATTTCTCCACCTAGCTTCTATCCAAACTTGAAAGGGAGCGACGAGAGAGTGACAAGCTAACTTTAACACCATCTCATTTCCAGACCATTTATTCTCACCAAGCTACACACAACTCACAACCATTTATCGTAAAAAAAAGTTTTTTTAATGCTCCAATATATTCATACTCCACATTCGGAGAAAAAAGGGTTACTTAATAGCCATATTTCGTTTTCGATATTTCAAAGGTTTTGAAAGTTAATATAAAATTTAACTTTGATTAACTTTGATTATTCCACGTATTGTGTAACTAACTGTGACACGTGTTTCGCCTCTTTCAGAGGCATCTTCAGACTTACTATCGCAAATTTTGCTTAAGTAATTACTTAATTAATTACACAATACGTGGAATAATCAAAGTTAATTTAAATTTTATATTAGAATGAACTTACATAAAGTTACCGCCGAAACCATCGAAGGTTTTGAAAGTGATTCTGTTAGAATAAAAATACTTATTTCCCGTCGATCCAATTTTAATAAAATCAAAACATATATTACAATTGATTTGGTGACGATTCGCATCCAGTACCGATAGCAATCTAGCATACAAGATTCCTCTACCAATTACGGAAGATATCATGAAGGAATTTAAGGGTAGATTACGATAAACCCTACCAGTTGACTCAAAGATAGCCCCCTTTGACAGTATATCAATGCTTAATAGTTATATTGACATATGAAACTCATATATGGGGGAACAAGAGTCTACTGGTATATCATAATCATTGAACACTTTGAAGAACAGCGACCACAAAACTTGTATTAAGATAATTTGTCGATAACTTTTCATTGAATACACAATAAAACAAAAGCTTAAATAATCTAAATTATTAAATATATTTTTATATATTTCAGTTTTTTTAATAATACACTTACAATCAATACGAGTAACTTAGGCCATCGATCCAACATTAGACCACTGCAAGAAAAAAGGTTTTAAATCATGGCGTTATAATGTTAGGGTCATACCATTGCCACCTGTATACTTATTAGCTAAGTAATAATAGTATTGTGTAGCTATTCGGAGGTAAAAATATGAATTATAATGCATCATATTTGCTATATTGTGAAATTTTGTCAGCTGTCGGTTGGTTTTCTATCATATTTTAAAAAACTTGGCTCGGCAATATGTGTAATATGGGCCAAATTTACTCGATATGGGGTAAACTGTTTCATCTGTATTTGTATATCGAGTATTGAAATATTTCCAAAAACGTTTTGTGTAATTAATCTTAAAAAACTGATACTCATTTTTATCAAATAATACCGCATAAAAATACAAAATACCCTTCGGAGCTGGGCCAAAGATACCTGCGCGTTGACGGTACCTAACGTAATTGTGTAATTAATAAATACTATTGTTTTTGTTTTTTTTTTATTTTTCTAACGCCATCCATTACTCTTTCTCCTCTTTCTCCTTGTATGTTGATGATTAATAAGGAGTATAATGAAACTCATAAGAGCGATTCAATACAAGGTGATTAATTCGTTCATTGAAAAACTGAATAACCTTTACTAAAAATTATATAACTAATTTATGAACTGTATTTTATTTACTTCATATTCCAAGCGTAAATAAAACACACGAGTAGTTAAATAGCCGCGGCATAATGGAGTCATTGTGAGAAAGAATAGCCATTTCCCGCAGGCCACATACAAAAAAAAACAAAGGACAGAAAAAGGGATATGAAAATCCTAGAAAAAACTACCTAGCAGATGGAGTTCTAGGGTGTGTGAACTCTCCGGGAAAGAGAGGGGATGCAGTGAGAACAGCGGGGCGAGCGGTTCAGTCTACGCCACCGGGGAAACTGCAGTTTCAGGGAGCAACGAACGCCAAATTCCGGGAAAATTCGTTCCCATGGCTACGCGTGTGCATTAATATTTTTGGCGTAGCGTCGATGGTGTAGTGGGAAGATTTCGCGCCCAAATTTGGGCGCGAAACTTCATCGCTTTGTTATTGCTAACCAATTACTATGAATCGCTTTTAAAATTTTAAGAGTACTTTAAACTTGTATCTAAGTTTTTATCTTTAAATGATCCATGCTTTAAAATGATTTTTTACAAAAATTATTACATAAAAGAAAGAATATACATACTTCTATTTTTATTTTCAGAATTATGAAATAACGACTCTGACCCTGTAAAAGATATAATGTAGGCTTAACCTTTTGCACTCGTAAATGTTTCTGTATTAAATATGTTAACAACTAGGAAAAAACGGTTAAAACAAGGTACGTTTTAACTTGAAACTATTATTATATAATTAAAAAAGGAAAGTTTTTTCACTTCTTCATTAATTTTGTGCAGTATTTTTATCATAATAGGGTAAAATATCAAGGTATTTCAGTTCTACAGTTTGACTGTAGAACTGAAATACCTTGATATTTTACCCTATTAAAATGGAGTTCTACCAAGTAAATGCCAAATCAATAAATAAAAAGTATTTTTATCGATACATGTTTACAGAGACTTACTTATTTTGATCAAATTTTTAACTTTAGTTTGTTTTTTTTTTACTATGGATTGTATTGCAATTTATTATATACATTTGCTGTTTATTTAATTACGTAAAAACATATTCTTCTTCTTTTACCGTATTCGCTCTCTATGTGAAGCATATGGACGCCATGCAGCGCCTTCATGTTTCCCTGTCTTCCGCCAATTGCTTTGCTTCCTCCTATGACATGGCAGTTCCACCGAGTACATACTATGGATAGTACCCGACGGTCGTCCAGAACACCGGAATCTCACAAGTCGGAAGAAGAGGCAGGCAGGATTAAGACTTTCAGTTCCAACACCGGGGCGCTGTCTTGTACTTCCCTAATCTCCGAATACCTCACGAAATCAAACCACCTCACCCCTATTATCCGACGCAAGTATCCGTTTTAGAAGCTCTGAATACGGAGTCTTCGTAACATATTGTTACTTAAATATAATTCTAAAAAATCCTTCAGCATTGTATCGTCCACCCTGTAAGAAAATCTGAGTGGAAAATAATGCAATTTGGCCGGGATTGGTTACTTAGTTCGGGACTGACAATACCACGCCCCTTCCTTCCGGGCACCGGCTGTCACGGATGCTGCACACCGGTCATGTAAATGTATTCAACCGTGTTATCGGACGATTTGTTATTGACAAAATCGTACCTCTCAATTTGGGGAGTGAAGATATCGGATTTTTGAAGGGGAATTCTGTGCAACTAGTAACTGTACCAAAAGAAACAAATAAGTGATAGGTAATCTGAGTGATTAAAGCTAATGCAATTATCCCGCATAATCAGTAAATGTAATCTAATACCCCGTGTGATAATTCAGTAAAGCGGGGTTTCAAAAGTTTCCCGATCCAATTCGGTGTTGAATTAGAGATTGTAAATATATATACATATAATTACATTCATCACTTTTAGGGTGTTCACTGTCAATACTTGGTGGAAAGGCATTATATTAGTAAAAACACAATAATCCTTTGTACTTCATTCCACTTTATTTAATATGTCAGGACCGGTTTCTAAATTTATTAATCTGAGATGACTTTTTAATTATATGTTAGATGTGTTAAACATTTTAATTTTGTGCTATTTTAGAATCACTTTTAATGTAATTGGTATTTTCTTTTCAATGCCAATTGTTGTTTATAACTGTTCATTTTTGTATAAATAGCACTGTTAAATTATATTTCTTATCAGTTGACGATGCTCGTAATGAGCGAAACCGGTCCTGACATATTAAATAAAGTGGAATGAAGTACAAAGGATTATTGTGTTTTTATTAATTACATTCATCTCTTGATTTGTGCACTACATACATACATACGTTGAATCTAAATCTGAATAAAAAATAGTTGAGTCTCTATAATAACAGGATGGGTTAAATGAATTAACGGATAACTACATTGTCAAAATGATATAGATTTCATTCAGAATTTTGGGATACGTTAAAAAAAACAATTATCTTGTTATTTGATAGGTTTATACGTAAACATACATTTTTTAAGACTACCAGTTTCCTGGATACTTTTGATTCTTTGATAGATCAATTCTTTAAGCCCCTTTTCTATATTCTATTCTAGCTAAATAGGTATTACAAAAAAATAAGTCAGCAGATGGCTTTAAATTGGGGAAACAATTAATAAAAACCTCTAACGAGCACTAAATGTCTCTTTATTTTTCTCCCCTTTCCATTTCACACATTTGATAACTAAAAGGCATTATCTATTTCTTCGGAAATATTTAAAATGTACCAATGACTGCTACTTTTATTGGCAGGCAATATTGTATTTTACTTTTAAGGTGTTCACTGACAATAGCTAGGAAGGCATTATAATAAGTCACTTTTTTGTACTTATTTCGTTATTATTTATTAGAATCAGGACCGGTTACTCTCATCACTGGAATTTTCAACTGATATATGAATATATATTAATACAGAGCTTTTTTTACAAAAATCCCCAATGGCTAATTTTGGAGAAACCTTTAAATTTTGTTGATAGATTTATTTATTTTTTAACGTGATTGTAAGTAAGTAAATTTAATTTGTAAGGGGTTTTTAACACTTAGCTATGTTCAATTTTAGTGTCAAGTATTTACATCATTAACTGTATTTTTTTTTCAAATTTCTATAACCATATGTTTTTAACCCTCTTATTACTTTTTCTTAATTTGTATAAATAGCTCTGTATATTCTTTCATCATTAGCAAATACGAACAAGTTTTTATTATTGTATTTATTTAATGGAAAGTACGTAAAATATTTTTCCCATTCAAATATCGTGAATAGCAATGTCCCAGCTATTCATACATACTAATCTTGACCCAGTATAATTTCATTGATTGCCGTTGACACCACGTCAACTTCAGATTAACTTACTCGTCAAACTCACTATTACAAATGAGTTTTTGATGGATTACTTTATAGCATAGTTTGCGTTTTAAAAACAATTATTTCATTTTAATTTAGTTAGTAATTGTGATAAATAAACTATTTGAACATAGCAATAATAATTTGAAATAAAGTTTGGCGAAAATGCCATTGATTATCTATGTCTTTTACTTGTTTTTTTTAATTACATATCGGACAGAAATCCGGAAAAACAGTCATCTATCAAGTCCACCCTTAAAACGAGCAAGACTATTAGTCACAAGTGCAATTTCTCTCAGCGATGAACTGTCTGAAAAAAGACATTACTCAAAAGAAAAAGAATACGAGATTCATCCATTTCTTCTCTATGTAGTAGAAGTCTGCACGGGCCGAAATTTTACAAAATTACCCGGTCCGAGCCCGAAAGACTCAGGCCGGAACCGGCCCGAACCCGAGTCCAATACCACACTTGTAACCCGAAACCGACCCGAAGCCCAGATTTATAATCCTCAGCCCGAAAAAAACCCGTTTTTACACATTTACAACAATTTACGATTTTCTATAGAATTGGTAATAATTAAAATCATCGTGAATGACTTATGACACGAACATAGTCTGAAGAATTAAATTCCTTACCCGGGCCTGGCCCGAGCCCAAATCTCAATTGCGCTTACCCGCCCGAGCCGGTAAGGCCCAGAAGGCCAGGCCCGGGCCTGTGCAGACCTCTACTATGTAGACACTAGAGAAACTAAATTACTTAGAGGCTTGCCAAAGTATTTTTTTTCTTTTTAGATTCGTTAATAATTTTGTCGCAACTCTTTGTAGCAATAATATCTAGTTATCAATCTAATTATAAAAATTGTTTGTTAAATGGTTGTAAAAAATTAACACATTTTTTCTATTACATATTACTACAAAACAGTTTTATATAATAGTCATGTCCGGTTTCTGCTATACCAACCATTTTTAACTGTTTAATATATTATTATATTAATCAAAGAATATCCAATACTTCAGATGTTGTAGTCCTTTAATGTTGCCTTGTTTCTAATCATTTGTCTTGTACCCAGTAATGTAACTATAGACTGCACACAACCGCAATGTGAAAATTGAGACGTTAAAATGAAATATATTAGATTTTTCGCGATAAAAATTAATAATAGTTAATTGTAAATTATTTCCTGTAAAACCGTTTTTCATTTTTAACTGAGTGATTACACAATCCCTCGAGAGGTGAAGTGAGCCAACTAAAAAAAAAACAAAACTTTTTCTTAGACTTCTAAGTATAATCACATCTTTACTTCGCGTTTAGGTGGATTGTATATTTTTATTTTACGGAGACTAACACGGAGAAGCACTATTGCAATGTGTATTAACTGAAGTTACTTCGCTTTTACGATACTTTAAGATGTGTAGTATATTATTTGCATATAACTTTTTTTCTAAAATACCATTTGGCTCACTTCACCTCTAATGGCTCCACATAATCATTGAATTTAATACACCAATGGAAGGCTTAACGCTTAAAGTATAAGTGTGAATGCTAAGACGAGTGACAAATGAAACCTTAAATGTTTTGATGTCTTTAATGTGCCGATTTTGTAAATTGATTTAATAGTCAAGAAATACGAAAATCAACAGAACCATACCATTAACTTAAACATTCATCAAACGTCTATGCTTTTAACAATCGATATGAAAAATACCATATTTTTCATTCCACAGATAGAAGAATGCCACTGTTATTGAATTAGTAGATAAAAAAATTATTATGAATATTTTTACATTTATTATTTCCGATTTTCTTTCAACAAATTTTACATAGTGCATTTCTCATCTCGGGAGATAAGGAAAATTTCCCCTTTGTACCTTTTTATCCCTCTATATTTTCATTTAACCCCTGCAACGCTATAAATTATTTATTGTTTCAAATAATCGCATGATTATCCTCTTAACAAGGAGACCCCATTAAATAAGATTAGTTTTATACGAAGTCTTGTGGTTATAGTGGGGTTAGTGCAAGCTTGTGGTCTACAAGGAAAATGCATTACCCTTTCTCGGCTTATATTATGAAATTCAATATAGCTGGCATACATTATTAATATGCACAAATGTAATAGGGGTTGAGAAATATATTTATTGGCTTGGCATTTACTTGGTAGAACTCCATTATAATAGGTTAAAAATATCAACGTATTTTAGTTCTACTTTTTTATATTTGTGCGTTGATGGCTATTTCGGCGTTCGCCATCGTCAGAACTAGATAGTTCTGACGATGGCGATCGCCGAAATAGCTATCAATGCATAAATATAAAAAACTGTAGAAGTAAAATACGTTGATATTTTCACCCTATTATTGTTGAGAAATATTTTGAAATGCATAATTTTAATAGTGAACACAATAATATTGATCTAAATGTTTTTTCCGTGGGTCTGATTATATTTAAGATGTTCTGAAATCGGTATGAAAATCAAAAAAATATAATACTCACTACTACTAATTACTACTAATATTTTTTTTAATCAGATAACCATAACCCCAACACCAATCCAATCATCTAATAACATCCAATATCTTTCGAAAAACAGATAACGAAAATAAAAATTAGCTTTCTTAATGTCTTCACGTTTACAAAGAGTAAAAATGAGTCTTTAATATTATGAATAAATATATAAAATAAAAATCGGCATGGAAGTTCCATCAAAATATCACGTCTAAATTTAACACATTCACTTAAAATATATCAAAATCCGAAGCAATCAACATCTTCGAATAATGATAAATAGCTTTTCAGTGTTACCTCTGGCATGCTAATTCAAAAAATAAATATCAAGAATATAAAAAAAATTGTCTCAATAATAAAGGTTTTACCATGTCGACCACGTTATAAAATGAATGAATCTGGCGAGACACATTTTCATTTGGGGGAACCTACAAATAGTGGTGGATTAAACACATGTGAAGCCCTATGCTCAGTAAAATTTAGGGGGCCTGTTTTTCGAATAATTTTAAAGCATTGCGAAATTCCATATTAAATAAAAGTAAACATTGAAATCTGAATATAAAAAATATGATCACTTTTAAGGTGTCCACTGACAATACTTGGTGGAATGGGATTATAATAAAAATAATTAAAGATTTTTGAATGCGTTTTAATTGTGTAATTATAATGTAATTTGTAAATCTTTTTCATTGTTAGTAGTTGCTGACACATTTTTATTTCAATTTAACTTGTATAAATAGCATTGTTTAATTTATTTTTCTTATCAGTTGATAATGCTCGCGAGGATCGAAACCGGTCCTGATTAAATAAATTTTAAGTGGAAAAAGTACTAAAAATCTTTTATTATTTTTATTATAAAAAATATGAGTTATGTATAATATAAAATATTTTTGAGGCCCCCAAGATTCGAAGGCCCCAAGCGCGAGCCTCGTGTGCCAATGGTGTAATCCTTCACTGCCTTTAACTGTTCAAAGTAAACAAATACACAAAACAGTGTCAGTCAAACAAACAAAGCCTACAGGATAAATCTTCTTTCCGAACTATTTCTGCCTCCAATGTGAATCGTTTCAACGAAAATTCTAAAAGATTTATGAATTTAAATAATTCACACAATTTATACTTAAATTGACCACGGAAAAAAATAGTTTTGGAATATTTTTTTCACTAATTCTCACTGAATTTTGTTCATGTTCAATTAAAATAGGTAGGTAGGGGTTTATTTTCCAGATGTCACTCATCAGGAAACAAAAACCATTGAACAACAAAATACAATTTTACAAAAATAAATAAATAAAAATTGTAATAGTTTCAAAATTATTTATCAGAATCAGGACCGGGTGCACTCATAATCGACAAATTTAGATGAATAACCTTGAATAATTTATAAAGTACATACATATTATGTTCGTAATTCACGAAACCGGCAATGATCTCAATAAATAAATTTCTTTTGTTTTATCAATATACATAATGTCTTAGCCACGTATTAGCAGTGAACACTTCAAAAGTGAAAATAGAATTTACGTAGTTTTCTAATTATTTATTCAAAGTGTTTTGAATTAACATAGCGGCATACAGCGATAAATCAAAATAACAACTTACAATTTAATACGTTATACAAAAAGCTAAATAATTATTTTCCTAGATGTCTCAAAGCCAATGAAAAATGTAATATGATTATAGTTACGTAATTATTCAACAGAGCTCACTGTTTGTACAAATAGCATCGACATCCAAGAGTTTGTTTTCGCAAAAATAAATTTACTTCATGCAAAACATTATTCATTATAATGCTGAATTTGTAGATCGGTAAGCGATCATTAATAAATTATATTATATTGAGTTCCTCTACCGTATAACACTTAATATTTTATTTTATATGTTTTTTTAAATATAAATATAATTTATTGTTGTAGAAGGATTTTTATTTCTAAATCCTACAAATTTGAGCTGAGAGGTTTAAAAGGTAGACATGGTTTATCAGTTTCGATAAAAACACTATACCTACCTACTTACTTTTAAGTTTTTATTTTGAGCGTAAAAGCAATAATATAGGTATGGCCACCCTTTAATCCATTACATGCAGCCACCCACTAAAGCCGTCAACCTAAAAAGATTAATAGGATAGTGACGACTTAAGATAGGCCACACATGGTGAAAAAATAAAAGGTTCACAGGGTAAGCTCTAAAAAAATATTCTAGGATTCCAAACTTGTTTCCTTGGCAATATTTAATATTAAACCAAATAAGACATGATGGATTCATGGAAGTAATTAATCCGCATTGTATTAAGCATTTAGGAACAGATTGCATTAAAAGATTTGTGAAGAAAGAACAGTGGATTAGAATTAGAGGAAACCACATAAAAAATATTTATAAAATAAACTTCAATGCTGTTATAAAATCATATTATCAACAATCAAAATGGACCCGCAAATTTGGCAATTTCGATTGCAATAAAAATACCAAAGCCAATATAATATTCGCTTATCCTTGTAACGTAAATTTACAATAAAAAAAATATATATTGACGGAAGGTTATCAATTAAATTCAACATATTAATAATGTTATCTTATTTCTAGCGTTGATTTATCAAAGATTAGCCATTTTGATATTTTTATTAAAAAATGTTCCTGCCTCTCGTATAATTTATAAAATATCGAAATACTTCACATTGTATAAAAAAATAACAGAAATTTATTGAACTGGGGTTAATCACAGCAGCATTCTTATCGCTAGTTTTATAAATTATAATTATGTATCAATAACAAGCTTTTACTGAAAATCATTATAAACTCATGATATTGTAATATAAAATAATAATCCTTAAATCACGTGTTTTTAATGTTTAATTAAGCTCTCGTATCCTCGTGAAATAGGTTTATAAGCCGAAAGCTCCCCTTTCGGCTTAGCCAATACAAGAAGCCCGCTTAATCAAAAACTTGTGAATCATTGCTTCAACGAAGTGGCAAAAAACTCTTTATAAAATATCCAAGTTGCATCATATACGAAGGGTGTCAGTAACACATTAAACCATATCTATTATCAAAGATATAGGGGTCGTTCAGACAAATTATATTTAGACTAGTATATTACAAAGACTGCATTTATTGTATGTTTTTGTTGGCCTATGTTGGCCTATGTACGGCGTGTACGCCAAAAAATAAAATAAAAGCACCCATATTCAATAATTAAAATATAACAAAACGACATCATTTTTAAGAATATAATGGTTTTACATATTGTTTTGCGTTGGTTCCAGCAGATTTATTCTTAATCCTTTTACGACACACTTATTAAGCAGCCCGCGTACCTGTTCTACAATTATTAGTTGAAGTCCCAGATGTTTTTTCGTATTTCTCTTTATACTTAATATTTATATCATATATTTGTCAATCAATGTTTATATTTTTTGTTCATAGCTAGCTTTTATGAGATGACAATGGGTACTCCACCATTTTTGAGTGTCAAACTATGTTCCAGTTTTTTTTTTTGGTATATCGTGGACATGGCTTGTTTGTTCCACCTTGTAAAACCAGCCAACCATTGGTGAAATCAGTGGGAAAACTTTTAACACAATCTTATTATAATTCTTCAAGTTTAATGCCGAGAATTTATTAATGTTTTCAATTCTGCTCTACATTTTTTTGATGTTTCAATTTTTTTCGACATCGCAGAAACAATAAACATTGAATATACATATATTTATTCATATAAATAAATCTGAGATTTTCATATCCCTTATCAATCATGCGTATAGTCAAACGAATTAGAACGCAACGGTTCAGTAGTAGAAGAAAAAGAGTGTCTAACTCTCAAGTAGCATTCTAAAACGTCTGAATCACTAGATGAACTGACAATATGAAATCGATTTAAGAATGTGAATATCAAATTAAAGATATTTTTTTTAATATATATTACAATATAATTACTAGTCATAATATTTTATTTGGTGCAGTTCTGTAGCTGACGCTATTAATTGATTGAATTGGAGTGTAATAGTTCTGACGATGGCGTAAAACCAAAATAACTATCAACCTATTCCAATAATTATTGTTGATTTAAATACTTTTTTATGCTTACCTTATAATAATGCTATTAGATTTGTATGATCTTCGGTTGCATGATCACTCTAACACGCTATTTTTCTCAATTTATTTACGTAGTTGTATTTAATGGCATGGATGTCGGTGAACTGTGATGTTAATATTCTTATCCATGATTCAATTGTTATCATATCTGAAAAGAAAGGTTTGACATTTCATTTACAAACTATAACCAAATCCCGTTTATTACCATTATGCTCCAAACTGGGATAGGACATGATATATGTATTTATATACTTTTCCAGTAAACGCAAACCGAAAAATATTTCGGGATTTCACTAAAAACGATAAACTTCGTTAGGCACCAAACTCAATTATCAAACATTTACCATTGTTTCGCTTATCTCTGTATCTTTATTTGATTTACTTTGATCAAATTCATCAATCAATATATTTGCGCTTCAGTACATTTGTTTAAATATCTTTTTCTCAAAAACAAACATCAGGTCATTTTTTATCCACCCCATATTATCGCAGATATATCGCACGGAAGGGAAATAATGTATTCCAACTTGCGCCCTTCGACAAATGGCGCTCTGAATAGTCAAAAGGGCGCCAGTTATAGACCCGTGCCACTGTATGCAATTTGGAATTATAAGGGCTAGAATCTGCTTGCCCTAAAATATATGTTCCCTACAGATTTTATTGCATGTTGCGATTTTATATTTACTAGATATTGTATGGAATACCTCCCTTGGTGTCTGCACACGCTTTATTTTGTACTATGTTACAATGCATCGTTCAGTTGGTTACCGAAAATTTCTCAGGAAAAATAGCGGATGAAAAAATAATTCGCCGTTGGTACAGGGAGTTTTTGTATATTTTCGACGATGTGTCAGTTAAACATAAAATCATTGCGAAACATTGGAGAAACTGGCAGGCTTACGTGTGTTACCATCAGGCTCCAATTTGAGATTCTATTCGAAACACAAACAAAAAACTTACCGTGGAAAAGGGACGAATATATTGAACAATATTGATTATTAATGATTCACCAAAGCTCAATTATTCTTAAGTATTGAAAATCTCTCCGTCAATTGGACAAAATCGATGGTAAAACATAGTGGAAAGGCATTATGGGTGAGCGAAACCGGTCCTGATTTTTAGTTAAATATGCGAAATTCTTCTTCTTCTCTTTGGCCATGTTCGCTCCCTAAGTGAAGCATATGGCTACCACGCGGCACCTCCGTGTTTCCCTGTCTCCCGCCAATTGCTTTGCTTCCTCCCATGAGTACATCCTATGGATAGTACCTGACGGACGTCCGGGACGCCGAAATCCCACCGGTCGAAAGAAGAGGCAGGCAGGATTGAGGCTTTCCGGAGGCATCCGCAGCACGTGACCCACCCAGTTCCAACGTCTCTCCATAACCACTGACGTGACGGGACACTGTCTTGTACGCTCCCTTATCTCTGAATTCCTCACAAAATCAAACCACCTCACCCCCACTATCCGACGCAAGCATCTGTTCTCGAAGCTCAGTATACGGTTTTTCTGAGTCTTCGTCAGGTGCCATGATTCGCAAACGCAAAGCGAATGCGATCGTTGAATAAGTGGCATTTGGTTTTAATCGAGTACAGCTGTGTGTCCCAGACAGTCCGCATTGAGTTGAATGTGGCTCCAGCCATTCCTAAACGAATGGCGAGCTCCTTTTTATCGAAATTACTGGGTTAAAAACGCGTATTTTTTAAATCTACTTATTAAATGTAGTTGTTTCGTAGTTTCAAGATGAATTATAAACTATTCTTAATCGTCATTCTTCAATCTGGCAATAATTATTAGCCAGTGTTAAATTGTTATATAAACATGAACAAATTTAATATGTAAATAAAATTAAAATCGATAACTTTGTTATTTTACTGGCATTCGATAACCAGAGGAATTTTAATTTTATATTAAAAATGAATTTGCACAAAGTTGTCGCTGATGTCATAAAAATAATAATTTACATAGTTACTAATTTTACGTGATACGTAAAAACACATTAAATTAAAATTTAATATTGTTTACTTTCTTGAATAAATCAAGGAGATTTATGAAAATGCGATAAAAATATTAAGCAAATTATATTTTTAATTATAAAAGTTTAATCAAAATAAATGATCGCGTAGAAAGTTCAAATTTATGTATTTTCGTAATATCTAAGTAGGAACTACTTTTCTCTTGGGAAAAAACCCTTCACATTAAATGTATTAAGCTCAAATCTCTAAAAGAAGTAGCTATAAATCCTCTGAGACTTAAAAACCCACGCGTATTTTGTATCACTGATCAGCGCCTTAAGTAACTAGGCACATAACACAAAAATAGTCAAACCATTTTCAATAAAGTGCTAAGTACACAAAACTTCTTTTCGTTAATATCCAATATAAATTGTAATACTGTTTACACGTGAGATCGTCGAACTTCGGTATTTTTTGAAACTGTCATTTTTTCTTTTCTAATAAAATCGCGAAAGGATGAAAGCCTCTTCGTAAATTTATATTCCAAGCGCCAGTTCACCAACAAGATGTAATATTTGAAAAAATTTATCCGCCGCATGGTGATATGTTTTTACATCGTAATATTATTTTTGTGACTTTTCCTTTTAGCGCTGAATATTAAACAAGTCTCCGCGTGTGATTTTTAACATATAATTTTTCAAAAAACATATCAAGTTCTTTATACATTTTTCTATTTGGTTATGATGTAATTAAGCATATGACTAATACTTTATTTTCGTTGTACAACATACTTAAAAAAACATTTAAGTACATTGGGAGCAAAAAACACAGTTTGCAAAATTACTGAAAATTCTGTTTCGTTATTTATTGAAACTGTTTTTCTCGATTAACGCGAAAAGTACTTTTTGCCACATAAATTAAATGTGCAACGACAATATGTAATTTACAAATAAAACAGTTTTTAAAAAAAGGAAACAATGTTTTATTAACTTTCTATATTTCTTTTGGATTAAAAAAATATAATAAAAAGTATTTTTAGAAAAAACTACACGTCCTATTATTACAAGAAATCTAGTTTTTTGTGATACTGTGAACTTTTACTGTTATAAATATACATTAAAACAGAGGATTTTGCACAGCACGCCAAACGAGCTAGAAGGATTTACAACTAGAGTTGCCAGATTTCTTGCAAGTGAATCCGGGACACTTGTCCGATTTGCTGACTTTCGAATCCGAAAACCCAGGAAATTACCGATTTTCCCAAAATACCAGCGTGACTCGTTTTTTTTTTAGGTCTTCTGAGACTTTCGAATCGAATTTAAATAGTTTTCTCTAAATTTATGGGACAATTTAGTATTCATCCGCGATACGGGAAAACGATAAGACTTCCGGGACAATCCCGGCCAAGCCGGGACACCTGGAAAGTCTAACTACAACCAGTAATGTCCTGAGTGTCCTGACATCCCGTCCCGACTCGGACAACGAAAAAAATATCTGGATATTATGGCGAAATACACGATTATTAAAATTTTATGGCGAATATTTAGTTTTCTTTTGTATCTTTCCAAGCTTTCCTCATTCAAACCATACATTAAAATATAAAAATCCTGAATCGCCGCCGTAATCGAGGCAAAGGCTCTGATTGGCCATTTTTAAACCTGGCAATTCACCAAAGATGAGAAGGTAACATAATATATGGGATTTTGACTACGATAAGAATGTTAGCTAATCACTGTTCATCTTTCTTTAGAGATAATGAAGTATCCGTCATTAAAGACCTTTAACGGCAAATAATTGTACTCAATACCCAAATACATATTTGAAGGCTCGGGAAATAAAGGGAGCAGTTTCATAATCCTAAAATATTGGCATATCGATTAATTAATGACTTGCTATTTTAATATGACATAAATTGTTTCGTGAAATCCGTTTAATAACTGCCGTGTTTGCTAAAAAGAATTGTAGCTTTTGTTACAAACTAGATTTTGATTCTTCGAAAATTTACATGTCCAGAGCCCTTAAAAAAATACTGAAAAATACTCATTTTCGAAAAAAACACTTACACTGCTGTCATTGTTTCCAGAAACCTTACCGGAATTTTTCTTATTTATAATATAACAGTTTTATAAATTTAATAATAAAGTCAGTTACTATTACTTTTTATTGGATAAAAATGTGTTTTATCACTCACTGTCTTACGTTTTAAATCGACATAGTAAATTCCAAAAAACAAACTACAACATCGCTTAGTTCTGAGAACGAGCATAACTTATTTCATTAGTGTAAGTTGTAAGTATTCAGCCTCCATGTACGAATAAAATCTTCATCATTGTCTAAAAACTAGTTTTAAAATAATCTCGGAAATAAATACACTCACATATATTGTGTAACGAAAGTGAGGCAGTGACATGGCAGAATTTAGCAATTAAAAGCAATGTTGAATTCATGGGTATCCAATCCAGGATTCGTAGTAATTTTTTTAATCACAAATGCTGTTTACCGCGTGAGTTTAGGCGCACAGAATTCATTATTGAATCAAAATAAGCATTTAAAAGCAATACACTACTTTTCAAAAATAAAACTACAAACACTCGTCATCCCCTCAGCTCAACCACTCTATTCTATCAACACATTGTACCTAATAATAATATAAACATAACATAGTATTTACTTTTACAAATTGTATAGAATAACTGTTTTGACTTCACCGCATTGGTTCTGATGTTTGATGACATGGTGTCAAAATAACCTATATCTTTCAACTAAATGTGCTTATTATTTTTACCTAAATGCAACGGAATTATATAAAAATAAACTCTAATTCAATCAATGTATCCAGTTTTAAATAATCGAAACAATCAAAGTTTTCACTGAATATACATAGAAGTGATGTCACGAAATAATTTATTCTCTAAGAAAATGAGCTTATATTTGATTGTCTCGTTCGTATTTCAACCACACCACCAAAATGCATTTTACAAATAATTATATTGTGAATTTATATTCTTTCTCTCACACCTCTAATCTAATTAAACATTGGTTTTGAGCACACCTGAATATGGATTCTGCCTTAGTTGGAGCACATATATTATTATATTATATTGCAGCGAATTCACAATAAACTACACAAATAATTCAATAAAAGACTAGTATTCAACCAATTATGGTTATTTTAAGTGTTTATTCTAAAGAAGTTCGAAAAAATGAACACATTGTTTTCTTCTTCGACGGTGTCGGGCATACAATCCTGATTTGTAAGACTTTAAATGTTCAAAACGTATATTAAGGTGGTCGGAAATATATTCTTGGTTTTTGAGCGGTAAGTTGTAAATCAATGGTTTAACATTGAGACCTCGAAATCGATATTTAACATTCTTTAAAAAGCGTTAAAACAAAAAAAATAGTAAAAAAAGTATTTTATCACTTTTAGGGTGTTCACTGTCAATACTTGGTGGAAAGGCATTATATTAATAAAAACACAATAATCCTTTGTACTTCATTACACTTTATTTAATATGTCAGGACCGGTTTCGCTCATTACGAGCATCGTCAACTGATAAGAAATATAATTTAACAGTGCTATTTATACAGTGCTATTTATACAAAACGATTTATACATGACGATGCTCGTAATGAGCGAAACCGGTCCTGACATATTAAATAAAGTGGAATGAAGTACAAAGGATTATTGTGTTTTTATTAGAGTATTTTATTTTGGAAAGCACTGTGTGATTACAGAAAAGTGAGAAATTTTGCACATATTTTCTTATTATAAATTAATATTATTTTATCAGATGATAACTGAGAATTTTAAAAAATGCGATTGAACAATGCACGATCATCAAAATGCAGCTGGCTGATCAAAGAATGCCTTGCCTATTGGACAAGTCAATTTACAAATATCGGCATCAACTACAACGGGACATACTGTTTATGTTTGCAATATGAAATATAATGAAAATCAATAATTTTAAGACTAGTAAATTTAGCTATAAAACGTAATATGTGTAAAACTAAATACATTCCTATTTTATATCTTATTATGATGTTGTTGAAATAGGTAAGTACCAATTTAACTAGATATGTACTACTTCCATTGTATAGGCGTGACATTCATACGTATAATATATGGATGGTTGAACCGAATACACATCGTATTTGCACAAAGAAGACAAACAAGGCACAAACATGCATCAAAGAGTCTTCAGCAGCTGATAACAGTTATGACTTTCATGTCAGAATTATGAAATAATAAAACGCGAAAGCTTCACAACCCCTTCTTTGTTGAACCCTCGCCCTCAAAATGAGAAACATGATTCAACTATGGCGCTCAAATACCTTCAATTGCATTCTAGCGAGCATATTATTATTACCCTAGGGGTTGGATGCACTGCATTTAGTTCATTCCACTCTAATAGTAGTGGATGATCATCAGATACATTAAGAAAAGAGGATATGCAAATTTAGGCCATTAAATTCGAAAACAAGCATTGTAATATAAATTTTTAAAAGCAACAACAAAGCAATTTTTAATGAGTTATGACGAATTCAATAAATTAGTTTTATCATTAAAACTGTTAAATGAATTCGCTATATCGATGGTCATACATTGACAACACGTAACCGACATTTTTTCATAAAATGAGTTAAGCATATCATATTCTATGTTTTTTTAAGCTATATTAAAATATTGAGATCTCGTAATTTACAAAAAATATTTTTCATTGAAATTGTTCTAAAGTTGGAAACACGCAACAGAAAAAAGACCCACCAAACTGTCAGAAGATAGTAGAAGAGCTACATCGTTTTTCTACTATTTGAAAATAGATGAGAAAAATTCCAACATGTTTACTGCAACATTTTGTATTGGAGAGTGGACAATCCGTAACTGGATTAAAATAAAATTTAACAATTATGTATAATTTTTCTATTATTATATGTATGAATTTAAAACAGGTGCATTGATTGATCAAAATACTTGGAATTGTTTCTTCATATCATCATAAAAGAAGAAACAAAATTAAAATTCTTAACTCGAATTAAACATTCTTGTTAATAAAAAGTTTAATTAATTATTATTGTGCCAACAGATTATTTTTAATGTACATAATAATTATTTTACTCCAAAGTGTCTTTCATTTTCATTGATTTCACAATACTTATTTATTCATAATTTTTTTTGGCTCTCCTGTAAAATTGAATAAATGTCGGTTACGTGTTGTCAACTTATGGCAATATATGTTAAACAGTATTCAATCATCATCAGTATTATGGCTCAGCAGATAAATATAATATAGCCGTCTCTAATATTGTCAGCAACATTATAACTGCAATCTATGGAACTATTTTTTCTACATGATTTATTTATTTGAAGTATATGTAATCTATATTGCTCACCCATTTTAGACCTCTAAACCTATTATTTAGCACTTTAAATGTGAAACGAGATACAAAGCAAATTGGTCGAGTCTACACAGGGGTGGCAAATAAATCGGGGTATATTTGGAGAGCTTTTACAGAATTAGGGTTTCGTTTACACTTTTATTTAATGTTGTAAATTGTAAAATATTTATTCCTTGGTGGAATAGCTATACTAGAATATTATGCAAGACGTTTACAATGTACAACAAATGCGTAAGGAATTTTAAATTTACGAAAAAGATGATTTTCCCATAGGAGAGAATGTTTATGCGTGTTGAATTATTGATTTTATTAGAAAAATGCAAATATGAATCTAAAACATGTGTATGCCGAAGAAGGTCTTTGACATCGTTGTAAGCAAATATATGCGTCGTGAGTTAAATTATACATCAACATTAAGTCATTTCCAAGAAAAAAAAATACACAGTGCTTTTTTTTTACAAACTTAAGCAAAGTTGTGTTTAATAACTGTATTTTTAATTTCAATTTCACTATTACATCAATTAAGTTTGTTTTTAAAATATGCACTTCACATAGCCAAATAAATGTTTAAAATAAATAACAAGGACCCAGAATCAGAGGTGTCTACCTACAAAAATATATTTTAAGTTTACAAAAATTTGTAAATATACCCAAACGTAATTTGTAAGTGGTTATGACTGTTATGAGTACGAGTTATATCTTTTTTTCTCTAGTAAATACGATTATGACCAGTGTTGAAGTGGGGTGGTGGCGCGTGGGGTCGGTGATCCGACGCATTTAGGAGCTGAATTGTAAATTTAGCTATAAATGTTTGTTTTAACGTAAATATAATGAAATGATATTTTTTATAACTTATTGGAAGAACGTTTTGTTGGAAACTTGTTGAAAATTGGATCACTGCGATTAGAGAGCATTACAATAGTATAATTAATCAGTGGTCCCAGTGTTGTATAGTTAGCACTATATCACTGATTGTGGAATCGCCAAAATCAATCTTCACTTAAAACAAGCATTTTTATAGTTATTTAAAGCCTTCGATAATCGAGTATTGCAGGTATTTAAAAAACTTTTGTTTAAGAAAAAGAAAGTATTAAGATGGTCAAAACTTTATTTTAAATTATAAAACCCGCTTTCCCCACGATAATATACAATTCAAAGTAGGTCAAGTCCATCACTAATCCCAATCAACGCGTAAGAACAAAATCACATAAGTTCATAGCCGATATCATTTGGTTAAAACTATGCCCACTGGCCACCAGGGCCGGCGCTACCGTACAGGCGAAATAGGCAATCGCATAGGGCGCAAATCATTAAGGGGCGCATAAATTGAGTAATCAAAATATTTTTTTATTCTAATACCAAATAATAGTTTATGCTTGTATCTGTTCGTTATAATTATGTATCGTATTCTATATACTTCGAAAAAGGTAAGTTGAGCGACTGACTAACAAACAGTTCTCGTAAAAAAACTTATTTTGAGATACTTCCATTAGGAGGCCATATGATTAACATTGAGAGCGGACATGCATGTAAAAAAAATATTCCATAGTTTTTTAAAAAGGGGGCGCGCCAATAACCGTTGCCTAGGGCGCCAAATAATCTCGCGCCGGTTCTGCTGGCCACTAGTTTATCGTTGTTGTTATAATAATGCATCGCATTAAAATTACATGGAGATGACGACGTTTGATTTACACCTACTCAATTGAAAATACTGCCGTTATAAGTAAACAGACAACCAACGACAACAGCATTTTTGAACAATCAAACAAAATTTGTTTGCAGATTGCAGCCATGGATTTTTTTTTAGTGATAATAGTTTGCTGCAAGAGACTCATGCGAGCCACTTATTTTTTTGTGGATCATGCTAGCCCTTTGTTTAAGAAAATCATTCGTCTCAGATCAAATCGGTAGATAACTGCAATTTCTGTAGATGGTTAAATTGTATTATGAAATAATATTGTGTTATCTCTATATTTTTTTTTGTAAAATACATTTGTTTCGGGTGCATAAAAAACCTCAGCCGTTTTTTTTTTGTCTACTGTCAACATTTTGACATAAAACATAAATGATATAATTATATTTGATTTATAGGTTTTTTTAAATTATTTTATAAAGAGATATGCACAAATATTTTTTTGCGACGTGACTGTATTTAACTTTGTTCATGCGTCATTTAAAATGTGCATTTGAATCAACAAAGAATTTATGTTTACTTGACTATTTTATTTTTATTATTTTCAAAAGCACGTTTTTGAGCGAGTATTAAAACGATTTGTCATACATACAACATAACTTTTTGCGTGCAACCAGCACGTATTTTATTTTATGAACTGAATTATTTGCAGTTACTTCATTGGCAAGATAAAAATAAATGATAATAAATCATTTTGTAGCAGTAATTATTGCCAAAGGAAATAGCGCTCCCGACTCCGCCAATGCAGGATCAAAAGATCAACGCAAATAAAGTGAAGTATTTTAAAATATAATTAGTCCTCTTATATATAAGTGACTTTTCATGATTTTATTAACTTATCTTGCGTGGTGACAACAAATCATTCCAACTCTAAAATCAATTACACGAGACATTTACCCTTATTTTACACAACTAGTACTCGATTCTCGATTGTGGATTTATTCGAATATATGTGACATTTATAATATTGGGCATTTACCAAAAAGTAAACAAAATACAATAATATTAAAAGATTTGGAAAATACTAACAAATTAATTAAAAATTGTAACGAATTGCCTAGTATTGACATTAGCTGAAGATATATTATATTAAAAGTAATCTTAAACGATATTTAGAATATACACACGTACATGAAAAAAATCGTAGAAATGCCTAAATCTTAAAAAAAAATATAATCAAAAATATCAGCAGTAATCTTCACACATTTTTTGTATGAAATTTGACTTGAGTCTTTTTTACAAGCAGTGATGAGGTGATAAATAAATAGGTACCAGGTCGGTCATTGATGTCTTCCCTATTTTTTTAAATATCCGTCCGAAATTAAAAAAACCACAAGTTTTCACAATTAAATCAATAAAAATAACGTTCAAATTAAGCTGTAAGTCAAAAAGGAAGCAGGGCTCTAAACATTACATTTATACCATTCATTTTTTTTTATTCTTTATGTATTTATTGTCGAAAATAAAATAAAATAAAAAGTTCTAAAATATTTATTTTAGAAAATAAATACACAAATAACTTAAAATGAGTGAATGATATAAATGTTATGTTTGATTATTATTTCATGAAATATAACCACCCATGCATATACAAGGGGTGCATTGATCCAATGCCACATTGACCGGCCGCCACTGCACACGATTATATTTTATCAAATATTCAACAATAAATTAACATCCAGAAATATTTCCGTCTACGAAGCAAATTGACGAATTTGACTAGTCTGTACGTGGAATACCGAACGCAGAATGAATTCGTCTTTCATAAATTAATTCAACCCCATCAACGTTTTATTCGTAAATGCCTTTAATTATTACTAAAATGACAAAAGTAAAACAGTGTAAAGCGGTTGACGTCATTTTCTTCAAACATCACTGTGGACACAGATGGTGAAAATTATCATCACTTCCTTTGCTGGATGTAAAACAATACACCACTGATATCATTGCCATAATTAGTTTAAATAAATTAACAAGACCATTGTTCCTTTTACAGCGCCTATAGCAGGGATGGGCTGGAAGGGGGCTCGGGGGGCTCGCCCGAGCCGCTTGTTAAAATTCTGCGTGGCCGGCGAGCCCCTTGTTAAGTTAATAAAGTCATTCATTTAAGATCAAATCATCACCTAACTGCAATTTCTTATAAATTGTAATACAAAACAGAAGACTTTGTTGCTCCTCCATTTTTTTAATTGAAGAAGCAAACAAAAGCAACTAACGGGCCGCAAAAAAGCCAGTGAGTCACGTCATAGGCATCATCTATGGCACGGTTTCTCAACGGTGGGCCATGTGGCCCCCCAGGGGACCACAGAGATTTATTTTTGTTTTGGGGAGCCACAACACAGTTCAGGGGGGCCACGGGGAAATCGAGGATTTCAAATTCCTCGGTGACATAAAAAAAAAAGGTGTTCTTGGAGATTCAAAGACACTCAAAGGGGGCCACGCTCCCAAAAAAGTTGAGAAACACTGATCTATGGTATAAAGACATTATGGCTGAGATTTACCGAGCCTCTTGTTAACATAATACCAGCCCACCGCTGGCCTATAAAAATACTACGTACATGATACTGTGTTATATTCGATTCACAAATATGTATACTGTTCTCTTTATGTGAAAAATAAGGGCGAACCGTAATTATGAAATAAGACAATTAATAATGACATATATTAGGAATATTTTTAAATCACATTATTTACTTTTTGTAACGTCGGCACAAATTATATTAATATTTTCAAGTTATAAAGGCGTCTGTAAACGAGTATCAAAAATTGCATATGACATGCATCATTTTCATTACCGATAACATTTTCGAAACTATGGTCCTGCAACATCTCCGGCAATACTATCGATCTTTTTCTTGGCAGAAGGTTAGTAAAGAATAATGAATATTGAGCTAATTTTTCTGCATTTTTCAGAAATAATTTTTAAAAATCGTTTGGAAATTCGAGCTTGGTCCACTTGGTTTCAAAAGTATTCAAGGCCTTATAATAAATATATGAATAAACTGAAATTATAATATTTATTAATCGACGGATACCAATCCAATATTAAACATACACTTCATTTTCTTACGGTAGTAAAAAAAACAATTAATATCTAGTTATTTAAATATCACGTAAAAATCACAAATTAACGTAATCGTGTTTATGTTATGTGTGATAAGATTTTATATACGTTTCTTTATGTAAAACAATAAAATTATTTTTTTATGGATAAATCAAGTTTGCTTTATTGTAGTAAAATTATAACGTTTTAGTATTGCGTAAACCCCGTAAACTAGTGGTTTCCAATCTTCATGTTACTGTGCCTCCCTTTGAAGAAAAAAATATTCTTGCGCTTCCCCATCCTTTATTTCATATAGTAATCAAGACATTTTTTAAAGAGCGAATAAATAGTTTGGACTGTTCGCGCCTCCTTTAGCATTGAGTCCACAACTCCAAGGTTGGAAATCGCTGCCATAAACAAATAAAATTCCCTTCGCCCCTTGCTATCGGAAAACATTGAACGCATTAAAAAATACTTCAGTAAAAGAGTCAGGGCAAGGAGTTAGTTTCACACATTTATTTATTCTATTTTTTAAACAAAGCGCTGCAATTTTCAGGATAGTCATAAAATAATAATTTCAAATGATTGCTTGAATCAAACAATTACTAAGATAATTCTTTCGACATTGAAAATGTTATTTGCAATAGTACAATATAAATAATAGTCGGAGGCGTGGGTAGAAGCGCCAGAATAAATTAATAACAATATAAAAATTAAAGCAGATTTGCTAACATTGAATCTATGTGATTTACCATGCAAGGTTAAACAAAACAATATTTTATCACGATTGTATGAATATTGTTTAGTACCTACAAAGAAACATCTCCTTGTCACCAATTGCAGAATAATATTAACATAAGATAAAATCATTCAAGAATATTTATCGATAATCTTGCAATGTATTGTAAAATGAATTAACATGGTCAATCCTGAATCCCAATATAATCAGCAGACCTGCGATAGTAAACATCCGTTGCCGTCACAATTTATTTCAAACTAATCATTCATCCCTTACCGCCCAACCACACATGTTTGACCGATGTGAAGGGATGATACGTAAAAACTTTCTCTCTTAAAGGAAATGCCAAACTTCCGGTGATTAATGAGTATTGCTTACGTAATTTAATGTACAACTGAAAAAAGAAAGTCATTCCTTAATTACACATACTTGATTATACATAATTATTTTAAGAGCGATTTTCATCTAGTTACTGATAGAAACACGTATGTAATACTCCATAGTTGATTAACAGGGAATTTTGTACCAGTTAAACGATAAACAAGCTATATTTTATGTATTTTCTTTCTTTGTGTGAATTATGTGGCCGCCACGCAGAGCTTAATTGATTCCTTGTCAACGGCCTATCCTTTTGCTTCTACAATACTTCATTACCATTATCTTGTTAATTATAAGACATACTTTGTCATACTTGACGGGAGATACTTCAAAAATCAGATTTGAATAAACCGTTATTTAGCAAAATTTTCGACATTCGAAAGCCGTTTTTTTTCAAATTGTTAACCCGGTTTTTAAAAATGGAAAATCTATTAATTTATTGAAAAAAATGATATTTTGATCTGAAACTGTTGTAATACAACAATAAATGCAATGAAAATATTTTAGTTGTACATTTTGACTCGGTTACAGTTCAAGAGTAGTTTTTTTTCCTACGTCAAACTCAAAAAACTCCAAAAAAAAAGATAACTTTTAGTTATTAATGCCTAAAAAAACTATATACCTACTGCATTACGCAGCAAAGGAGTATTTTTAATGTAAAGACTTTTTGTTAGCAAAATTATATTGCTAAGTAACAGATCAGTGGACGTTTTGTGTTTCCACTGAATAACAAAATAGTATTTGTTGTTAACCTTTAAATGCCCGTGGACTTTTTGAAAAATATTTGCATGACCCGTAGCTTTTATAAAAATCATTATATCTCTAAAACTAGTATATGTGGGTAAAATAAAAAGCATTAGCAAAATAAAAGATTGTTTATAAATAACAAGAGCTTTATTAAAAAAAAAACATATATTATATGTTAAAACTCCAAAAATTTTAACCATAAAATTACAAAAAAAAATAGAGAATTTTCTAGGTATGGAAAGAAATCTGTATCCCCATTGAAATATGTTGTATGGTGTGGAAAAAGCTGATTTATTACGGTCCGCTTAACACAACGCATATTCCAAGAGTCGACCTTGTAACGCAGATGTTTATATTACTCAATATGAAAATATTGAAAATACAAAAAATGAAAATAAAATCATGGATCCGTTTCCAAAGTCATCATTTATGTAAGCTAGTATTCATATTTTGAATACTATTATCATAAATCAGTGTAATCCGATAGCGAAATGTACCATGATCACTGGTCCCGTACGAGACCGCCGGGCGTTTAAAGGTTAATGTTTATATAATAATAAAAAAATGCTCTTTAACAAAAATGAACCATTTTTGGTTTTTTTAATTACATTATCAATTTTTGTGAAACTTCGAAAACCGTGTTCAGTCAGGTCTTAGGAAATATTCGAATTCAAAAATCGGTATTTGTGTAAGCCCTACTAGTAAACTTAAGTCACATGAATTACATAATAATGTTATGAGCGGCACGTGACGGTGGTAAATGTCGCCATGTTTTAACGGTCGGATAACAAAGAAACCAGGGTTGAGATTATCCGGAAAAATATGTCTCCGTTCCTTAATCTTTGATTTCCTAGCAAAGCCAAACCACCTAACCTCTGAACGACCCAATGATTTACACTCAATTCTCGATGTATTGCTATTACATCAGTCTTTGCCAGGTGACATAGTTCGTTACCATACATCGGCATTGGAAGATTACAAGCATTCAATAAATGATTATTAAAAGACTAATTAAAAAATATTTTAAATAAGCACATTTAAGTTAAAACAAAATTTTAGTTAATATTACTTTTTCTATACTGAAAAAGTCTTAGACTGAAAAAAATATAATGTCATCTATTTCAGTGCTTCCGAAATAAAATCATACCACAGCCCTCTAAATCTGAAAAAAATAATCCGCGGCCTCCCTCAAGGAGAAAACCTGCGGCCCCTCAACACTGGTCTATTTCATGTTTCGCATTTTATAGAAATATATATATATTTATAATAAACGCATTATCACTTCCTAGAAACATTTCGTTCAAGTATCTACTCATATTTGAATGACTTCTTAATAATGTCGAGTATCAGTAAACAAAAACGCATAATTGAAGCAAATTCCGGATCATCGTCCACTTCTCTTGTCATCATTGTGCGCCTTGTATTATTAATCGTTTGGCTCATTAATTAAATCTACCTAGGCTTTCATTAATGAGGAATATTTAGGTGCCTTTCAGAAAGATAATACACATAATTAAGTAAGGAAAAAATAATAAAGCTTTTAACAGAATTATGAGCTTGACAGTAGAACTCCGATTCACCGGCTTAAGGCACCATCAAAAGAAACGATGCTTGCAAACTTCATAACCAACCATAAAAATAACGATAAATGCAATAAAACTATAGCTCACTGAATTCTCACGATATAACAATATTTAATTTTATTTATTATAGTGTCTAGGCAAGAAAGTTATTTTGTTTTTAAACTTGAATATATATGTGGATTACAATAACAATGCAAAAAATATGCGTTCAACGTAAGGCAAGTAATTTTTACCATTAATAATTTAAAATTTAACAAACATCTGTTTTAAAAATAAGACCATTCTTTGTTTGAGATTTTATTTTATATTTGCAATATTTCTTTGAAGAAACCCAATGGTTTGACGTGCCGCAAGCAGATGGCAATTATATTCATACACCGAGTGTTTGAAGTCATAAAAGTGAAACTACACAACTCCAGTTGTCATGTAATGGACATCACTAAATTACTTACAATTTTGTGAGTTTTACTTTCAAGATGTCAACATAAATCTGCCGAATTGATCAACAAATGTGTAAACAATACCTACAGTAGAAAATAACTACACACCTCGATAAATATGTAGCATCAAAATTTAAAAACCTAATTCAATTACGGCTGCCAAGCTCATTCGGAGTAACGTCCTTTTTTAAATTAAACATTATTATTACATTATAATTCATTAAAATTACACACAAAAAAAAAACTATATAATAAATTATATACGTTGTATGAAATTGAACTATTTCCACACATTTCACCGATCGAGCAATATTTTGTTGTTATTTGTATATTTTTTACTATGATGTATTTGTAAACGGTTGCACACTGGTCTAAAGTAATACAAACATGGCCAAGATAAGATACAGTTGCAATACATTGTAACAGAATGAAAAAGATTATCTGAACTATAGGACTTTTAGAATTTCGCAATACATATTATGTTATGGTGGTTATATTATACACGGTGGTGTAACCATATTTAATTCTTAAAGAACCAATTTCGAAGATTTACGTGGAAAGATTAATTTTTGTATTGTGAAATAGTTTTGGATGAAATATTGTAGGTATTGTTTGTCAACCTGTATATATTAATAATATTATTTTATATATAATGTTGACCATTCAAGTCACACTGGCAATAAAATAATTTATTTTAAAGGGTTCTTAATCACTTCATAAGGTTTATTTTAAAATGTATTACATTAATCCTACATTAGAAGCTCGTTTTCGAAAATCAGACAAAGGATACTTACATTGATTACTTCTTAATTGCTTTATGGATTATTATCAAATTAATTCTCTTGCTTAACATGACTATAAGTACCTAGCTAGATTATATTAAATAAAAAAATATATTTGTTTTAGTTAAACATATTTTAAAAAATATTTAAAAATTACTGTAGGTACATAGACGTCCTTTTTTAAAATGTATAGTTTAAAAAGTTTTATAATCGTTCCACTCTCCTTAAAAAAATCATTATTAAACAGTGATGTAAAATGAAAAAAAAAACTATTTTTGACTGGCGTATGAACTATGATTTTATCAGTTACTGTAGCTACAGTGGGTGTTGATCTTTTAAAATATAAAACTCAGCATTTCGCTTTTTATACCAAGATAAAAAATTTGGAAGAAATCTTGAACTGAATATTAAATCGTGTTCATAAAATTGGTCAAGTACCAGTACAAAATATACAAATAATAGTCATATTATTTTCATTGACCACGCGACTATTTTGGTAAAGATTTATTAATCAATCGAAAATTGATCATTCAAAATCAATCAATCATGATGATAAATTATGTCAGCACAATGAATCTGCCATGCGACCACTTTGCCATTAACCCAGATTTTACATAGATAATCGAATCTGAATACGACTACGTAAAAACAGTGCTGTGAGGTCAAAGTCGGAGCCGTGTTGTCGAGTGTTTTTGGCGAAGACGAAGTCGAACAAATCGGAGAACAATAATTTAGAGATATTGATTTTTTTTTAGTCTATTTATCATATTGATTGGTGAAATCTACTGGAATTATTCTAGTAACTAGAATGATCTGATAATATGCAGATATGTAAGTTGGAAGCTGGTTTTAATTTAAAGCTGGAGTTGTTAAATTTTTGCCCGATTTATGAGATCACCGTAGGTAGAGTAATTTAAAAACAATCTGAGTTGTATTGATTCACGACGAGCTTATAAAAATAAAAATATTTGTAAATTGATAAAAAAAAAATCCTTTTGCATCAGCATTAAGCATAACAGTGCGGCGCCAATGCAGTTGCAGCTTGCACCGCCGACCGGTGCCGGTGAGTGAAATTTGTGAATGCCTACGGCGACCTTCTGCTATATAGAGGGGCAGTAAAGAATGCCGGGGGAAGGGGATCGAAGCGCCCGTTGACTCACAAAAGACACCACGAATTGCACGAATCACAGTGCAGCGGTAGATTTGCCGCGGTTAAGTCGTGTCTTTAATGTTGCGGCCAGTCGTTTTTGACAGTTTGACAACTACCTGTGGACTGCCAGATCGCGCGTATTGAATTAAAGATTTTTTTATCCATATTCTTTCGGATAGTGAATCAGATTGGTTTTAGTTTATTGACGACACTATAGTTTGTTTACACGTGAATTAGAATCTGTCGATTCTGGTTGTACTGTTGGGAAATCACGCGTTATTCAAAGTTGACAACTCAATACAACAAATTGAAAGTGATTTTTAATAGAACTTGTGATAAACAGTGTTTATTTTATGTGAACATAAATTATTGGTGTTTAATGTTTATAAAAAGTTTGGACAAACTTGTATTAAACTCGTTTTAAAGAAAGTATGTAAAAATACATATTTTTTTATTTATAAAGAAGTTTTTTTTCCATTGATACATAATGTTGTATTTAAAATTGATCGCGCTGCTCCTGGTAGCGTTCATACAGGTAGGCTCAGGGGCCAACAAAATGACACCCAGTCCAGTTACTGTATTAAAATGCTGTCGGATAGGTGAGAGTCTTCAAGGTGGCGACGGAAACGACTACAAATGCGAACCCGGAGCGCCTGTGGTTTGGGCACCGCTTATTTACGCTCACAGACGAAGAACGTACCTCGCGAAGGGCACGCACCCTCCCAATTGGGTTGTAGACGAGATGCAGCAGCCTAAGTGTAACGCTCCATCGATACTGGTCCGATCGTCAGCCACGCAAAAGAACTTTTTAATGTTTGCCAACGGCTCTCTCTGGCTCCAAGAGTCTCAGAGGATGTTAGCTCCGACGACATTCTGCGTTGATTCCGACGCTGCTGTTATCTGTCCAGATACGGAACAGAAAAACTCTTCTGAGAATAATGAGGTTTCTCCATTAGTGCAAGCGAAGAGGAAAATAAAGGTTATGAAATGTTGTGGAGAAGGTGCTGCATATAGTGAAAAAACAGGAGCTTGTGTTGCTTCAATGCCAGGAATTCCAGAACTGGAAGCAGAAGACGTACAGCTTTCTGATGACGGATTTGAAAACGACAATGGAACAATCGCAGTTCAATTGACAGGAGGTTTTCCTGTGTGTCTAAGGCCAGAAGGAGGTTTCGTGATAGCTGGAGCCCTTTCAGAAGCCGCTCTTAATCGCGATGGAGCTTTGCAAGTTAGCGGGGCTGGAGTGAGACTTTCGCGCGGACAGTTTTGTATTGAGAGAGTTCTGGAGCTAAACGATTCTCCCAGTGTTTTCGCTTGCTCTGAAAGTGTTCCGGCGGGAATCGGGGTTCCCAATAATAACAGTGATCTCAGGTTCACGCTGTATCCTGTGGGACTTCTTATATCGACTGCTTTCCTGTTTGCCACGCTGGTTGCAGGGTTTCTCTTGCCCAATACTCACCACGCTCTACATTGGAAGTGTCAAACGCACTATATCGCGTGTCTGCTGGTCGGTGATCTGATATTGGCAATCACACAATTGGCAGGCAATTCAATATCTGGAACTGCTTGTGTAACTATGGGTAAGTTATCTCTATTGAATTTGCATCGCCTATTTAACCGCTACACATTTAAAGTTTAGGTACCTATTGTCGACTGGTCTGAATTGAAAACTCTTTGTCCCATAATTCTAAAATACGATTAACACGCATACGCATGCATCCCAGGACGAATAACAACCGTAAGCACTTTTTTCGTGACGTTATTCGTTTTAAGGTCTTTAAACTTTCTCATTCTATGTAGGTAATTATTCTTTGTCAAGTTCGTTATTATACTCGAGGATAACTACCATAGCAGTCTTAACAGGGGTCCAGTAGGGGGCTTTGTAACTACCCAATGTAGGATTTTAACAATGGTTTTTTTCAACGATAAACGTCAATAATCTACAAATTGAAGTTGAGTGAAGATTAATCACGCAAAAAAAAATCGGGGAATATTATAAACCAAATTTCAACGGTAAAAAAATCCAAACAATACCAATTATTCCATTTTATTGGTTGGAAATCAGGTTTTTAGCGATTTAATCAATTTTTGCAGTCCTGTATAAAAGCTTTTTATTACGATTTAAAGCTTGCGGGTAAATAAAGCTCCGTAAAATATTTTATTTCTTATTTTTTATTTTAAGTATACTGTATGAGGTACTATATTAGACTAGTTTAACGTATAGTATATCAAACATTCAAAAATATTTTTTACTGCAACTTTTACTACTTGATAAGCTTAAAAAAATACATTCGAAAAAATCCGAAAAATTGTTGATTTTAAGAAAAAAATCATTAGTTATTTGAATTATTTTTTCCTAAACAAAAAATATACTAACACTACATATTTATTAGTTTCACTTTTAATTATGCAATATCTTGGCTAGTGTAGCTATTATTTATTCGTAAACAGAAATTATTAAAATTTAATATTACAACTGAGTTAACCGGTTAGTGAAATAATCACCATAAAGTCAACCGCCACTCTACGTGCCTAATTTGACATCATAAAAATTGATATCAATATAAATAAGATACTTCAGTTTTACACCTAGCCACAATACTTGCTTATAACCGAATGAAATAATTATAATTAAGTATTAAAAAGCCACTGGCATCCGGGTTCGAACACATTCACTTCGTTGTTAAGCTTAAGAAATGTTTTCTCATCTACATTTTGGATCGTACTTAGAGGAAACCTTTAAATTTGATTGTCAATAAAACTTGTTTCGACTGTGTAGAAGGTTTTTAATTATCTTCATTAATAGTTTTGTATATTAATAATTAGAACTCCTTTTAATATTACACTCGCGAACACCATTTTATATGGTAACTTGGAAATATAAGCCGCAAGCTTTGAAATTATTATCGTTATATTTCCGTGTATGACTTGAATATATTGATACTTCGATAATGTCCAAGTTTGCAAGTAATATGCACTGGCTTATATTCAATTTTCACCATAGAAATAGCGAAACATCCAACAGTTTTCCAGCATTTCCGTTGCGTTTTGATACACAACCAATGTAAACAATAAATTTACTATGCACGTCACCATACTCGAATTTATTTAAGTAAGACTTTTTTGGACCTAATGTTTTAATTTTTTTGTCTATTGATTTTTTTTATTCTGTTTTAATCTATTTTCACATTGCAATAAACTAATAATGTGTATGTTTTGTAATGAATAGAATATGTACATATTATCATAAATAAATAAATACGATCACCGATCGCTTTAGCTAGTTATTAAGATCGAATGTGTAAGAAATAAAAAAATGTTTACAGCAGTATGGACAAAAATCTGTAGTCAAAAATTAAACAAATTAGAATAAAGGTTTGAAGTATTTATACTTCTGAAAATGAGTAACTTAGAATCATAACTCACATTCTACAAAAACCGAGTTATGGTAAAATCATAAAACCCTATAGGAACACTATTTTCTGTAGTTATAAAAGAGTAATAATTATTACTATAAATATTTATCGCAAGTGAAAAGTAACATTTTTAAAGATGCAAAATATACTGTTAAACTATGAAAATTACAGATCACTGGTTTTTTATTCCAAAATATCATTTTATTCATTGAAAAATTTGGTGTTTATGCCAATGGTGATCACCAGTGGTTTTAACATTGTTTAAAGTAATTTTTAGAACACAAGTATTCTTTTAAACATTTCTTGAGTAATTTAAATTCATGCTTTTTGCAGTATTACAATTCATTTGGCATACTTTACTAAAAATGCAAAAAAAACCCTTTCTACTTATTTTGCTAGAACGTCGGGGACAGGGCTGGGCTGGAGGAAGATCGGAGGGGCTCGCGAGAGCCCCTTGTTAAATTTAACTGAGGCCAGCAAGCCCCTTGTTAAAGCAAAAAAAATCTCTGATAAATTGCCGTTGTGGTTTATTTGTTTTAAGGAAAAAAAGATATTTATTTCGGGTACTTACAAAAAGATACCTTCAGTTTTTGTAATATATATAGAAGCATATTGTTACATAATGAAAGCATATTGAGTAACTTTCGATTGCTCTCATAATTATGAAGAACAGAGATTAAAAAAAATCCACCACTTCTCCAGGACACCACGAATAGCTCTCATATTAGCCAAGCCCCTTGTTAATATTTTGGCAGCCCACCGCTGAACGGGAATCCAAAAATATATATTATTCTCATTGTACATACGTGTTAATAAGTATTACTGTACAAAGTATAACCAACTAATAAAAAATGTTAAAAAGCACGTCCCTACTGTATCTACTATCAGCGGTAAACTCATATATAATATGTGCTTACATTATTATACATTTGTCATTTTCTTAACAAACGTATTAATTTTTTTAATGAAAATTTATAGCGAAATAACAAAAATATTTACGCCTATTATTTTGAGCACGTGTGCGAAAAATTTACGAATTCTAAAATAAAGTTTTTTTGTATTTTTTTATAACTGTGTTATCTACCACGGCTGCGGTGCCAGGATGAAAAGCTAAATTTTAAATTTATTGCGGGGCCTATGTTAGTTTTCATTATCAGTGGAAAACTTTACAACGTTAACCATAAAGAGTTATTTACACATACATTCCTTCCTTTTAAAGTTTTTAGTGTGGATTTAATGACTAAGTGTGGGCTCGGAGAAGTCACGGGGGCATCTTTCTAAATTTGAAAAGTTAAACAAATCAATGTTTTCAGATTAAATCAGAATCTAACTGTAATTTCTATTTTATATAATATTATCTACGACGGTTTAAATATTTCGCTTAAAACACAGAATTTGAGGGAAATGAATAGTAGGTACCTATTTCTGTGCCAATCTTGAAACTCTTCACTTTTGTAACCTATGTTAGGGAAGTTCATTTTCAGCTAGGTATTGATATTAACAATTCTACATAATTCAAGTGAATTCAGTAACATTCGATTGTTGCTATAATTATTGTGTAGAATTGTATTAGAGTGATAAAAAATCAGCCCTTTCCTCAAAACACTGCGAATAACTCTGAAATGAAGCGAGCCACTTGTTAACGTATTGGCAGCCCACCGCTGCCTTTGTTATTTTTCCGCTCCTGCACTGTTTCGGTATAACGCCATCGCTTTATTCTCAATTCACTTTACCTACTTGACAAGTGAAGTAAACGTACTTAATTGAGTCGCTACAAATCAAACGTGGTCATGTACGATGAATTTCAATTCGACATAATTGCGAATAAAAATTCAACATCGATCCGATCGCGAACATACTCTTACCGAAAAAATGTCTGCGACTAATAAACTTGTGTTATTTTGCATGCTGTGTTATTTGATTGGTTTGCGAATGACATGCCTAACTTTTATCATACTAGCAGTGAGACATTACGTCACTAATTTGGAGCATACAAATTATTCGTGAAATATCTCAACCGTCAGTTGTTCAACCTATCGTTGTAGAAGAGGTCAAGAATTGAAGGATGGGGCTAGAAAAGAACCTTTAACGTTTTTATAACCTGACGGATTTTGGGGGAATGTAAACACTCAAAGCGGTCTTAAATTCAACTTTAGTATCTCTTAAATGACAAAGAAAAATCCAGTGTTGCCGAATCGCACACCATGGCTTGTTATCTATATAAGGCATTGCAAAAACACATACTGTACATCCATGCTAATGAACACAACCATAAATCCAATTATGATTAACACTCAATACCACACCAAACCATTTGGATACATGTCTAGACTATGACGACACAATCGTTCATTTTTTAATACTTTCGATGGATTCGGCGGTAACTTTGTGGAAGTTAATTTTAATATAAAATAAAATAACTTAGATCATTCCACGTTTCACTTTCATTTTTTTAATCTAAAGTCAGACCAAATAAATACATTAAGGCAGCGATTTCCAACCTGGGAGGCACGAACAGTCCAAAATATGTATTTACTTTTTGAAACGTGTCTGTATTACTATATGAAATAAAGGATGGGGAGGCGCAGCGACATAAAGGTTGGAAACCACTGCATTAAGGTAATTGGTGAATAATATTTTAAGACACACACTTTCGAGTCGATACTTGTGAATCGGACATTGATTTTCAAGAAGAAGTAACAACTATAACTCAGGCAAAGATACTATCAAAAAATGCATGCGTAATATAACTATTTTTAAAACTTTTTACTGTCACTGTTTGAATTCCTTCTTTTTGAAATTCAGTTTTGCTATGTCATTGTGTTGAAATAAGGATGAAACAATCGTATCGTCTTATATCGAGATAATACGGTGGTTACTTAAATCGTCTATTATAGAGAAGCGTTTATTTTATATGAACAATGAATTGACTTTTATATTGGATGTGTATATACACACTTAAAGTGTTAAGTGGCAATATAATCTCCATATCTATAGGTTTTTTCCATTGTAACGGCCTTAAAGGATACCATTGGGATTGTTCAGACATATTTTATTACAGCAATTTATTGAGTTTCTTATTGCTTAGCTGTTTGTTCTACTTTTTTTGTAAAATGTTTTCACAAAAACAAACCTTTTTGCATTTAAGAATATGCATCGTTAATCTATAATGTTCTGGTTTTTTTATATATCAAATTAATAGAGCTTTAAAACCTAGGGCGAGTTGTCATTAAACTTCAGTCTTCTTCATCGATAAGGTTTTTGTTATTAACATTAAACTAGCATATGTTGTCTGCGTATTTTGAATATCTAATAATTAAAACAAGGAGTCAAAATCGTCTGTTTTTTGTGATTCCGACTGCACCCAAAACACCACGGCCATGGTAAAATCAGAAATCATTAAAAAGTTTTTCGCTACTCATTTGTTTTTGGGCCGGATCAAATAAGTCAGGAATTTTTAATTTTGTCCAATGGTTGAAACCTAATCTTCAATCATATTCTGAACAATGCAACCTCAACTGTTGTTTCAACTTCAATTGTTTTTTTTTTTACTTACGATCCAAAATTTTACTCGGGTGATTTTCCCTGAAAGACAACTGTTATTGATCATCTCGTTTGCTAGATTTACATCGATATAATCTGAAATTTTTTCCACCAAAAGCTGATTGGTAGTATTGGTTGAGTGTCAGTGATAACGAATTGTTATGTATGTATAATATTTAAAACAAAGCATCGCATAAAATATAACATACCGCCTCATGCGCCGAAAGCAAGCCTTTCCTTTCGACGGCCATTGTCGAAAAGTCGGTCAGAAATGTGCTTCCTTTCAATACTTCAGTTCTCATGTTTGATACAAAATGTAACAAGAACCACAAAAGGTGATATATATTCTTTACAATCTCTCCGTGAATGACGCTCAAATTTTCTAACTACGCCTGAGAATCATTTGAAAGCGCAGCGGACGTCTTACGTGACACGCCCCATCAGATATAAAGAGTACAAAAGCAGACAGTAACTCGATATGCAATTGGTCAAAAATCCTATTTATGTATTTCTTATTTTGTTTTACTTTTTCTAAAAAACCAGAAACTATACTCGAAAAATTATCTGTAATTTTGATACTATATTTAATGGTATAGATTTTCAAAGATAAATGGATAAGCTGTGATAGTTCAAGAGTTCTGAAAGATAACTTAATTTAATGTTAAGTGTTAAATTATCAAAAGTTACACATTTTTTCACATGACAAACAAAAATTGTATAGAACAAAAAGTGTTTTTCTTTAAACAAAGACATTTTATACATTCTTCATATGAAAACATATAGCCATTCCATGAGGCAGTAATCTTCGCAATAATGAATTTCAAATACCAATTTCACGAACGCAGAAGCACCGCTCTTCTTTTACGAATCGATCCATTATATTTCGTAACTGTGCCGTGACCGATTGTTAAAATCCCATTGTTAGACTAGATACAAGCGTTTACTATAATGTAAATTCCCAACCAAGATTTACGTCGTTAGGTTTAGATCGCTGTTTTTATTGAATCTCGAAGTCTATCGTAATTTAAGTAAGTACCTGATCTATTTCACTAGAGCTCTATGCGGTTGGTAAAAACCTTTTTTTTATTATTGAATTGACATTTACTTGGTAGAAATCCATTGTAATAGGGTAAAAATATCAACGTATTTAGTTCTACAGTTTTGTATGGTATTAGTTTATAGCTTTCGGCGTGCGCCATCGCCAGCGCCACGACGAACTATACTTAGTTCTTACAATTTATTTCTGACGATGGAGCACGCCGAAATAAACTAATATTATAAAAAAAACTGCAGAGATAAATACGTTGGTTGATATATGAAAAATTCCTAAGCATCGTTGTTTGTAGACTGTTTAGGGTTATTTTCTAAAAAAAAAATATTCTATTATTTCACAGTTAAGTTGCTTTTCCTTAAATATTTTAGCTTCCGAGATTTGTATCATAGATTCCAATTTTTATTCGCTATCTCAGAAAAAGCATCTCGAACTAGAGTTCCAGTGAATTATAATTTAGTAATATGATATAAAGCTCGCTTTTTTATTTGATAACATTTCTATAGGATATTATCTGTTATTTAAGATATCTATCTACTGAAGGTGATTAAGGTGCTTCAATATTAAATTTAAATCTTTAAAATTGTGTACATTCACACAGCTGTTATCACTAACGACTCGGGTTTCACCTTTTGGCATCTTCAGGCGTTCACTTCGTCCGTACACTTGAATTTACGTTATTTGAACGGCTAAAATTTAATTATCTGTTACGTTATAATTCTCTCATTGCATTTTTGGCAATTTTGAAATTAAAACATTCAAAAACACGTGTAAAAAATATGTTAAGTAGTACTAAACGATACCATTATTTTCAAATAAAATATATACGTTATATATCATAACATTACAATATAAAGATGATAAATAGATCTAACATTTTCTTAACAAAAAAGTTTTTCATATGAATCGATTCTCGTTATTTTGTAATCAAATATCTTGGCTCCAATATAAGTTCATTATACAAATATATTAATTATAGTAAACAAACTTTTAAAGGGATATTATTATTTATTTTACTTTTTTCGAATCTCCGTTGTCTGAGCATTGGAAAACTGCGTAGGCAAATGAACCATAAAACGATTGTTATTTTTTTTTCCATTTCAATCAGACAAACGTTTGCGAACGTAAAGCAAACAAATATACATCTTTTTTTTGCAATAGAAAACATATTGTTTATTTATTTCTCTCAAATGATTTTATTACGCTGAATCGAATATGAATATTGAAAAAGATTTTAATAATTTGTCGTTTTATATGACGAATACGAGTCTTATTATCTTCGATGGATTCGGCGACTCGTCTTCTTGTTTACTTCTTTCTTTATTCCGTATATTTACAACAGCTTAGATTTTTTCAATGATAAATCGTTGAATTGGAAAGTGTCCTTTGATGACAGTTTTTTTTTTAAGAGGTTACAATTTATTATTCATTTCATTTACAGATTTTCGTTAATATATATGTGACGTACTTATACTTAAAATACTAAAAAATGTATATTAAAACATATTTATATTATGTTACAGTTAACGAATGCACTTAGCCATGTATATATTGCTGATAACAGCTGACTACAGTTTCAGTTAACACTTTTACTAGTCAATGTGTTCATTAACTCTAGGCGTAGTTTGACTGGTTAGAAACTTAAAAATAATCCCACGTTCACACGTACTGTTGCCAGTCACTCTCCACTGCTATGCGCGCGCATTTACTAGTCAAAGCAAATGTAAATTATAATTATGTAAGCTTCAACTAAAACTGCTAGTTAATGTAACATTGAGTAGTGAATATATACATTGACGACATTTCACACTTATGTAACATAAATATTTAAAACATGTCTGTTCCCATCAACAGACATCTTACAAGCAGTTTTTTTAATAACAGCTAAATTTTATACGTGGAAAAAAAAATCGGTAGAGACTGTGGTTGGGAACAGACAAGTTGTTAACCAATTGGTCTCCTTACGCCCCCGTTTTCAGAAAAGGATGGTCAGGGCCGGCGCTACCGTACAGGCGAAATAGGCAATCGCCTAGGGCGCAAATCATTAAGGGGCGCAGAAATTGAGTAATCAAATTATTATTATATTCTAATAAAAAATAATAGTTTATACTAGTATATGTTCGTTATAATTATGTATCATATTCTATATACTCCGAAAAGGGTAGGTTGAGCGACTGACTGACAAACAGTTCTCGTAAAAAACTTCATTTGAGATACTTCCAATAGGAGGCCATATGATTCACACTGAGAGCGGACATGCATATAAAAAAAATATTCCACAGTTTGTTAAAAAAGGGGGCGCGCCAATAACCGTTGCCTAGGGCGCCAAATAACCTCGCGCCGGACCTGAGGATGATACATTAGAAATCCATTTTGCCGACCATAATTATTAGACGACTAAACACAACCATATTTGTCTAAACTTTATTTCTTTTGAAAGCTAAAATTGTAGCAGACATTTCGTCTCCGTTACGTTTACAATAAACGCTAATTCTTTCTTGCCATAATGGCCATAATGTCTTTTGTCTTTGGTCTATTTCACACGCTCAACGACTTGCAACTGCCGTAAGCGAGCCTGCCACAATTAAGTAATTAACGGAATAAACAATTACACTTATTGTTGATGTTGCTCGTTGAATTTCAGTAGCACTTTTGAAATGATGCTTATTTTGGCGGACGTTTTAATAGTTGCGCATAATGACGCAGGTGTGCGCGCACAATATTCCTTTACACAAAACAACATGCGCATTTACGTAAACATTGCAAGAATAATCTTATGCTCACAGCAAGCATTCAGAGTCAAACAGTCGCCAAATACATGCATATAATTATTATAATTTGATTATTAAAAAAATATTAAAAAACTATGCATTTCAAGTCAAGTATAATATATTTCACAAAATAATAAAGCGGGCATCGAATTTTTTTCATACCGAACCCCTGTTTGCTGTTGTTTGCTATTTTTCGTTCGTAGCATAGCGGTTGTCGTCGTTGGCTTCCGTGATAAATCCCACGGTTTCGAGTCCCAATACAAATAGTATTTTTTCAATCGATTTATTGATCTCTGTCCGAAGGCATGGGTGTTTGTGATGTTTAAATATTCCCTCCCACCATTCCGTTTCTTAAATAACAGGGCGTAGCGAGAGTGATTATTTAACCACTAGTCTTGTCCTGTCCTATTCTTCTACCCTTACTACCTCTAGTTTACAAATAAAAGTTATGTCGCATTCTTTGATTTCCATGTAAGGAAATCTCAATATAAAATTAAAATATTAACTTTATACGGCATGAACGAGTCTAAAGTTTGTAAAGATATTTACATGAAATCAAGTTTCAGAACCAAGATATGAGGGTATGAATTACAAATACATATAGACTATGTATTTCGCTTTTGATACTGATAATAGATATTGACGAATAGAATGAAGCGTTTTTATGGTCAATGTAGTTTAACAGTTATCAAAGAATCATATATCTATGATTTACCATAGACAAACAAAATCTATCTAATAGCATAACCAACTAGATGCCTCCTCAACTGAGTCGAGATAATGACCTATAACCGCGAATGAAAACTGTCGTCCATTCGGCGGTGAAAAAACACGCATTTCTACGTTATTTACAACAAAAACGATCGTCTATTTAACCTTTTCTGGACCACCGTTACATTGTTATAAAAAGGCGCTATGTCCGTCAACCTGGCGTCGAATTATCCGCTGTAGAGAATCGTGTCACTAATTCGCCAGACGATTTTGTCCGCAACACAATTTAAATTCGTCGCGAGCATTGCCGACCCAATGCCCCCGGGTATCATCCGTTGGATTACCCGGAGATAATTTTACTTGTTCATTAAGAAATCGAGTCATTAACACCTTATTCGTATCTTTTTTTAACCGTCAAACAACACGTTAAAACTGTCAGAAGTGATAAATGCGGCTTGTTGATTCTTGATATTTTGTCTTAAAATATATGAATGTATACTAAATTTCAGAAACTGGGCAATTTAAATATATTCCCAAATCTGTACACCGAACGTACAAACTGTGAATCGGGAAATTAAATCATCCGTATTGTTGAAATTGTATAGACTTCGTGATAGTTAATCTTTATAAACTCCAACACCTCCGTTGATAGTAATAGTTAAATAATTGGAACCACTGTTTGAAATAGTATTTTACTTATGTATACAATACTGCATTTAACTGCTATTAACACATTCAAGTTCCTCGTACTCTGTTTATTTTTCTCTAACTTTTGTCATTATTTTCAAACTGTCTAGGTATATTAAACTACAACATGTAATGTTCTATAATATGTTTCGAGATTTTCTCATAAAAAATATAATAATAATAAACATTCCCTATGTCGAGACAGTCTTTTTTCCTTTTTTTAACACTGCTGTGATTTTTGTTATCAGCGATGATATGACAAATGTATTCATATTATGTACCGACATCTTCACAGATTATTATTTAGGATTAGCTGTATTTTTATTTAAAATTAAAATAATGTTTTATAAATAATATTTGAAGATGTTAAAACAATTTGTGAATACGTACAATTATATAAACTTCTGTTTCCGCCCGTTGTCTAACGTCCGCGTCGACAAAAAACTATTTGTGTTGTCTTTGTGAATAATTGCAAATCTACTATGTACATTTAAAATATTCTTCATTCCACAGCTTCTAAAAAAATGAATTATTATGACATATTGGATAAATTGAGAATTTTTCTCCAAGCGGCAAATTCTGACATAAATTGTCACGCCGTATTTATCACATTGTAAATATTTCCAGTCCACAAATCTCCTGCAGCCAATTTATAAATGCTAGACATTTTAGTTATTTTTAAAAATGTTGATTCCAAACTAAAAATAATCAAAATTTAGCGAAACGAATACATTCACGAATTACATGACCGATGGTATAATTTAAAAAAAAAACTGATGTTTCATAATTAAATATTTGCTATTAAATGTTTAAAAAATATTAATAGCCAAACTGGTTATATGGTTGACGGGTTCTAATTAAGGCACCCAATACCAGACCCTTTTTGTGATCCCGGTATTGAACATTCACCATAACATCACGTATAAATTTAGGATTCGGGATTTAAAAAAAATCCCAAAATGAAACGATCCGAGTTTTTTTTTTTTAACTCTTCCGAGAATTATCGAATCCGAAATCCCAGGAAATCACCGAAATGCCGAAATGAAAATAAAATATTGTGTATGATATCATTAATCAAGCTAAAACTGTTTTTTTACGTTTTAGAAAAAAACACGTTATAAAGTATTTTAATTAGCTTAAAAAGTGGATTAATGCATGTCATTATCTCGCGATCGCGATAAACTGGTTAATTTTATTCATTAATCTCATTTCGTGTAAACGAATTCCGTGGGGCGAATAAGAACAAAATAACCGTGTCAACATATTTCAGATTTCGATCCAGCGTAAATGAAAACGTTAAAAGTTGTGTAATAAAAATAATACACAATATACGGAAGCACGTTCTTAATCAAAGCAAATGATTTTTTTGACGTTGTTTCACGAGGACTGTAAGTGTCTGATTTTTTGCCGGGTTAGTCTATAATTAAACGAATCTATCTATCTTTCTACGTCAAAATATTGACATTTTCACTCGCTAAATTTATATTACAAAATGACTGAATGTAATAGAACAAATAGTCCACCGGACCTTTTTAAGGGCAAGTATTCTCAGGCCATTGAGCTCAAATATGTGAAGCTCTATTACGATTGCGTGGTATTTTTAAGTCGTCTTTCCCACTTGGTTTTTGAGGTCGTGTTCTCGAATTTTCGTACAACATTTGTGAATAGGTTTATCAATCCTTACCCCGGTGTTTGTTATTTTCATGCATTTCTTTATTATTTACCGTAATCTACTGACATACTGCTAGTTTTTTTCATACAACTCCATGCTAGGATCTGCTACAAGAAAAAAGCACAAATCAATCACTAAATTAAAAATGTGTTCTCATGAATTCTATATGTTGAATAAGAAATCAGCGCAGCAGGTGGATTTTGTTTATCATACCTCAGTATTTAATTTCGTGGCGGATTTTCCTTGGATATTATGGATACCTCCGGCTGAGTAATTAAGTGGTCATCATCGTTGGCTTCAGACATGGAGATCACGGGTTCCAGTCTTAATAAATTGATTTTCAATTGGCTTATTTATTCATGTCCGAAGGTATGAATGAATGTGATGTGTTAGATTCCCTTCCATCCATTCTATCCTATAAACGGGCGAAGAGAGAGAGCGGATTAGCTAACCACTAAACATATAATAGGGTAATAATATCAACGCCATCGTCAGAACTATGTTTAAACTGTAAGTTTAAGCATAGTTCTGACGATGGCAAAAGCCGAAATAGCTATCAACTCATAAATATTAAAAAAAAACTGTAGAACTAAAATACGTTGATATTTTTACCCTATTATAATGGAGCTCTACCAAGTAAATGCCAAATCAATAAATACACTAAACATATCTTTCAATACATACATATTCTCTTTGAAAAATAGAGGTTGAGAACGTTCTCGAAAAAATCTGTTGAGATAAACTCCATTATGTGTCTATATGCTACGAATTAGATGCGGAGATAATTAAAAAAATAGATCCAACGTTTTTTAACTAGTTTGCAGTCTTGCTCAAATCTCGTTTAATTGTATTTATACTATTTTATATGTATGTACATTAAAAAACATTACATACTGATGTAATGCGTTGTTCGCTCTAGATTCTCTGACATAGCATCTGATTAAAAATCTCTTTCAATTCTTAAATGTCTGTAACTGTGCGAATTAATAAAGAGGAAAATTTATATAAAATTCGAATATAGTGTTATATTTGTTAGCACCAAATTTAAGATAATTGACGGTATTGGCTTACCATTCTCTCTTCATCTATTGTAGATTGTTGTTACAATTTCGAACTTTGGTCTGCGTAGTATGTATGCCATTGATTTCCCGGTGCATTCTTTCAATCCAACTGTGCCTGATAGACAAATCTAGTGTAAAGCCCAGCCGATGACCCAGTCACGGACTTAAGCCAGTACTGATGATGCTGTCACCCATCACAGAGGATATTTATAAACATCCCAGTCTAAATCCATAGTGTTCTGATTAAACAGAGCTACCTCGAATAGGATTTGGCAATTATGCTACTTGGCAAACAAGAAAGCAGGCGTATATATTTCAGTTAGATGACTCACATGGTTGGTAGGCCTGAGTAAAAGAACCATTTTTTCAAAACCACACGTTTTGCCTATATCGACAGAATATATCACATCACTCAAAAAAATTCATAATTTGTCATACTAATTAAATGCAGTTTGTCTGGCAATGTCTCATAAAAAAAAATCACAAATAATATATCACTAATAACGATTAGTATTTCGACACTATTTTTCTAAGGGTCCGATATGTATCGACATGATTAATATGATTGAAAAGATTTATTAAGTCCATTTATGTCACATTCACAAAGTTCTTTGACTCTTCATATGAACTTTGCTTTGGTAATGTATGGCAGAAGTACCTTACTTTAGAAGTATTCAGATTGTTGTTAAAAGCATGTAGACATTAAAATACTTGACAGATAAAATTCCAGACCTACCGGCTAGCACAATATCAAAATTTCGTACGTACATATTATAGTACAATTCCACCACACGACAGATAATAAACGATGTGTTTTTAGCAGGGCTGTGGAGTCGGAGTCGCGGAGTCGCGGTATTTTGGCCGGAGTCGGAGTCGTGAAAAATAAGCGGCTCGATTTTTTTTTTAAATATATTTAATGATGTTTATTTAAACAAAATAATCAAAAGTGTTAACATTTCATGCTTGGCTGACTAAAGATGATCTGATGGTATACATATATATAAATTAAATTGAAATTATTAAAAAAAAATCCTCGGAATCGGAGTCGAAGTCGTTAATTATTTTGAAGCTGGGGTCGGAGTCGTCTTTTTTTAAAAATAAATAATAAATAAATAATAAATATTATTTACAGCGATGTTTTTATATTGGCGTAAGAATCGTGCAATAATTTTATTGACCGATAGACAAACCGACAGACAATAAACCTAGGAAAGCTGCAGTCGCATTTTCTGCTACAAAGGATAATCATCATGCTAACATATTATATTGAGTAAATAACTTCAGCAAATCGTTCAATGTCTAAGATGCTTAGCGCAATAAAAATAGCAGATATGAGATTCAATTTCGATAGAAACAGACTACGCAGAGGCTATGTGCAGGGGTGGACTGAAGGGGGCTCGGAGGGGCTCGCGCGAGCCCCTTGTTTAATTTTACTAAGGCATGCGAGCCCCTTGTTAATTCAAGAAAAAACAATATTCTCATATCAAATTTGTATATGACCACTATTTCTGACGTATAATAAATACTTTATTATCTACGACAGCTTCCGTATACACAGAAGCTCATTTTTAGCCATTATGATTGATAATTTTACGGCAAATTGCATATTGTTAAATATTATAAGTGTACTAAGTAACAATTGATTGCTTATTTAAGTATTGCATATGATTGCATAGGAGTGATAAAAAAAAATCACTCCTTTCCCAGAACACCGAGAATTGCTTTGAGATTAAGCGAGCCCCCTTGTTAACGTATTGGCAGCCCACCGATGGCTATTTGCTGTGTAATACAGTCCAAAGTTTCGTCAACATAATTGTCAACCGTTACAAATCTATTTTTTCTTACTAACTAAAATAATGTTAACGAACCGAAATGATTTCTTTGTGACTGTCGAAGAATATTAGTCCTAAACTTGCCTACACAGAGCATACAAGTTAGAGGATTTCCTGTCACGTCTAATCGAATCAAAAGAATAACTGACAGTGTCAATTGAGTAAAACCTTAATACATACTAATTGTATTGTGTATTTTTTATAAACCCGTTAGTAGATTAGTAAGCAGTTATCGAATAATTTCTCTTAGTTTTCATTTATTTACTGAATTAAACTTCATAAATCAATATCAACTAGGTTCATACATAACTATTATTGGCTAATGTGCCTTGTTCTGCTTGTTCATTGAATTCGTAATTTCGAAACGTTTCAGACAAGTTTGCAAGCTCGAATATTGGATCAAGCTGTTCAAAGTTTGTTTTGAATTTTATATTCAGCATAAAATGGTTATGTTTTTCAAATTTAAATTAGACGTAATCGTTTGTACTTATAATGTGTGATATATTTTTTTTAGTTCGTGTTATGCTATCTTTTCATAATTGTGTTTTTTTCAATACAATACTAGATTACATATATATATGTACTGTGAATGTTTTTTCTTTGATTAGTCATATTATATTATTTAACGAGCGTGAACAAGTTATAAAGATATGCTGGCTTCTTCTGTTGTATCCAACTTATCATATCCTACTTCTAGCAAATTAGGCTAGACATAGAGAGATTGCAGAGAAATCCACAGCGCGTGGATGAAGTATGTGAACCATAAAATTTATCCGCAGTATAATTAACTCTAATTTTACCCCTTAAATGATAATACGATAAGTAAATATTATTGTCAGAAGTATTTATACGAACAAACACCACACCTTATTGCATTAAGAATAATTTCATAATCCCTTACCGGCTTATCGTATTATAATTTTAGTGTTTACTCACTTACGTGCTGGCAAAACAAACCCCGGCTTATTTAGGATTATGCAAAATACCGTTGAATAAAACAACCCTTTTTATTGTTGGTGTGGAAAAGAATACTGTCACGAAAATTATAATATTATTCATTAAGAATACCAAGTATTTAATAATTATTGCAATACCTAGTTAAAAAAATCTTTACGCTTTTTATTTGATAAATTTTAGATTTATTGAATACAAGGTAACTTTCTGCAAATTCTCTCTGTATATCCGAATACACTTAATGACACTTTACACCACAAAAAACAAATAGGTACATAAAGTAATATATTTTTTATCCTTTAACTGTACCTACATAGTTTAAAGATCTTTTCAGTGCAGCTCAGGTGCCAATAGAATCAGGAGTGAATTCAATCAACAGTTTGGTTTATTGATATTACGTTATGAAAGAGCAGTCGTTAATTTATGCAGTATGAATATTAAACATCGTTCACGCATACATATTTTAAAAGCTAAGCCGAATATACAAACCGTAAGTTGTCCTTTTATATCTTAAAAAATACGACACTATACACACTTTGATATTAAATATATTTTAATAAAAAAAAAAACTTTTAGTTATTTTATTTTTTCCTCTTTCCATCTTTTACAATGCTGTGGAGTCGGGTAAAAAAAAGATTTCAAATATTTCCGATCCTTCTAGTTACTAGAATAATTCTAGTAGATTTTACAGATCAATTTGATAAATAGATTAATTATTTTTTCCGGATTTTTCGACTCCGAAAAAACAACTCCACGACTCCGGACTCCGACTCCACAACCTTTCTTCAGTGCCTGTATGATTCTTATTGCCACAAATTATATAAAATATCATAAAGGCGCTGAAAAAAGGAAAGAAGGGGAAAAAATAACATTAAAATCCATGAGAAAAAAGAGAAACAGAGCAAGAGCTCTTCTCTGTAAAATATGAAAGACACCACTAGTCGGCTTAGTAGGTAAATATTATATTCACTTTTATGTCTATGAATATGCTCAGACAAGATTAAGTATGCTTTACATCAAATCATAACAGTTCATATTGATGACCAATACGTACTATACTATAAAATTACCTTAGAGATATACCATATACAGTATTATCACCGTATTAGTATGTAATTGTTGATGTAAAAATGTTGGTAAAATTTTCTCACGGTATTCATCCGTTTCTTTGCCGCTTAAATACCGGCATCTAGGGAAATTTTCCATAACGGCACTGTGCTGAAATTTGAAATTATATTTGTGGCGCAATTTTGTACCCCCCGAGGTGAAATACCTTTTTTTATTCATACACTTGGTATTGCCAGCAACACGACGTTTTGTTCCTCGGTAAAATTGCTTTGGTATCTTTTTTTATTTCGGTATGTAAACACTGTTTATCTCTTGTTATTATTTAAAATGCCCAAGGCGACTTGAGGTGTATGATATAGAATATAAATAATATGTGGTCTTATTTAATCTTATACAACAGTGGTTTTCAACCTTTATGTTGCTACGCCTCCCTTTGAAGAAAAAAATATCTTCGCGCCTCCCCATCCTTTATTTCATATAGTAACAAAGACACGTTTTAAAAGGTAAATTAATATTTCGGACTGTTCGCGCCTCCCTTTGCAATAATCCACGCCTCCCAGGTTGGTAATCGATGATACAATATTCGCGACCGCTTTTTATTACTGGAAATTATAACACGTACGCGACACAACGCATTTCTATGTGTGTGGATAGCTTCATCAGCTGCATATGAGATAGAATTACTTACGTTATATATCTTTTCAACGGAAGAATGAATTAGTTTGTAAATGCATAAAGCTCCGATGTCACATAACGGGGTTGAAATTATATACCCACGTAATAGCATGGTAATAAAATTTGAGAGGTGATATTATACAATAATTCGTTTGTAAAATGGCAGAAGGCCGAGTATACCGATATATGTATTTTTTATTTAAATTTTAAGACTCACTTCCGTGTTATTTGGCGTATTGTTACACTCTAATAACATAGTTAAACAGTCTTAACTGAAACTTCATACTTACACGGTATTTTTTCACTAGATATTTATCCGTATCTAAATTTAAGAATCTCAAATATTTTGACCTTCTCATTCACATCTACCCGGAGTATGTTCATATTGTTGAACATAGATAAAACACTTTTCAACAACATCCCCATTGCCAGACTGGTTTTTCATTTAGAAGATGAAACAACTCATATACACACTGCATATTGTGTTTGTTTTTTAATATCAAGTATGGCAGCATTAAAAAATGGATCTGCAAGTCGGTTGTGATGCACTGTATAAAAATATTCCAAATATTGAATACCCATAGTCCGGATTACCTATTTACTTCGGTGTAGCGCACGATTAGGGCATTCAATCCCGGACCCTCAATATAATCGCAGAATTTCGGTATTGACCATATTCACCATAAAATCGTGTAGAAATTCGAGATTGAGAAATATTTGTTCGGTTTTTTTGAAATCCTGAGAATTTTTACTCCCGCAGGGATTTTCCATTTTTTTTTGGTCACTAGTAAGTAGTTTTTTTCAAAACCCCATAAATTTATCGAGAAATGACCCGAGACCTTTTTTTTTTAGCTCAATTTGCGATGCCATTTATGGTAAATGGGGTATCTTCAATGCATCTTCAGATTGAACGCGCAGTTGATTCTTCTTCTTCTTTGACAATATTCGCTTCCTTTGTGGAGCATATGGCTGGCACGCGGCACATCCATGTTTCCCTGTCTTCCGCCAATTACTTTGCTTCCTCCCATGACATGCCAAAATCCCTTAGTTCCGCCGAGTACATCCTATGGATTATAACCCTTAAATGCATTATTTTTTACTTTTTAATAAAAACAATATTTTCATGAACGGGTGGGTGTGGTTGCAGGAAAAATATTTTTTTAAAAAATCGATAGTTTATTATAAAACATGATTTTCATCCAGTTTATAAAAAGGCAACATTTAGAATTAACAATTAACTATAGAATACTTCATTAAACTACTATCATGATGAACCATGTTTTTTTATTGTGAAAATTGTATTAAAAAACGGTCGAAAATGAATGGCCGCCTAAAATCCAGCTTGCTCTGTTCGAATGAAGATTGTAATGGTTTAGCACGTGTAGATAAAACATCTATTGAAACAATATGATGAGTAAATATGTTTTACCATTGGATATAAGAATAGAAGGTAAAATCTATTTTTGTTTTGCGAAAAAGCCAAAACAAAAGTTTGTTTTTTTCGTAGTCATCTATGCATTTAAGGGATCATTCCGTATATTGATATAATTGAATCGACGTACAATAATTCGTTTATTGTATGCATTTTTTTTTACATAATCTAGAAATTTTCATATATTCCCGTTGGAAATGCGGGAATAGAGTTATAATACATTGATATTTCGGCGTAATTAATTATTTGCAGGGGGACTTAAGCCACAGTCCAGTCTATTTGCAACATGTTTGACTATGGGGCTACATTTTTATTGTTCGGCAACACCATTTATTTATTTTTGCACTTTTTAAAAGCCATGAAAAGTCTGATGATATTCAGATTTTAATATTTAATTTTTGTATCGTACGAAGTATGTAATATTATTGGCTCAAAGAATACGACTCTTTTATAAATTTAAATTTGATATTTCACTTTGTCATTTCAGTCCAACAAAGTGTGACGTGTTTCGCTTTTTTGAGAATTTAATAAACAGTTTATTAGTAAAAATACAATATCCTTTGTACTTCATTCCACTTTATTTAATATGTCAGGACCGTTTCGCTCATTACGAGCATCGTCAACTGATGATCAGTAGAACACAACAAGTAGAAATAAAGTTATCAAATTTAATTAAATACAAAAAATGATCCTTTAAACTTTTTGTATTCGTCTCCCATTCTTCCTGTTATTATCTCAGAACAAAAATTGCATGCAAAAAATATGTTGTTATTCTCAAAAGCGGGAAGGGTGGATAAAAGTATTTAACCATGTTTAAATGTCTGAGAAAACAAAACTGTTCACGGATTTGTACCAAGGACATAAACTAAATGTTAGCCACCAATTTTATCAGCCAGAATCTAAGTTGCGAAAAAAATGAGAGCGCCCAGAGGAAGCGCGAAAAAAATAATTTTATTTTGACAGCGTCTCGAAAATGTTTATGGGATATCTTGGCCAGTAAAAATAATGCTTCCGGCTTACTTTGAATTTTAATATCGTTTGACACATTAATAGACCAAAATAAATCCACTTACCGTTGTATTAATTATCGTGATATTTATCGATTTTATTTCAACATAAAACTATCATTAAAAAGTCGGCGTATCACTTGTGAATCAGGTGTGAAATTAAGTCTTTTTCAAATCGAATCGTGATGAAATATTTCAAAATTAGACCACATAAAAAGTCAGATTCCTAATAATTAAGTTATCAAAAAGAACGATTGAAATAAATAGTTTCAATTCAAATCACTGCTATTTTTATATTAATTAATAAGTATATCTATTAACAACTCTCTTATGAATACAGCATTAAAAATATCATACAATAATAATTATTTTATTCTGATTTACATATATATTTTGATAAATTTCTTGAAAACAGTATTATAGTTTTTGAAAATTCTGACATGTTAGTACAGATTTCGAAAAAGACCACTGATTTTATATATGTGTAGTATAATTTATGTTCAACTTCAATTAGTGGTCCAGCAATCATTTTGTATACACAATTCACAATTAAAAAACACGATTTTGTTTTTTTGTGAAAATGTTTTGAAATTTTAAATACTATCATGATATTTATTCTCATATTTAGAAATCGTTCTATTATATCTACAAAAAATAATAGCTTTCGTTATTAATTATTATATCTTTATGTCAGCAATCGCTTGCGACGAAGCGAATTAAAAATAAGAAGAATTCATTTTATCACATGCTAGAAACAACGAAATGTAAAAATATTCTTTCACGTCATTTTAAATTATCGTCACAATGAATGATCCATCGTAATTGTTTAGAACAATCATATTTTTTTCTGTATGGAAACCCCATCCCGCTCGTTGTAACAAATACAAATCGTGCATTCGATTCAAATATGCTATATTCAATCGAATCGCTATCAAAAATAAGTTCATTTGAGATTCAGAATTTGACGGGTAAGAAAAATTTAACATTTATTTGTCTGTTTATACCAAATAGTATCCAAATTCAAGATTTACAATTTACTCACCGGCTTATTATTATGCACTCATCTTTTTTAGCATGCCACTCAATATGGAGTATAGTATATGGACAGAAGTTTTTCTAGATAACTGATTATTACTATTTTTTCAAAGGATTCGGCCGTAACTTTGAGGAAGTTCATTTGAAATATTAAATTAAATTTGATAACTCTCTCGTTCCACTCGTTGTGTTACAAAATGTGACACGTGTTTCGCTTCTTTAAAAAGTATCATCAGACATAACATGGCAAAGATTACGAATTAACTGATTGTTATTCAGTTTCTTAACTCTCCTATCAAAGAAAGTAAGGATAGAAGGATATGACTCAGACAGGACTAAGTTGCTAGCTAGTCGTACTCGCCACGCCCCCGTTTTAAGGATCAGATGGATGCGAAGGAATTTTGGATATCGAAAACATTCATGGCTTCGAACAGAAATCCATTATTCGATTGAAAAATGAAACAGCTCGTGCTGGGACTTGGTTCCGCGATCGTCGACCACGGACATTTATCAATTAACACGTCAAAAATAATTTTCCACTTTCTATATTATTCAGCCTGTACATATATCATTCATGTCACGTCAAAGCGTAAATGTTTATGCAACTCTTGCTTTCATCAAAACCAAATGAATATTTAAGTGACATTTCACTCGAATTAAACATATAAATTTTACAATATTTAGGCCGCGGGCTGATGCATACTAACACCACCTCTGATTTATCAACTCCGCCATTAGGACTAATTGGTTTGAATATACCTAACTTTGTCTAGAATGGGAAGTGCATCAGCTGATAATAATGTGTTATAATGAGCGCATATTTGGTTCCGAAGTCCGGATTCAATAGTTTTAATCTATAACCAAATAATACATGAATAACGCCAAATATGATTCCTATTATTAATTAATTATTATGTGTGACATACAAAAAAAAATGCTTTGTATTCGGCACCTTATTACTAATCTTAAATATTACATTATCTCTTATGCGTAAGCTTTATTATATTTTGGATAACTTTGTTATATTCATCCGCTTTCGTTGCACTTGCCCACCACTGGAAGATATTATTAAATTAATAATTTTCTGATTATATAGTTGCAAAAATTAAAACATCATACTTTCGATATATTTGTTAATTAAACTTCGTTTCTACACTTGTTCTGAAGCAAGTATTCGCCAATTCGTTCGTTTTATGGCTCTAACTTCCAACATAATAATTTTAAATAAGAATCAACACTACTTATAACTTTTTGTGTTATTAAAATAAATCAAAAACTGAATTAACCGAAACAAAAACTCTTCTTGAAAGCGCATATTGAAAAAAAAAACAGAAAGGCAGTATCATTATCTAAATAGTAAGAATTCAACGGTTGAATAAATTAAATGAAAACACCTAAATAACTAAAATGATCGTCTTTATGACTGTTTTTAATAAACATCAAATAATATTTAAATTACATTGCATCGGACATAATCATTCACTATTGAAACCATTGATAGCGGAAAAAGTAAATGCACGAATTGCTTCATATTATCTTCAATCTTTTTTGTCTTTTAAACTTCCGCACGTCGTTAATAAGAAAGTTTCTTCGATGAATAAATGCGGTGTTTTTTTCACTTATATTTTATATTTTATTTGTACTTAACCGGCCAAATTATCATATAACCACTTAGATATGTTGGTCCAAGGAAAATAATTAGACTTCATTATACGAATAATATAGATATGAAAATATTTATTTGTATATAGTGGTAACTCTGACAAAAAATATCAACGTAGGTGTCTTCTGTGGCGGTGCTCACGGGCTTGAATCACATTAATGACAGTTTCATAAATTGATTATTCAATCGATTTATAGATGTGTGTTCGAAGGCATATAAAATACTGTGAAGCTCGAAATTCCCTCCCACACACCCGAGCTTAAAATCGGGGCGAAGCAGAAGTGATTATCTAACCACTATTCCTGCCCTTGCTCTATACATCCTTAATATATTAAAAAATCCTCAATATTATTTATTGATATAACATTTATTTTGACATATTTGGCATGCCAGCTAATACCTATATGAAAACTAATTTGGGAAATTGTTAGTTACGTACTAAAATATTATATATAATATATGTATATATATATTTAAATCACTTTAGATCAGCTAAATCCGTTACCAAGATCTGAAATTTAAATATAAAAAACCTAGATTAATAATTCCTCGTCGGGATTTGAACCGTGACCCATTTTATCGTTAGCGTAGTGCTTTTATCACTAGACCACAGAGACCGGCACTAAACAGAAGTTTGATAACATAACTAACATATTCATAATTCAACGCCATTTGACAATGCTGTGACCCACTGACTGTCTAGTAGAGTTCTGCACGGGCCAAAACTTTACACAATTATCCGGCCCGAGCCCGAAGAAGTCAGACCCGACCCGGGCCCGAGTCTAATACCGCACTTGTTACCCGAAGCCCGAAACTCCTTATTTTAGCTCGCCGAGGAATTTGAAATCCTCGATTTGCTATACTTTTTCCCAGATTATATCCGAAATTCCAAAGCCCGGCCCGGCCCGAGCCCGACTCTCAATTGCGCTTACCCGCCCGAACCCGGCCCACGGGCCGTGTCGGGTAAGAGCCCGCGGGCCAGGCCCGGGCCCGTGCAGACCTCTACTGTCTAGAAACTATAATAAACCGGAACCTTTTCGTCACAGAAAATATATTGTGGCAATTGTCATAAAAGTGTTAACTGGCAGTGTATTTGACACTGTTCTCATGGGAGCTATATGCAATCACCTAAATATTTTCATATTACCAGAGAACGCTTATCGCTTGAACGACAAGGTGTAGAATATCACTTTTTTCGTAATGTTATGTATCATATTATAACATACATATTTTGTATAAAAATAGTTTATTTCATTTGAAACAGTGATCATCAGTTGAATTACATACTTCGTAAACTGAGCAAAAAAAGCATGAAACCTGTACATATTTTTTTTAGGTTCAGAGAGTTCTTTTGCATGGCTTATTTTGCTCGGTTGTTTTGCATTGAACGTATCTCCCGCGTAAAAATAGAATTAAGTGTACTTATTATCGATTGGAGTATCAATTATTTCTTATAACACCGTTTTAATAGAGTAACGAAGTATTGGGCGGTGGAATAAACCAACATTAATAGTCAACAACCGATCACTACTTGAACCATTATGCAAGCTCACTTTTTTACACGTTAAATGTATGTGTTTGTTTTAGTATTCATTCGTATATTTTGTTTTCGTAAACTTAACTAGTATTTATAAAAAAATACGTTTAATTAATACTTAACAGTAAGTATCTCATATTAGTATTATAAATATAATAAAAGTGAACAAAATTTCTTGCAAAATCAAATACATAACTCGTTTTTTCTTATTTTACTCAAATACGTCATTCTAACACTCTGTAGGCGGGCGTTTTTTAGTGATTAGCGCAAAAATATATTACATTATTAAAATCAACACAACTTCTAAACCAAACAATAATTTCGGCTGAAATTTTCAAAGAAATCATATGTGACATTTAATAATTTAATTTTTTTTTGAATACATCATAATTTCACTACTTTTCTAAGCTGAATATAAAAACCTGTTATTAATTTAGTAGATAGCACTCCACTTGTTATCAATATGAAATATTCAAAATATTCTGTATAAAAAATAAAACTAATCCATTCCATACAATTATATAAATAATTATAGTATAAAATCCTCATTCCTACAAATTTACAATCACTGGAAGTGTGAAATCTTATGCCCTAAATATTCGAGAAACATGTGTCGCTTTTAAAAAAAAATACTTTGTGTGAATGAACATTCAAAGCATAATAAATTATGAGGTTTATTGCTTATTGTCAAAAAGGGTCACTTGCCGCGGTTATTTAGAAGAAACCATTAAATTATGAGTCAATATACCAACAAAACCGACAGTACGCGATAAACGTTTTTTTACGTTTCCCGTCTATAATGTGTTAAGAACAGTTTCTAATTGTTTATATACTTTGTAATTATACCTACATCTGGTGATGCATAATTTCTCGATTTTTTGGTAAAAAAAAACATTTTAAATCGATTAACGTTGAATGATTTTTATCTTTATTGAACACATTGTTTTCCACAACACAATGGCCTTTTCATACCCAATATTATTAAGCGTGCCTTCAACATCGCTTATAATCATATTTTCAATCTATTTCACATTAGAATGTGAGATCCTTGGTTGAAAGAATAATGCAAAAATAACTAAAATATTGAATTAGCTGTCGAAATTCTTACACAATATATACTACGTTCGTACACACTAGGCACGTAAAAAATATGATACGTTTTTGTTTCATTCCATCTCTCAGTTGTACGTATTTTTATTTACGTTTAGTATTTTCAAATTAAGAGCAAACCGTTTTCTCAGTACAGCTGATTTGTCTCTCGTCATGTATAACAATACATAGTTTCCCATAAAAAATGTCATCAGATTATATAACCTTGTCACAGTTTTTATCTGTCTTGAGACACGCAACCGTGATCATGATGACTTTAATTCAAGTCTTTTACTAGGTATTCGTGTTTGTAAGCAGTCGACAAACAATAAGCTGTATTAAATTGTGTCTACATTTATTAAGAAATAATTGGTCACAAGGTTAGATAGATTAACATAGTTAAAAACAGTTTTCACTGCATTGGAGCACCGATTCTTCGATTTACATGAGACTCTAAAGTAAAAACGATAAGCGCGGGAAAGTCTTGAATTACGTTCAATCTCTTAGTTAGTACACAGATGTTCCGTAGAAGTGTCATTAGTGGAAACACTATAAAATGGCATCGTAACGATGCGATGCTTGCAGTTTCACAGTGACAATTTTTTTTACGATAGTAGTTGAATGGAGTCGCATGTGCAAATAAGTGTGATATTAAGTCTTCGAAAAAAAAACAAAAGATCGGAATAAAATTTGTGACAAGAAAGCGGCTGAATAGTATAGGGCAGGGATGGCGAACCTACGGCACGCGTGCCCGAGGTGACACGTTTGAAAATTTGGATGGCTCGCGAACAATTTCCAAGTTCTAAAAATTTTTTTTGATTAAATTATAAAAAATACTTTTTGGGCACGCCACACAATCGAGAAATAATATTTTAGAATTTTTGGCACGCGGACCCAAAAAGGTTCGCCATCACTGGTATAAGGGCCCTTCTAATCGTTCTAATCGGGATGACAAATATCAAAAGCGATCAATCGGGGCAATATTTGTTACGGGGTATACATTTAACCGATAAATCAAGGAAATCGATAGATTGGGGAACGATGAATGAAGGACTAATTATTGTTTTTATGGACTTTACAAGAACGATAGATCACAATTTTCATTTATTTGTTTTGAATATTAAACGTCCTGGATATGATACCATCGAAAATATTATTAAAACATCAATAAAATAAATATACTGCCGAAATAATCCGATAAAAGGAAAGTCAAACCTAGTAGAATAATTCAAAATATTTTTCAAACAAAACTAAATACATATAATTTTATTAATGTAGGTTTTCGTGGTCACGCTTCTTTTTTTATACTGCTCACAACAAACAATACATACCGTTGCATCGGCGTCATGTTTGTAGTACTTTATTAAATTCTCATGTAAAAGTTTAAGAATAAAAAAAAAATATGATCTCTAGCATTTTGTTTCAAGTTAGTCACCTTCAATTAGGGTATCCAATCGCAGCCCCTATTTGTGAGCCCGGGATTCCGGTATTGAACACTCAACACCGAATCGTGTATAAATTGAGATTCGGGATTGAGAAATTTTTTGGCCGGATTTCCCAAAATTACCAGTTTTTTTAGCTCTACCCAGAATTTTCGAATCCACAATTCCAGGATTTTGCGGATTTATCAAAAATAAAAGCGCGACACCTTTATTTTTTTTTAGCTCTTCCGTGTTTCATTTTGGACGGGACTCCTATTCTTGTCATTAGGAGGAAAAATTGATATTCACTGTTGTGATTATTCCTGTTAATTCGTTTTTTTTTTAGCTCACCGAGGAAATTGAAATCCTCAATTCTCTATACTTTTTACCCAAAATCGGGCCATGAATATGATGATTCAATTCGTTTCTTTTCTTTATCGTTATTGCGTTATGGAAGGCGGCCGTGAAAGAGCGGTTGTATAAAAATACGGGCGATGGTGGGACAATAAACAACCAACTTGTATACTACAAGACTACAACCCTTTTAAATGATTTTTATTTGCATTTCTTACTGGCCAGATTGTGTGTTTACAAATAATTTCAAGTCATTTTCTCACTATAAATTAAATATTATGTCTGTAAATATTCTATATTTGAGTTTTATCAAAGCAAGAGGCGTTTATAAAATGAGGTATTTTATTATGTGTTAAAAATTCTAAGAAAATTTGGTTGGAACGCAGTTTACACATTTACAATCCAAGAAATCGTATCCACTTCTTCATGTGAAATGTCATCATTCAACTCTCACGCATCGCGTTGTTGATAATTACCAGCTTTGGGATTCACGACTTTTGGCTTTGCACGACGAAATTGAAACATCATTCTGGTATTGTGATTTGAAGATAGACGGCATTACATTTTACTCCAGCTGACGGAACAGCCAATCATTCAAAACGGGATTTTTTTCTATGTAACTCATAGAAAACCAATACATATTTTAAATAAAACTTAAAATATTTTACTAGTCATTCTTGTTTCATTGTTTTGTTTATGTTTCTTAGTAACAATTGCATAACATATTGTCCGAATTCCTGCGTGGAGAGTTTTTTTGTTTTTGATCCATGTCCGATCTCAACGTGAAGCAAATGACGTTCTTATAGAGGTATGTCAAAAGTTTTTTTTTCTACAAGAACTGTTTAAAGAAATTAGTGATAGAAAATTATAGGATAGGAATAGCGGTTAGCGGTGTTGAACAATAGTGACATGTCAGCCCAGTGGACGGCCTGTATTCAATTATATATAAGTAGTCGATGTTTATTGTCCTTAAATTTATTAGAAAATATTCGTAAGGAACAAGACTCTTCGGTTTATTAATATGCAACAAAGTCAAAACTTCATAAATTGATTTAACTCGATGGCTGCCACAGACGAGATATCTCGTAAAAAATTTCGTGGTCAACACGCCAGAGACGAGTTATCTCGTCAATAACTAATTAAATTAATAGTTGCAAATTATAGCCGCCGTGCTAGGTAATTACTATTAATTATCTACGGCGGCTAAAAGGTTAAAAGGCGAATATTTTATTATGATAAAAAAATACATTAATAATAAATTTGAATCGTTAAAATTATGTACATTCACACAGATTTTGTCACTAACGACCCGGGATTCGCCTTTCGGCATCTTCAGGCTTCAGTTCAAATTCATCCGTGCACTGAAGATGCCAAAAAGCGAATCCCGGGTCGTTAGTGATAAAAGCTGTGTGAATGTACATAATTCGAACGATTCAAATTTAATATTGAAATACCACCAATCACCTTCAGTCGAAATCTTAAAAAGAAATACATTTTTTAAGTGTATTTTTTTTTAAATCAAAACTGAAAAATAAGTATCTTTTAAGAGTTCATATAAATTCTAAACTCACAAAAGCTTTACTATCGCACAATCAAGACTCCTGAGAGATTATTTGCAACTAAATGAAACCCTTGTAAATTGCGGGCCGTGCCCTGTATGCATTGTAAGCCGCGGCTGATGGTGGTTGGTACATCGTTGAGTACTCTTTAATTATATGATTTTATAATAATCAATTATCCGTGACTTTATTTACGCACTTGAGTTTCACAGTGTTAAAAAAATTCAAAGGTAAGTTATAATAATTGACAGCCCAATTTTGATACCACTTTTCAAAAATAACAGCAGTTTACTCGCTTGTATACCTACTTAATATATTCTTCCGTTCTCATTTTTCTTGAATGTACCAAAGTACACCTACACAAAATATTTTTTTCATAAATGACTGCGTGATTTTGATTTCTTATATTTTAATAAAGACGATATAATTTAGTAAAAAGAATTTCACTGTGAAAAAATGGTACACTTCGCATTGGTCAACGAATTATAACTGCGAAAAATAACTTTTTGTTTAAGTGCAAGTATATTAGATTGTTGTAGCAAGATCTGTGTTCTCTTTCAAGATCTATCACGATTTCTATCAAGATCTTTTGCTAATCACTTAATTTCGGAAGGACACGTGTTCAATCAGGAACAAGGGATAAAAATGTTACACCCAAATACGGACGGTCATAAGCTTTTTTACCAGGAAATTTTGGAAATAAACAGAGCACAACTGCATCGCCTTCCGATTTTAAATGAAATATTGAACATGCCGGGGTCTCCACTCCTATACCCTATTTAAATATAGTCATAAAACCTTTTCCGACTAACAAATAAATATAATTCTTAAAACCACTCACTACTCAAATCTTTGGGCATTTCCATGAGCTTATCCTTTTCGCCAGCAATGGCTTTAAACTCAATGATACATTTATTTATTATATAAACACGAAACATTCATTTACTGAGCGTCAGTTCAAGTTCATCCGTGCACTTGAACGCCTGAAGATGCCGAAAGGCGAAACCCGGGTCGTTAGTGACAAAATCTGTGAGAATGTACATAATTTGAACGATTCAAATATAAGATCTGTATATTGTTTCTGCAGATTTATAACCTAGGGGTCATAGAGAAGTGAGTAACTATAGGTGTCCATGGGCGGATCCAGGAGATGGTCATGACTACCTCCTGAGAATAATTTATTGTCAGCCAATGATCACAACATTTGTCTATAAGTAATAATATTTTTATTTTTTTACTATAATTAAATTTAAATAACAATCGATGTATGATAAATTATTTAGTTCTATTAACATTTTTCATTTTATCATTTGTTGTTCATGTTCAAGTTTTCTGAAGTCTTAAATGCGATGTATACTTATATTATGTAGAATTTTTTTTTTTTAAAAGCCCGCAACTTGTTATAGAAAAATGTTATTAATGGTATTAATATTGCACAAGTTTGTATTTTTATATAACGTTTCTACGCCTTTAAATAAATTAACTATTATTTTGACACTAACTATCTAAAATACATAATTATACGGCACCGCCGCGTTCTAAGGTGATGTGTCGAATTTGTCAGCATGGCGCCAAAATGTTCGGAAATGTCAGCTGTTGAATTAAATGGCGGCTAAACATGGCGGGCGCGTCGCTTGTTTTGGCGGGAGCCAGATATTCGTGATAGATATATCTCTTGACGGTCACAAATCGGCTGCGTTTGTTTAGAGACTTAGTTCATCTTGTTTGGATTTTGAAGAGGCGTAGAGAAATACCGCTAGATAAGATCTCTAATGTAATAAAAACAATTAATCTTAATAAATTTCGAATGTAAACGTACTTAATTGCATGAATTGCTCATTATTATTTATTGTTTATAACATTTTTTTGACGAACGCTGATTTCTAAACAATGAAACATGTTATCATAGGTTGTACAATTTCGTTTAACTCCGATGTCAAATTTGATTTTTAATACAAAATCATATTTGACAGCTGTTTCTAGGTGAATCACATATCACAATTAGAGGAATACCAATGTTATCAATATTTATTTTACATTTTCTTATTATTTGTCTAGAAGTAGCCAGGTGGCAGTGCAACCTGTCAACATTCTTGAGTGTTACATTTAGAATATAAATAAGTGAGAGCAAATGATTTTCTACATGTTTTTATTGAGTGAAAATTTTACTCTTAGAAATATAAAACCGTATTAGTAGTCTTAACACAATAAATAACATTTAAGTCAATCAAATATCAATGTAATGTGACAATATTTCAATAAAAGAGATCTATGTACATATTTCATATTCTTTATTAAAATATAAATGTGTTGCAGACAGATAGACCGATAGATAAATCAAGAAAAATAAATTCTATCGTACTAAAACGATTTTATGTTTAATACGTGTACATATATTATTTTTCCATCGGTCCGCCATTGAATTCTGTTAATATTTACATTGGATACAGTGTGATAATGGCGCTGTCAGCGGGCGGCGCTATCCTTCTCTGGGCGGGAATGTCTGCCATTCTCCAACTAAAACCTGACGCAATACGACTAAGCCCAAGGAGACACATTCTTCATTTCATGCCAGTTGCTCAACAGGTTGACGTGGATGCTGGAAACTAATCATGACTAGGGTTGCTGCGACGACTAAAGTCGTCATTATAATATGTGAATGGCACGATTCAAGTGAGAAATTTCGACAACGTATACATTCATTTGCAGCTTTAGTTGAACTAGTCACTAGTCAGTGTATGAACTAATTATTTAGTATATAAACTCACTGGTGAGCGCTAGACAGAGTACAAATTACACAACGGCTTAGGTTATATTAGTTTACTAGTTAAGTTGACAAGCGTTATCAACGTACAAACTACGTAACGGCTTAGGTTAATTTAAGTTAGGCTCAGTTAGATATATTGAATAGAAAGAGGGCGATAGTGACAACAAGACGTTGAATTTTTTTGGTTATTTGATGAAAATCTGACACGTTTTATCGATCTTATTTTTTTTTCTTAAACCAACAGAGACTCGTAAAACATTAACTTTTGTTACTTTTAAACAATATCTTTCTTAATGACCAAACTAATAATACATCACCGCTACTTAAAACATTGCAGTAAACTTACTTAACAATAGCTAATAATTTTAATTTTAATTTATTTGCTTTTCTTCAATAATATCGTGTATGAATGTTTAATTAACAAAAAATGTCTTGGTATATATCATATTGAAAAATAACTAACACTGTTTTTAGATGGCAACCCTTTCCAGTTATCATTCCTCGCCGCGTGAAATTGGTTTCCGGTTCAACATTAAGCAGTGACAGCCAAGTCATTAATTTAAAAATGGATGCGTTGTTCCTACACATCACGTTAATTTTTTTAAAAATCTGTTTTTTTAATCTCATTTCATGACATAGTTTGGCTATTAATCAGTCAGCCTGGGTTAACCGCAGCAATTATTGTGGTTTATTAATTTAAATATAAAATCTACTGCACCTACATTCGTAAAAACTATTATATAAAATAATATATTTTCCATAGATAATTATGACTTATATCATAATAATTATACTTTTGCGGTTAATGCTCTTTTCTATATTTATTATTCCATACTTTATATATAAAATTTATCGTGAAACAATGTAGAGGACAAATTTCTGCAACAAATTTGTTTTTACACATTATTTTATTATGTGACCTCGATTCAGAATATAATAATCTATGCATGGAAGCTGTTATTCCAAAGTGTAAAAACTGTTACATACGTGACGTCATCAGAGAAACAGAATCATACGGTCGCTGAATTACATTTTAGATTTTATTTAAATCACTCGATTAAATAAGATGTTCTTCTTGGACAACATCAAATTCGAAGAGAAATTCACCTGGTGGTTTCACAAGGGATACGTGCCGTCTCTAATTACCCTTTTCTATAGAAATTTGACAACTGAAGTACGTCCTAGATCTTGAGATTTCTGCATCAATCTTATACGATCACCAATGCTTAGGTCATTGCACCACGTAATTTTCACGGCCAAGAGAATCTGTTTCTATATGCGTATCTTCCACACTCTACTTCTCCTTGAGTTGGAATAATTTGTATTTTTCATTACGGAAAGTGATATCGAAGTAAGAAACTTTTCAGCGATTGGTAGTTTTTATATATCTCTCCGCTTATTGGCTCGTTTTAAAACGTTGTTACCGATGAAAACATTGGACCACATTTTGAAAACCTCCCAGCTTTTTAACAGTATGTACGTTCATATTTTCAATATGTACCGTCTAATTGTATCAATTTAAAAAATATTTTTTTAAAAGGATTACCTGTATTCTACACCCAATAAAGCAATAAACTTATCAGGAAACTGAATGCTCTCTTGACCGCTTGCAGATAGTTTCTATAGCTTATTAAGAAAAGAAAATGATAAATGCACATTGTATGCAATACAATCTGTATATTTAAAAAAAAAGTACAAGTTATCACGAATAATACAACATCTATATTATCATAACCAACACGCAGCAGAGCTATAGGAACCATTATATTGCCACCACGGATACATACATAATATATAATATGTATTATATAATGCATACAATTGCATTATCATTACAGTTGTGTGTGTTTGTAAGATTTTAGATACTATTCATCCGATTTCATAACAATAGAATTTACTGAGACTACCATTTATTTATTTATTTATTTATTTATTTATTTTGCATGTACATATTTATGACACTTAATCACATGCATTATCTTGCATAGCGTGCAATTTTAAAATGATAACATTTCATTAAAAATAGCTTTTTAAATTCCTTCGTTATCGCAGAACCGCAATTAATATATTATTCAATAACTGGCATATTATATATAATGTGAAAGAAAAATTGGTATTTTTTATATTGATATCGTGACAATATTTTTTTTTTTACCATGTCCGCTCCCAATATGGAGCATATGGACTCCTAATGGATTTTATCTCAACAGAAATGTTTCTACGAGAACTGCTTGTTACTCAGTTGCTCAACCTCTGTTTTTCCAAAGAGAGTAGGAATAGAAAGAAAGGGCTAGGACAGGACTAGTGGTTAGCTAATCGCACTTGATACGTCCCGTTCACAGGATAGAATGGGTGTGAGGGGGGGAATTCAAAACATCTTTATCACAACAAGACATCACATACATCCATGCCTTCGAACAGAAATTCATAAATCGATTGAAAAATCACTTTATAAAACTGTCCGTACTGGGATTCGAACCCGTGGCCTCCGTAGCGGTAGCCAACGATGTTGATCACTCGACCACACAGGCGACACGATGTCGCCTTTGTAGTCGAGTGGTCGACAATAATTTACTGTATTAAATCATTTTTCCGGGTAACTGTAGTCGACTGATCAACGTCATTGGTATCAGTCTTAAAATTGATAATTTAATTGTTTTTGTCTTTGTTTCAATGCATGAATGTATTTTATGTCCTAGATTCCATACAACACATCCTATTCTAAAAACAGAGAGTGCGATTACCTAACCACTAGTCCTATCATTCTATCCTATTTATCTTTTCGAAAGAGGAAAGTCGAACAACTGAGTAATAATCAATTCTCCAAGATAAATAAATGTATGTTGAGATAAGCTTCGGGTATAGTGCCTCGGTTGATAAATCACTTAAGGAGATATGGAATTAGTACAGAATTATTTTTTTATATATACACTTTATATTGCACAGCTAAGAAGTGACGAGTTCCACCAAGAGTCAATATGCTATAAATCAAGAGAGAGCTAAATTTTACAAAACGTGACAAAATATTAAATGCGAAATAATGAGGATTGAAATATTTTTCATATTAAGAATTTCAAAAAAAATTGGTTGTCTGTAAAGTCGGTTTACGGACGATAGTTTAACGTGACAACGTCATAAGAAAACATTGATGAAATGATTGCATACTTTTATGAATAAAATGGAATCATTTTTATTGAATTATCATTATTTTGTATGGATACGAAGAAGGAGTGAAATGAAATCTACAATTTTTGACGTATATTTTTATATATTTTTTATTGTATATATTTATTTTATTTATTAATTTTATTTATTAAATAAATATATACAATAAATTTAAATATTAATCTTTCCAGAATTATAAATATATAAAATAAAAAATCTATTATTGTATATATTATACAAATTTATACAATATATATACAATTAATTTATTGTATAATATATATTTTTATATATTATACAAATTTATTGTATAATATATAGTATAATAAATTTATTGTATAATATATATTTTTTATTTTATATATTTATACTGAATATTTGATTTATAATTTATTGTATATATTATACAAAAATATATACAATAAATTAATTTTATTGTATATATTTTTATTGTATATATTTATTTTATATATTTTTTATTTATTTATAATATGTATAATAATATATATAAATATGTATATACAATTTATATATATTATAACAATTTATATATAATATATATATACATATTTATATATATTATTCATTTGTATAATATATTTGACATATATTTATATATATTTGACAAATGTATTATATATTTGGTATAATGCATATTATACCAAAAACATTCGTCAACTGATAAATAAATAAAATTATTTATATGGATTATAACCATATTTGAATTTACCATATAAATTACTCAAATTGACAATATTATATCGCTATAATGTTAAATATTACATGATACATATCCGAACGGTAGGCCCATCGTGCCTCTCTATCGCTTATACGCTTGCCTTCGGCGTAACGCGACAAACGGGGCAATGAGTCATGTTTTTTCGTGCGTGCATCGGGCGTTCATCGATTTATAAGACGTTGTCACGTCAATAAAATTATAAAAAAACTTCGACAGAAAGTTTATACAACTGAACATTATATTATACGCACTTTATTATAGCATAACGTCATGTGACATAGTGACAATGATTTCATAAGATATTTAAAAAAATGTATGTCAGTTGGTCTACAAAAGCCTATGTTTGTACAATTGTATATGAATTTATAAAGTAAAAGTACACATAAATCCTTTGACTAGTGTAAATGTCATTATGCAAAGAGGATTGCAGAAAAAATGGCTGTCTCCGCCATATCTATGTTAATCATGTTCACACAATAGATGCCACAAGTTTGAATTAAAAAAAATATATATATTTTCATCGCATATTTTTTGTTTGTTGAGACGAATGCGTATATATAATTTAATGTAACAGTCCATATAAATTGGGCAAATCGAGAGACTAATATAATCTTAATAATACTGTATTTTAGTACGACAAAAAAATTCTTAAGTTTCTAGTTGTGTTTGAAGAGTTTACAAATGGTTAACTTTTCAGCATCTGGTATACATAATATATTTTTCATATTTATTACTTTGTTCGCATAAAAATGAAGGTTGGGATATAATATTGTAACGTAGCATCTTTTTGGAATAAATATTCACGAGGCCGATTTTTAGATTAAACATCAGGCTTGTTTATTTCGAATTTAGGTTATAATACTTAACAAAAAATATGTTGTAATTACACATGTATGTTCTCAAATTGTATATTTAATAAGAGTGAGTGTTAATTGTTTCTTTTTTTGTTCTGGTTTCAGCGATCACGATGCATTTCTTCTTCCTGGCAGCTTTCTTTTGGCTGAACACCATGTGCTTCAACATCTGGTGGACATTCCGGTAAGTTAAGATATAATATTCTGAAGTCGGCCGATTTGTTCATCTATATTCTACAATGACTATTTAGCACTTAGAAACTAGAGGTTTGCACGGGCCCGGGTCTGGCCCTTGGGTCCCTACCCGGCCCTACCTGCGGGCCGGGTTCGTGCGGGTAAGCACAATTGAGATTCGGGGTCAGGCCGGGCCCGGGTAAGGAATTCATTTATTCAGAAAAATATTTCAGACTATAGTGTCATAAGTCAGCCATGATGATTTTAATTATTGCCAGTCCTTTAAAGAATCGTAAATTGTTGTAAATTTGAAAAAAACGCGTTTTTTACAAGTATTAATCTGGGCTTCGAGTCGGGTTCGGGTAACAAGTATGGTATTAGACTCGGGCCCGGGCCGGGTCGAGCTTGAGTTTTTTGGGCTCGGACCAGGTAATTTTGTAAAATTTCGACCCGTGCAGACCTCTAGTAGAAACAAAGATTTATTATAAAAAAACTCATAGCTTATATTATATTTATAGTATTATCGCAAATACATTTTTTTCGAGCAAAATCTTCACCTATGTCAATCTCAATAATCAATTTACTTTTCTTACATTTAAAATCTTGATATTAAATATTCATTCAATCTTTAGTTACCCCCTTAATAAATACAGCACTTGTTATTTACAGCCAAAAATCACATTTGTCAGCGTTACCCAATTATATATTTTTGGGAACCATTTTTTATGGTGAATAACCAGATAGAACCCTAAACAAAATTGTATAGCATCATATAATATCGCATTTTGGGCGAAAATATCATATTTAAAACTTTTTCAATGAAATGTAAATGTCCTATAAACAAATACAACTGTCAAAATTATATTTTACATTACTATTATATTAATCTGGTCTTTCCTAAAATATTTAAATGTGTATATTTTAATTGAGAGTCTTCTCCAGTGCCCCATTTGAGAATTACTGTTCCATTTAAATATAAATTGATACTAATGAATCTATATTTTATTACTAGGCTATTTAGTACATATTTGGTTACCATTAGTTTTAGTATTTTCAAAACCGATTAAGTACAATTTTACTGCACCAATGAATCTCCGCTGGAAGATCTGTTTCCATAAAACAACTCTCGGATCTTGTTTCCGTATCACCAACTCCGTTTTACGGTCCATATTTTTTATGGCCACTTGAATAAAAATATGTGAGAATTGAGAAAGTTACTTAGGCATCCAGATAACTCTTTTAAAGTTTTACATCGTTTTTTCTTATCTAGCGGCGCTATAAATCACCATACATAATTTATTACTCTAACTATTTTGATACTTAGTTTGGCTAGTTAGCAAGATTTTGACTATGTTTTTATGTTATGGTAATAAATTTATCTTAATCAAGTATTTTCACCAGTAAAAATATATCTAATCTGCTAACAAAATTATCTTTCAAGTTAGTTATTATTGATTATTTGAACATGTATTTTGACGCTATTTGCTTATGATAAAAAAAATAATCAAAACTATACACATATTTTAATTGAAGAAACTAAACACATACACTCAAGCCACGTATTATAATTCGAATATATGTTTCCATAAAAACGTCGTGTAATGAAAATCTGTGTAACACGATGTTCCAAGTTATATTCCACTTTTTTTAATAAACAGTATAAAAATACGTACCTACATAATATAAAAAAATAGCATCGTATTGTTTCGACTCAGTTCCAAGATCGGTTGTATGTTTTAATCACTAGGAGACTCTTTAATATCGACCGTGGAAAGAAAAAAGGACGTAACCCACAGTTTTTTCAAAACAGGGTTTTTTCGATAATCACAATGTATCAAACTTGATACAAGTTCTACGAAAAGGATGCAAACTGCAAATGCCGAATTAGTATTTAAATTTAGCTTTTAAGTTTGAAAAAGATTAAAATTAAAACCAAGAAAAAACACTGAAATAAAGGTTTTTTCTAAAAAAAATCTTTAATTAATATTAGATTATGTCAAATAAACACCAGTTTAGAAGTCTCCGTGCACTTCAAGGTTGTGTATAATTCATAATTTGCATATGTCACAAAATCATCAAAACACGTTTTTAGCGCCTCCTGTAAAAATTGATATGTGTGGGTTACGTACGCCCTTCATCCTTTCCACAGTCGATATGTTGAGACATCGTCTACTTTCAGCGTGTATTATTTAAAATATGTTTCATGGTAAGAGGCCAAGCATCCTTTTAAAATTCCTTTTTGAATTTTAAGTTTAGTTCAACATTCATCATCATCATTTTTTACAAAAAAAGACGGCCAAAAGTAATAAATTTACTGTTATTTTTTTCTAAAACCGTGTTGTAGGAGTACCGTGTCATAAGAAATGTACATACGAAGACATGTTTTTTTGTGATTAACCTATTTCTACGTTTATTTTTCTAGGCGTCAAACATTAAATTTCACACATAAAAACTTCTCTAAAATGGTCAGCGATCAGTCGTAAAACAGAGTTCTCCTCGCCCAAAAACAGATATCGACTTTTTTCTACGTAGGCTTAACGCTTATTGTTGGAATTGAAATAAACATATTTAAAATTAATAATTACATAAAAAAACGAACTTCAAAATTAGTGAGATTGGTGTTGCATGAAAAATATTGTTATGTGTAAGGAACAGCTTAAAAAACTGTACCTAAAAATATCAAAAACCTTAATCAGATATGCCAATGAAAAATGAGAGGTTTTCGATTGACTACAAGTGTTAAAACGGTTCTTTTTTAGAACTTTAGTTCTTTATTTCACTATTAGTGATATTCTCCTGTATGGCGACAATTAAAAAAAAATTCATGCCGTAATTCAATAGTAAAATTTAATTTATTTCAAATACACGCCTTTACGATTAGATAAGTATTGAATCAAAAATCAACTCATTTGTGTCTTATTTCAAAACCGGTATCTTTCATCGCGGCCTTCTCGCTTTTTACACAATCGTGCCACGGGTAATGGCTGCCGTACACGAGTTGAAAGTATTGTATATTCATTAACACAATTATATATTTTTTTTTATATTCTTAACCCAGTATTCCAACGTAACTGCGATTTTTTTCAAATTTGATAGAATATAAACACATACTTAAGATAAAAAGTGAGTTTAATTGAATCACGCTTTGAACCTCTCGTCGTGATTTTTTGGCTGGCATGTTCACGAGCAGAGGAAATTTTATCATGTATCTTATTATATTAGTTCAGACAGTATATTAAATAATTGGCCAATTGCTATCCGACCTAATTTTAAATGTTTCGTCTTTTACCTCTTGAATATAAATTCTAAACAAATTATCGAAAATCTTCTTCGTATTAAATTCTCACAATTAGGCAATTGCAGGTATTATAATTTATATTAAAAACATTTTGGTCAAAACTAAGTAACATCAAACACAGCCCTTTTTCTCATTTTTCATTAAATCAAAAAGTCACTTATTAAAAATCAATCAATTTTGAACCAATGACATACATACCTTTAAAAATATTTTGTTGATTTTCATGCACATACCGAAATCAACGACACCATAAGACAAACTTATGTTATTCCTACGAAGTACACTAATTAATAACTTGTTTCATCAAACCGAAGATGTTTTAACCCTGATCGTTCCTAATTTGGAGCATCTTTACAGTACTATTAATATGAAAACTGTTTGTAGGTCGAGCATTCAATTATTTTTCTTCTTGTTTGAAATTATGGAAGCTTAGATAAAACTAGAAGTGATTTTATCGTTCTCTTTACACCCCATCCCGTATTCAAGTGAAGGGAAAAGTATAAAATCATAACAGAGGTTTAATGCCTTTGAACATAAATCAGTGAATCGTTCGGAAAATCAATGCATGAAAGTTTTCGTACGGGTATTCGAACCCGTCAGTCAGCACTGCAACTGTTTGGCAAACGCTAAAATATCGTTGACCAAACGGCTATAGGATCGACAGATTGTTGCTACAAATACGAAATACCATACTATAAAAATCAGTGTACCTTGCTTGGAAATTATTTGCCATGTAGGCGTCTGGCTCTCGTCGGCTCGGAATTCATTTTAATTAAATTCATAGTTCGAATCTCGCGAAGGCAAATGAATTATAATCCGAAAGAGTTCGCCGAATAAATGTGCCCTCATTTAAATACATTTATTATTTATGTTTTTGTGTAAACGCCCTCTGGGTATTAAGTAAAACTGTAGCATCTGATTCGGATTTTAATGAATTTTTTTGATAATAAATCACGTGCGAAAAAAATGTGGCAGCAATGAAAAATGTACTGGTGATATTTGATAACTCTCTTTCATGATTACGATTAAATTTCGAGCAAAGCAAGTGTGAATATACAAATCCAAAAACATAAGCTTATTATTGAAGTATTTTAATATACATATTCATTTTTTTTCACTAAGTCCATTATCAATGAGAATCATATTGACTCCTAATTAAGCTTCTACAAAAACAGCTTGTTTCTCAATATTTCTTCGAAGAGAGTAAGGATAGAAGGATAAGGCAAAGTTATAAAGTAGTTGGTTATCAATCTAGCTTCGTTTTTAGGATGAGATGGGCCGGTAGGTTATTTAAAACATCACAGACATTCGTGCCTTCAAACACAATTCGATAAAACGCCGATTTGTATTAAAATTTGTACAGCAAACAACACGATTTTTTTAAACAATTTTTACAGTTGACTAGAGTAATTTATTTATACGAGATTTCAATATGTGTATAAATTATCCCCAAAAATCATGTATGCCGTAATTAATGATCTCACACAATCTTTTGACATTGTTTTACGCGTTAACCCTGTTCTTTTGTTTGTAAGAGCAAGACGAGTCGAGTTAACGGTAACCCTGTTCCAGGCCGACAGTTTTCCGATTTTTTTCTCGCTTCGTTGATCAAACAACGATTGTTTACTTTTATCTGTTGTGGCCTCTTCGATAAAAAAAAACTCGATCACGGTTTGTGTGGTCCACATTTCACCTTTCTTCCAGTGGCAGCGAAACTCTTAATTTTTTTTTTTTTGTAAAATGTAAAATTTGATCTCAAACGAAAGAATATCAACAATTCATAATTGACATTTTTTTTTATAAATTGACTTTTCAGTAATTTTATAGATTTCTTTACGAAGGAATGGATGCATGTGATGCATTGAACTCTCCCTCGCACCCATCCTATCCTGAATAACAAAGCGTAGCGAGAGCGAATAGCTAAACACTAGTCCTGTCTTAGCCCTACTCTCTAAGAAAGGTTCTCGCAGAAACTCTTCTGTTGATATAAACTTCACTATGCATGGTAAAAGAAATATGTTAATGTTTTCTTTTACGTGTATTCTTCTTTGATATTTAGTTGAAAACTCACGTCATCTTTTTGTATGTGAGACGTCTATTATCAAACACGGCCAAGTGATGTTTTCGCCGATGTCCACTTTTATATTTTCACCGCTAAGGAATTTTAATACTTACAATTCAATATACAATAATATGTTCCCAATTCAAAACTGCACCAAAAGTGTATAGAAATCAACTTTATGTAATGATTTTACTATCAAAAGTGGCCAAGTGAAAGGTATCTTATCATACAAAATTTGAATCAGTTGACTGAATGTCATTCAGTATTTTATAAACGCTTAACATTTATAAGTAATCAAAAAAACTTTCAGCTCTATTTAAAATCGTTTTTTTTTTGTTTTGGCTGAATACTTTTAATACTTAGTCGTCAATGTGACAAAATGTAAAATTACACATTATCCTTTAAACCAGCGGTCGGAAAAGTGGTGGTCCGTGGAAGAATTTCGGTGGTTCGCCGAGAAATGTGGAACCATATTTATTTTTTGTGTTTTAATAATTGTTGTTCTTTTAATTAAGATTTAATAATTTGGTTGCAAATTAATGGTTTATTTTATGAACTACATAGTTGCATTTTATGTGTGTTTTTTGATATATATTTTTAAAAAATCTTAAAATTGGTCCGCGGGATTTAAAAGTTTTTCGACCGCTGCTTTAAACAATGCTTAAAATAATAAAATATCATTATTTATTAAGTAAAAAGAGCATGTTTGGTATTATGTATATATATATATATATATATACTTACGTGAGGTTTTTGTGAAGATAAATCAAATAATAGTCGGAGAAATAATAAGTCTTCTATTTGAAATATGCACGCCGCTGCGTACACAAACACAAAGGTAACTTTCAACTAATTACCATAAAACGAAACAAAAGAGACACGGGAAGGAATTGTGTCGTAAATAATCTTCTTGAAATTTCTCAGGTGCTTCAGTTAAATTACTCATTATTATTTACGAGTTACGTATTTAGCTTAGATTTGTAATTTATATTATTAAGACTGACACATACAACAACTATCTCCTTAAGGTTACATCATACTTGACGGTAATATTCTACTGTAACATAAAAGGTAAAAAGAACACTTCCAAACATTTTATTTTCAGAGCAATACATTTATGCCAGCTCCCTTACGATTACAAAAAGTATTGATGAAATAAAAATTGTATATTAGAAAAGAATTTCATTAATATACATTCCGTTAGTTTATTGTTGAAATTTGTTTCTGCGTTGAAGGTTTCCCTACCAGTAGGGCTTCCAAACCGGTTTAAACCGAAACCGGTTAACCGGTTTATCGCGTGTTTTGAAAAAACTCGAAAACCGGTTTATTTCTCTCGGTTAACCGGGTTCTATCAAAAATACTCTTTTCTTATTTTTCATTGTTTTTTACAAAAAGAAAAATGTTTTATAATGAATTTACTGCGTTATATAGGGAACAATTCACAAAATACAACAAACATGTACATATATAGATATTTTGTAGAATAATCTACTTCTGTCTCAAAGTTGCCCATGTTGTGAACAGAAATGCTCTTTCAAATAATTTGACATTTTCAAGTGAATATTTTGGTATTCTACTCTATTTTTGTCTAAACATTGGATTTCTTGACTTATCTAGTTGGTATTTTTTAAAAATTGAATGCATTACATTATTCTTTTGGTGAGTTTTATAATCAAGCTCTATTTTTTTTATTTGACGTATATTTTTTTATCATAAAATATTTTTTCACATGTTATAATAGTAATTGTTACTTTGCCATAGCAAACAGGTTGGTAACTAGAGTCCCATTAAGATAAATGTCGTGTTTTTTGTTTGAAATTGGAGTATTAGCTGTTATGCCAAATATTGAAAAAATTCTAAGATTTTTTTTGCATACCTACTTAATCAAAATACATGATATTTCGGTTTAAACCGGTTATCCGGTTTATTTGCCAGAAAAAAACCGAAAATCGGTTAGTATAAATGTCCGGTTAATTGGAAACCCTACCTACCAGCCTTTCTAAAAAACGAAAAAATCTTGACAAAATACTGGATGTGGAATTGATTCATCAAATTTCGCTGCTAATTATTTTTTGATAGTTTTTCATTTTCAGGTGAGTTGCTTTTTTATTTATATGCATGGGTATAATACTATCGTCACATTCGTCACCATTTTTTTATAAACTCATAAAAAACATTATGTATATGTACATATATACCGACCGAGTGGTCAACGCTGTGGGATGGGACATTCATCTACTCGGTTACAAGTTCACGGAAACCTGCAGTATAATTTTTAAATGTTTTCATACCTTCCCTCCCACCTTTTTTCTTATTTTCCTAATAACGTGACATAGAAGGAAATACTTGTAATTTATGAATTCTGTCCTTCTTTCTTTACCCTCTCCGAAAATTAATTTTGAGCCACTGAGAACTCAACATTAGGAGCAGGCATTCTTTTGTTAATTGCCCTATTATTATTTATGATGCATCCATATGTTGTATATTATTTACCAATATTTGTAATTATCAGTAATTGGAATACTGGGATAGACAATCCATAGTATTAGATTTACCAAAAAACATAAAACCGCTTAATGTTCGCGTAATTGTTACGCTAAAACGCTAAAAATGTACAATATTTAACGCAATTCATAATAAACACAACTACCATCAAATCATTTTTTCGGTAACCACATAATATTAAAAAAAATCGATAAAACCATAATTCCTTACTGAATTCGTATTTATTTTGTAACAAGAGCCACATTCATTTGGATTTTCATACCTAAAGTAACAAACCATAGTTTCGTTCTCGAGTAGTATTAAATACACGAATTCATATTTATTTACATTTTTAAACAGTTCTTAATTGCTATATAGAGTATAAAAATACATACATACATAAGACAATGAAAAAGAAACAAACATTAACAAATATGGGGAGTCGCACTCAACCCAACGAAGAGCCGCATTTGCCCACGTCTGGCATAGGCATAGCTCATGATCAATTTATGCATGTTGTTATTTTACAGTTTCCAGGCAAATAATACATTACAAATTAATATCGCTATCGCATATTCTTAGAGTAAACAATTCTCCCGGTGCGTTTGAAGATTCATACTAATTAAATGATAATAATATTATAAACTTAAACAAAACATGTAATATACGACATTTTGTTTACGTTACAGCGATATATCTAAATGTTAAATACAGAAATAACATGTTAACTGGTTCATTTATCCGTTCATGTTTCTGCAAGATTAATGCGTCGCTTCAAGCCCTTACAATTTGACCTCTCATTATCTCCTTGAATCTGTTTACTTTGTGGGTGGTACGGCTTAATAATTATTTCAATATAATTAATTAATAAATAAATACTGATTTATTATTCAAGTGTAAAATTGTTTAATTAATATAGAACGATAGCTGAGAAAATAATTCGTATCACAACAAAACGGTATACTTTACTAGAGAAAAAATATTTTAAACGATAATTTCAGCATTCCAACTGCATGTTAATAAAATAAAATTCAAATATGCGTGCATAATTAGACTTTAAATAATAAATCTAGTAATTCCTGCTTAATAATTGTATGACATTAAAACAAACGGAAAATTTAAACTATCATATTCACATTAAATACATATAATGAACCGATGAAATAAAATTATTTTTTTATTTCAACATTTAAAAGTCAGGTCCAAATTTTGGAATAAACAGTATTTCAATTATGTTCTCTTTTCCCTTGTTTTCGTAAGTTATCTTGATAATCCATGTCGGCTTCCAATGTGGAGCGTATACTGAAGAAATTGATTGTATGTCAGTCACTTAACCTCAAATTGTTTGGAAAATTGAGACAGAAGGATTAAATAAGCCAACCGTTACATACTTAGTTCATCTCTCTGCGTTCTGTTTTCATAGTTGGATATGGATAAGGTGTGATAGTGAGGAAGTATCAAATCATGCCACATATCTTTGAACAAAAATTCACGTATTGTTTGATACATCAATATATCAGATTGTTCATTCGGGGATACGAATTCTTGGCCACAGAACCGTTTAGGATGACACTCAAAAGTGTTTTGTACTCAGCTTTGGAACCGGCGACTTCACAAAACATAATATTGTAAAGATATATTATAGTATTAAATTAAGCTCTTTTATTCTCAGCTGTCATCTATCTATCTATATTCATTTATTTCTAAATAATTCAATTTTCGAATAATTTTACTGAAACAAAAGCTGTCATATTCGAATCTATATTCATGTTGAAATTCAATTTATCTTCAAAGTCAGAATATACCTAATTCGTAAAACATCTATGGAAATAATTACAATCAATTTGGATTGAAGATGAAAATATGAAATCAAATTTAGTCAGTTAACGATGCTTATATCGCAAAATAAAAATAAAAAAAAACAGATTTATAGGCACAGGGTGTTATTTGAAATCAGTGAATTTTCTTCAATCATTTATGGGCACAAAATCGTATATTTGAATTATATTTGATTTTTAAATGTTTGAACAAGCCTACGTTTTGAACAGCGACTAAATTCAAAGACATTTTGACATATATTGACATTTGAATTAACTCTTAATGAACTCGCTGTATACTGAAATATACGATTTTTGTAAGGAAACAACTGCCTTACATCTTTACATTAATTGCTAAAAAGTTACAAAATTAAAAAGTTCACTTAAATTTTATTTTATACAAAATTATGAATTTTTTGTGTAGTGTTTTGAGTTCTGTATGTATTATAAATAACAAGATTTCGATTGAAGGTGCTTGGTGGAATTTCAATATTAAATTTGAATCGTTCAAACTATGTACATTCTCACAGATTTTGTCACTTACGAACCGGGTTTCGCCTTTCGGCAACTTCAGTCGAAAGTATGTATTCATATATGTATTCGAAAGTATGTATTTATATGTATTCATTTACTAAGCGTCAGTTCAAGTTCATCCGTGCACTTGAACGCCTGAAGATGCCGAAAGGCGAAACCCGGGTCGTTAGTGACAAAATCTGTGAGAATGTACATAGTTTGAACGATTCAAATTCTGTATGTATTAGTTTTTTTCATGTATTATAAGCTTCACCAAATCGTATTTTTAATGAGGTTTTTTTGGATATCAAATTGAAATAGTCTAGACCGGTAATACTCAACCTTTTTTTTCGTCCGGGCCGCATGCAGGTTTTTCTTACATTAAATGGACCGCAGCATAGTAATATTAATACGTAAATACACTACATTCTACATACTATACCTTCATATAGTGCCATAGCATAAATGTAATTACACAATAATACAAATTATCCAAAATACTCATTCGCCCACGTATTTTTTTACATTACCAGATGTTTGTAAAATCATCTGGTGACTATAATTGATTTGGACCTCACATTAAATCTTAATGGGCCGCAAGTTTGAGTGTCGTTGGTCAAGACATAAGCTAAGTTTAAAAAATGACATACAGTCGTTTAGTTGAAAATAATATATCGGCGAAAAACCTTCACTACTTTTACAACTTAGGAAAAAATCCTAATGCTATTATATCGCTGCTACATTCAGTCACAAGTCATAACGATACTATCTATACTAATTGTATTTATACAATGTCTGGATTGAAACCTGTACAAATTAAATATTTTTATCACTTTTATGCTTAAAAAAATAATTCTCAAAAACTCATCACTATATTTTTGTAATTTAATCTTCGAGAAACGATCTCTTTATTTTTTTCCCACTTTTTTTCAAGTGACACTAACCGTTCCAAATTTGAAATGTTTTATTTTCTACAAAGAGTTCAATCAATTTTATAGTATGGAGTCTGGACATATTCTGTAGGTGGACACTGGACATTGATTTCCTATTACGGAAACTAGTTTGACATGAGAACCAAAAGTGATTTCCGATACCATCTTTCGTTATTGATGTAGTCAATAAAAAATAAAAACAATCTTGTAATATTTTATTGTGCTCACATTTTTATTAGATTGGATTTTATTACATCAGAAACATTGGATTTTTTTCTATCATATAATGTTGTCGTATTTTTAAATGTTTATATTTTTACAGTTACGTTCATTACTTATGGCTTACTTAAGAGGTTCTCAGAATTTTTGGGCTTCTGCACCTTCCGTGTAGAAAAATAATATTTGCCATCACTGTTTTGAGTGACAGGTGAAAAATTGATGCAATTTTACATAATTTTAATAAAACATATAACTATGAAAAGTTACGTTAGCGATTTTAATTAATTAATAATTAGTTAATAACATATGCGCACATCACAAATACACACAAGTTAGTAATAATGAATTATATTAAAATTACGAGAAATTAAAAAAGTATATTCATTAAACTGGTGCGCTACATAAATAAATTGTTTTTTAGGTTAATATTTGCAATACATTTTTTTTATTGTCAATGCTAAACCCACTTATTATTATGAAATATCTTCTTTCTTTATCCATCCACCGCCCTTATATAATATTTTTATTCAGCATCCTCCGATTGCATTTGAGACTACTGCCAACCCTCTGGACCATCCCGGCACACCTCGAGGGGCGGTATCGACAACTTTGGTAAGCAGCGGTGACTTGAATCATAATATATATAATACACGATTGTTATTCGTGTATGCAGTACTTCTATACAGTTTAATATATTTCACTGTCACACGTTTCTAGAAGCACTTACGAAAATAAATAAATACGGCGACTTACATCTAGCAATCTCCGATAGTGTCTGATGATGACTGTAAAAGTAATGTCGAATATAACAGTTAAATTTTATCATTATTTTTAAAATATTAATTTTATTTCCTTTAACACCTCAATAGACCGGACTGCTATTGCACCACCATGAATGGCTTCGTTCGGGTTATTGAATTTTAGAACAAATTTGAAAATAATTCTAAGACAATTTTTTCTTTAAAGTGTTCATTTAAGTTTAGTTATCAAATGTATGTACCCTATAATAATTATGGTGCTAAATAAATGGTTAACTTATAAAAAAGTCTATCATAGATTTTTGGGATACACCGTCTAGCGTGGCTAAAAGTAAACGTCGTTTTTTTAATTCATCTGATATGCATTTTTTGAAATTCTTATTTATTTTTTTAAATATATTGTGCACTTTCTATGAAATATCTGTTACGTACAATATTGTTATTGCTTAAAACAGTTTGGAAGTTTTTAAATAGATATACACATTTCTCATATTTTTATTGTCTGGTTTGACAATCTCATTTATATCTGTAGCACAAATGAAACGTTTCATTCTAAATTACTTAATAAAAAATAATTTTATCTTATATTATCGGATATGGGATACGAATAAGAATAGTTTAACTGAATAGTAGAGGAGTTTTCAATATTATAATCAACTAGATTTTGATAAAAATATAACACGTAGCTCGTTTTTGAAAGACAATCAAAGCCCTGGGATTATTTTGTCACAATCCATAATGTTTCCTTTAAATATTCACCACTGAAAAACTATCCATTTTCCCCGCATTCAAATATAATATTTACAAAATACAACTAATTTGTGACTCACGGAATTAATACAGCAATGCGTATATTTCAACTTTTAACCAAGTAAATAATAAAGATGATAAAGTTTTACTGTTATATTATAGGCGCCATTCCCAAGAGAGCAGTGGCTCTACTTTATGAGTTTCCTTGAGCGGGGCGCCAACACTTGAAAAGTTAGCGCGAAAAACAGACGCAGATAACGAAATAAAATTATTATTTAATTTCATTCACAAGGCGATGCCATGTGCTTTAGAACTTCGCCTCCATAAATCTGAGACACTTAAAAGCTCTTGCCAACACACGCCTCATAGATGAAAGCTCTCTGTCAGATCGACTAATAATAGTAATAAAACCAATCTGATAATCCAGCGATACGAAGATATTGGCACGAGAATACAAACAATAAACAAATAAATACAACGTATAAAGAACAATTGTTTTGTCCTCTTCAGCTTTGACCAAGATTTTCTATGGTTAACTTATCGTTTCTGCTAAAAAAGCTTCCCTTAAAATGTACCGTGTTAACGTGAAAAAAATATAAATATTTTCTCTTTCTTCTACTTCTATAAATTTCCAATGTATAATACAGTAAAAATATATATTTTTTATTACATTATTACCTTCTTCTTTGTGCTATCATCGCCTTCTTACTTTCATTCGACGTTTCCGGTTTTTATGCCCCTTCGATCTTTTCACTGCCAATAAAATTAACAGACACTCTTTCGATCGGGTTTTACTTACAATATTATATGTGATTTTTTTCCTTCAACTACGAATTGTTGAGATTCACTTATTTCACTGTTTGGCACGAAATCACGACTCGTTCAAAAATCTTGTGTTGTGTGTTTATTGATCATGATTTTATGTATTTGAAATAACCCATTTCAAATTATAGAAATTACACCATCAGGTTTAGCTTAACACTTATTCAGTTTATCATATTTCGTTGTTGATTTTTTTTTGACATCCAATAAATAAATATATTCATTTTTATTGTGATTGTTAGACCATTGATAGCTAAAAGATAACCCGTCAAATTATTCAAAGCGTTTTGATATTTTTATGCGTTTACAATTAATTACCGACATCAATATAAAAACTCGATTTCAAAATCCAAAAAAATCTCATAAGACACTGTCATCTATATAATATAATATCATTATCTTAAGCTGTATCGTAGAATTAATAATTAATTAGTTATTATAGAAGCGCCAGAACCGTCTTCGACATTTTTCTATAGATAATAGATCCTTGAAAATCCGGTTGTCAGTTTCTCATCATTCATCACTTAATAGCTTTTTTTATCTATGACAACTTCACGAAAGGTGACACGACAGCTTTTTAAATTGTTACCTATTATAATATTACAGAAAATGTCGTCATGTATTCATTCTTGCGACAAATATCTATTTATAGTGTTTTTCCATTATAAATTTATTCACCACTGATGTAAATATTCAAAACTTACGTAATGATAATCAGAAAATGTTTACATTTTATGTGTATAATATTGACTTAACTATTTGACAGCGTCTTTTGTTCACGAGGCATCGGTTTCAAACCTTTTTCTAGTAAATTACTTGCTATCATGTGCCACAATCACATAAATACATTGCAATATCGCGACAAAAATTATTTTAATTTTTATTTTAGAATAAGATCTTAACTTGTTGCACACCTTAAATTTTCTGGTGCGTACACCAATTTAAAGACTTTACATAGTACATATTGCACAAATATTAAAATTGCTAATCACTTTTAGGGTGTTCACTGTCAATACTTGGTGGAAAGGCATTATATTAATAAAAACACAATAATCCTTTGTACTTCATTCCACTTTATTTAATATGTCAGGACCGGTTTCGCTCATTACGAGCATCGTCAACTGATAAGAAATATAATTTAACAGTGCTATTTATACAAAAATGAAAAATGAAAAATGAAAAATGAATGAAAATGAATTTCTTATCAGTTGACGATGCTCGTAATGAGCGAAACCGGTCCTGACATATTAAATAAAGTGGAATGAAGTACAAAGGATTATTGTGTTTTTATTAATAAAATTGCTAATCGTCGCTTCTCATTTGGTGCCTAAAGACTTTTCGTGGAGCTTAAAGCAACATACACACGTTTATCTACGAAAAGGGATTATTACTCGGTTGCTTAACCTGTATTTATTTCGAAAAAAGAGTATGGGAAGATAGAGCTACTTTATGACTAGAAAATAATTAATCGCCACGTTCCGTTAAAAATCGTATATATGGGAGGAAAATGTAATTAAGCAATACAAAATTTCGATACTAAATGAAATATTATAGTATGTTGATATCTATTTTGGCATGACGCCTATGTCACAACTATGACGTTGACCTGCTACTGAAATGGCTATCAATTAAATTAAATTAGGTTATCACGTGGAAGTAAATAGTTTTTCTTTTTTTTTAATCTCATTACGTGTTTGTGTTACATACTTTATTTTATACGCCTTTTCTTTCATTTAAAAGCATTTTTTGATTCAAGAACTAACTAATTTTAAATAAAGTATCAATACAAGAACAATCATTCATGACAACAATAAATGCTGACATTTTCATTAACAATAAGTCAAATTGTTTTGTTTCCTATCGTAGCAATAGCAAAGGTTTCGTTTCACACACATATTAACTAAATGCTACGAAAGTCGCTACTGTAATATAATTTCTTGTATTTCATATACCTTATAACTACTTTGATTTAAAAGCTCAGATAAATTAAAAATCTTCTAATGTCGCCTAAAATATTGACTATAAATTACATTTATTCCCCAGACTGTCCCGAAATACTTTTTAACTTAAAATCAAACGACATGTTTATATTGCTTGCTGCCAAAAATACACTATTTCCTCTCAAATCTCAGACGTCACAAGGTAAACTCATTAAATATGTCACATAAATTAATATAAAATAAAGTTTTATCTGTTCATAATAAACAACCCAATTGCAATAGAATTTTGTGGATTTTTAAATAAATAAAAGTCATTAGAAGAGTTTAATATAATATACATAAAAAAATGTTTTGATAATTTTAAACAAAAAAATATACAACGCGCACCTTGGGCAAAAATAGTACTTTAAGTATAAGAAAGATACATTTTTCAAAAACTTATCACTTGTTTAAATAATACAGTTAGTGACTCAGCTTTGCTACGGTACGATTTGTATATGCTGTTTTATTTCATTAATTATTATGTAATTAAGCAGCAGGTTTTTGAACCACAAATATCATGTCAGTATAAGTATTGTTATGCGAAAAAAATCCCTACATAGGAGGCGCGATATATTTTTTCTTTTATCATTCCGTGATTCTAATAAATTTAACAATTAGAAAAAATATGGTCATTCAATTTTTATATGTAAATTTTTGAGTAATTAATAAAACTGTTCCATATGAATAGTGATTATATTTTAAGTGTGTACAGATTTTCTGAGAATCGCCAATATAAAGTTATATTCGATGTCGTCGTCACTGCATGGTCTGGCAATTTTATACAAAAACACTTGTGAAAACATTAATAGTCTAAAGCCATTTAATCTTGTAATTAAAACTTCAAGTGGATTTTTTGTAACATGCGTGTTTTCTTGCGAATTTATTCGCAAAAGATTGTCTCATCGAAAATGCCAATAAAACAAACATTATTTCTATTGAATTGGGCTTAATTAGTAAAACCATACATGTTCTATACAAAAGTATGTCGTCAGGAAGGAATTAATCGAATTTTCGAATATTCTATATTCGAAACTTCACTTGAATATATTCGTTTTTTTAACTTTTCGAATAGTCTTCGTAATATTTAAAAAAAAATGTATTTTGGAATGACGATTTGACATAACAATTTCTTCTGATTTCAAGATTAATAATGATTTTTTTTACTTCACTCAACTCGGGCGCATTAAATAATCACACTATTTGAGTTTGACGGAATAATTCCCAGAAAATATTGTAAAATAATAAAACACAGTTGCCTTAGTCAAAGAAGGGATTGTTTCCACATAAAATGCAAAATAAATCATGATCATCTTTTTAATATTATTTTCATACTTCATAAAATATTCGAATACTTAAAGTTTTACTATTTGATATTCGAATAGTAAAATCTAGTCATCAGCAACAATTTATATTACAATTTTATTTAAAAACATATGGTACACTAATGCCGATAAGTCAAGACAGTGTGCTATATACATATACGTAAATAAACATTATGTAAACTATACATAAATAATGATCGGTCGTATAACATTATTTTTTTATATTCAGTTTAATAATAAAATGCAGCTCTAACTGTTGATTATTAGCTTGTTGGTTTAGTTAGATAAGGCTAATAGCATCTAGCAACACTTGCATATATAATATTACAATGCGCTTATTTGCTGGATTTTGATTCCAGTATGATTATGCCTATCCTCTGTAAGTAGCAGCTGCCTATTAGCTATTTCAGTCTTTGGGCACTGAAAATATCTATTTCAATATTTATCGATTCAGAATTTTATTTCTTATCGAAGTTGATTTATAATATGAATTGTAATCACATAATACTTTTCATACACCGATATCAGGATATTTCAACAAAATGATTATTTATTCGTAAACACTCAGTTAAAATCTCTTCTTTTCACTCTGAATACCAGTCTCTTTCTAGTTGTTTTCTCCTTTTCCTGGAACACGTCATTCGCCTCATATAACTTGTAAAATGCCAAAGACCATTAGTATTCTGGCCATTTAAGAATAGCGCGCCCAAATAATTATAAATTTCTTTCCAAACTGAGATGATTCTTCAGTACATTAAAATTATACTAGCGTGATCTTACCAACACTTCATGTCTGATCTTAGATATAATATGACATGTTTACGGATAAGCTGTATCACAATGTAGAGTCCTTGTAAACCCTAATGCAATATTATTGCATCCTTGCCCATATCTAGCATAGGTCGTTGATCGACCACAATGCATTCCGTGTTTACCAAGCACATCGCAAACATCGGGCAGGTTCAAAAATAACATTCAACAATATCAATGAAATTTTCTGACCAATTATTGCACTAATCAAGAACTCCAAACTGTTGGCTTCATATAATTAATAATATTAATACGGATTCAAGTTTGTACGTCGTTATAGCCGTGTTAGTTGAAGGGTTTTCTTCCAGCTCTGCCGATTGATTCAAATCTTCTTCTTCTTGGCGCGTAGTCCGTGTTGAACTTTGGCCGTCTCACTCAATCTCCTCTTTTTCACTCGGCCCTCCGCCCTCTTATGCCAGTTTCTGATCTCCAGTAATTCGATTCGACAGTTTCAAAACTCCGAATGAACAATTTTACAACCATTTAACGATTCGTATTTGCTTGCGATGCTCGTTAGCGCAACTCCCAATAGCTTGTTATGTCTTCATTTCCTCCACCCTTATTACTACCTTAATGCTATCGATATATCAATCTTGTCAGTAAAATATACGTGGACCGACTGATTGACATGCAGTTCTCGTTGAAAAACTTAAGTTACGACAAGCTCCATTAGGAATTCAAATGCCTGACTTCACTACCGAATATAGTTGTAAAAAATGAATCCATGATACTGAAATAAGATATTACATTTGTATCAATATTATAAGGTGCTTAAATAATCTTTTTGACTTAGACAATATGTCTGTGAATGTTGTTTCCAATTCTATGGAGTCGGACTCGAAAAAAACTAATAGCTTCGAGTCATTTAAAAAAATGTGCATTCAAATCGCTAGGGTCAAAATGGTCCCACTGCATGCCACTAAGCCTAAAAGAATAATTAAAGTGGTGTTTCCAGATAAGGTCAAAGTCGGAGTCGTCTTATTTTTCGATGACCCCACAGCCCTGGCTATTTTTTTATGTCGTTATATACAAATACTTTTGATTTAAAAAAATCATATTACTTCTTATAATAAAGGGAGAGGGCATAACATCCATCACGTGTAGTTATAAAATATACAGATAAATAAATAAGTTTTAATGCAATGTAAATTATACATACAGTAAAATTCACATACCGTTTCTCATTTACTGTTGACATGTTGATTTCAAATATTCATTTTGGGGTACGCAACAATTTATAAATTGAATGGTCGTTAAATGAATTAATTTGCAGTATAAATAGTTCATACTCGGTTAATATTATTTATGAGCAATTTGAACCGCCCACTTCCATTTGATACGCGGTCAACGGCTACAACTAATTGTAGGCGTCTTGGATTCAGAACGCATCGCAAATACGACAAAATGCATCAGTTGTTTTCGATGGTAGTTCGTGAAAAGTGAGCGATCTATCTTTTATTCGTTTATGTGTATGGTTCTTTGTTACATCAATGTGAATAGTTCTTTTTTATACTTGTACAAAAGTTTACTTGCAACATTTCATTTGTAATTTCCATTTGTGTCTCCCATAGCCGATTGGGCAATGACACTTGAGCTTTGTTCTTCTTCGGTTATTTTAATTTTATATAAATTGGTTATATGAATGGAGTTTTCAAACCGGTTCATGTCAATACTCAATAGTATACAAGTTTCGCTCATTGCAAACATTATCAACTGACTAGTAAAATCAGTCTTGATATAAAAGTGTTCATTTTTTTTTTATTGAATTTCTTCCATGAATTGACATGGAATATCTGAAAAGTTATAAAAAAATGATATAAAAATTAGCCGTGATTTTTAAATAGAAAGATTTGATCAAACAATTAATCACTGAACAGTTTGGGTTTATGAATTTGAAAATATTTTTTCTCAGAATTTCAAATTAACAAAAAACAACTTGATATTTTCATAAATAATTTTTAAATAATCCATTGAATAAATTAAAATGTATGCATATAAATGAATTCATATACTTTCTATGTTTTGGTGGTGTTAATTTATTTTAAAAATAAATAAATTATCTTATATTATAAACAAATCTATCCGCTCAAGTTGTTTGTTGGAAACTTCTTTTGCTTTTTTAATTATTTTTTTTGGTGCTATTAGGATATAGTGAAAACTTTAATTCGCTAATTGAATAAATACTGTTGGTGTTCATCGCTTTCTTTCTTTATTACAATTCTCACTTCCTTGAATAACAAATTCATATTTCATATTGCATTCAAAATCGATTGTTATTGCAGAAAGATGTGTGTAAATAAATATCCGCTGACGAAATTATTATTTACACATACCTAATTAATATGCATAAAAATACTTTCTTTTTGTTTGCAAAGTCTGCAACGGCACCACGTTTCTACACAATAAAACAACAATTCCCAGCCTTTGTTCGCTTGAAGAATTCGCGATAAATAATATTTAAAAAAATACTTCAGCTTTTGAATAAGTGATAAATACATCAATCAATTCTTCCATTACCTTCCATAACTTCCATTTATATTATTATTTTTCTAGTATCATAGTAAAATAATGCATAAATCTCGAAAAGATAATGGAACAACGGAATGAAAATTGTCACATTCATACTTATCTGTCTAACATAGTGGTCGGCAAACTTACTAGCCAAAGAGCCAAATATGTACATTACAACGATTAAAAAGAAATGAGAGCCAAATCTGTTTATTGATTTCGCAAACCTTTATTATAATTTTAGCATTCAATTAAATTACGGGTACACTGAATAAAACTTGATTTTATACTTAATAAAGATTTTATTTATTGATAAAAAATAATATGTAATTAAGGAATCCATAAATTTAAATCATGATAATGACTGACAAACACCGACTGATACTATCGGCGCGTCTTGCGCGCCTGCGCCTGCCCGTGGTCATTTGTGCCAGAGCCGCACTTAAAGGGCCAAAGAGCCGCACTTTGCCGACCTCTGGCTAACACAATAATTTGTGTAAATTTCATGACTCCATGATACTTTTTTTAATTCATATCCTCTCTCAATATGGAGCGTATGCCTTTCTACTGAAGTTATCTCAACGGAAGTTTTCTTACATGAACTCCCGAATCAATTCCTCAACCTCTCTTTTTTCGAAGAAAGCAGGGATAAAAAGGATAGGGCCAGAACATAGCTAGTGGTTAGTTAATCGCTACTAAACCCAGTTGTTTTACTATTGGAAGGAAATTAGTAAATTTTAGACATCATGTCTCCAAAGATAAATCGATAAATCTATTGAAAAAATTATGTTCATACTGGGACTCGCCACGGAAGCCAACGACGTTGACCACTGCACTACTTATCCGAAAAAATAAATACCACCGATTTTTTTCAACAGGTATAGATATGTATATATTTTAGAAATGTTGCATTTGAACCATTTCAATTTTATTTTGATGTTTTAAAGTAGTAAGCACTGTCATATATCCCAACATTAAGATGACAATCATTGTATTATTGGTGGAGCAGGTTATTAAATCATTTTCAGGACCGGCTTAACTCATCTCGATCATTTTCAACTGAATTGAATCAGCTTAAAATGCTCGCGATTAGCTAAACACGTTCTAAACATTATGAAAAATTGTGAAAGTAGTACGAAAAAAAAATGTTTCTATGCTGACGGTAGTCGTCTAGTTTTTAGATTTATCTTCATTGTTAAGTCTTGAATATGTCACAACAATTCAAGGTGCTGTAGAGACGTCTCCAGTCCATTTATTGATGTACATTAAAATATGGTAATATGCTCTTCCTCAAACGAATCATTGTTACGCAAATAAATAGTATTGATAAGAAACGTTTCATTAATTAATAAATGCACAATCATATCTGCGTAAAGAAATTTCTATGTTTTATCTGTCACTAGCTATTCCGTTATCAGTTTAAACTTCGCTTGATAAATTAAAAAAATACTGCTTCTGCAACCTTTGACATCGTGTGACAGATCTTCCATTATTTCTGCAATACAAGTTCAAAGTTTGCTAGTTCCTTTTTTTTCATCTTTTTTATCTCTAAACCTATTCATTTATTTTTATCTCTTATGTTACAAGATGATTCATTCAAAGTTATTGGAAATAATTACAAATTAACCAATTTTATCAATGATTTATGTGCGTTTTAGTTTCCTTTTATATTGTATGCCATCAACACTGTCGCATCAATTTTTTAAACCTCGAAATAATATTAAAAAATGAAACACTATTTTGTGCCAATTCGTTCATGAGTAATTTCAACTGATCTTTGAAATTTTAAATGCAATTGATGAGCAAAACCTGTCCTGAAAATATATATTAAATGTGGAATCATTTCAAAGGACTGTTTTTTGTTGTTGATGAATATAATGCCTTTGCTAGAGAAGTATTGCCAGTGAAGACCTTGAAGTGACTCCAAAATTACGTCACGTAAATTTACGTTTTCCTATAAATAGTCCTTTTTTTTCTAGATCTGTTTAATTTTTGTATTCGAGAACTTTCGAAATACCATATTTTTTTTACGCAGAGCGTAAGTTATCTATGAAGATATTTTGTGCTTAGGTTTGCTTGAAACATTCGTTCATTGCAGGTTTTAATAATGTATAGTGAATTTAATTTAGATAGATACATATTCAATATTTCCAAAGTTTACAAGACACACATTTATATAATTTATAGAAGTTGACACACACGATAAAAAATAGTTTTTTTTATCTAATTTTTCCATCGCCTACAATTTGTATTGGTATTTATTTGTCAGGAAAATATATTTATCGTATAGCAAATTTTCTCACTATATAGAATTTAAATCCGCAGTACGCTTCTCTATCACCTCCAAACATTTTCCTATCCCATACAAGTAAGTACATTGTTTGTTTGTTTACACTAATACGAAATATTTTTGAGTCAACTTTCTGTTCGACGGTTGATGATTTTATCACTGATTGATGATAATTGGTTAAGTCTGGTTGACCCGCTTTCAAACTAAATTCGATACGCGCATCACTCTAAAAATAATATCCGATCGTACGCAACCGTTCTAAAGTGGGCGAAAAAAATCCACTTGGAGATCTCCATTAGTCGAACGATCAAAAAATATAGGTGACTAACAATTATCAGTCATAATTAACAAAATATTCAACACATTGGAACCTCTATCAATCCGTTTTTATTAAGAGTCATTCCGAATTGATTGCTCATTTTTAAAACTTACCGACAATACGGATCACTATTTGTTTTCTCATTTACGACCCGGTTTTTATAATATTTGGACGCTTTCATTATAAGAACACAAATGAACAAACAATTACAAAGTTAACATACTTGAAAAAATATTCTATCACTATTATTGGTTATGGAGAGACGTTGGAACTGGCTGGATCACGTGCTGCGGATGCCTTCGGAAAGCCTCATACCTGCCTGCCTCTTCTTTCGACCTGTGGGACTCCGGCGCGCCGGACGTCCGTCGGGTACTATCCATAGGATGTACTCGGAGAAACTGAAGGATGCTGGCATGTCATGGGAGGAAGCAAAGCAATTGGTGGGAGACAGGGAAACATGAAGGTGCTGCGTGGCGGCCATATGCTCCACATAGGGAGCGAATATGGTCAAAGAAGAAAAATTATTGAGCAAAAAATATTTACATACATAGCATTATATTTAAAAAAAAAAGATCGGCTTCGCTCCTGACGAGCATTATCAACTGATAAGAGAATGCAATGTTACAGTGTTACAGTTACGCCACAAAGCGACAAAAGTATTAACAAAGTTATGATTTTATTTTACACATAATAACACAACTATTATTATATATAACTTTATTTAAATGATATAGGCTTACTTAATACATATCAATTAAGACGATATTATAATAATTACATCTAAGAATAAACATAAGCGTTCACATTCATTGTTAACCGTGTTTATTTTCATTCGTCCTTCCAAATACGTAAGACTGAACAAAGAATGCTCTATATTTCACTAACCTAACTCACTAACCTGGGCTACTTTTTAACAGCTGGTTCACTTGACTCCAATTGACCTTTTGAAAACACGCGATGATTTTATGTTACTGCATTTTCATTTGGCGGCAATAAACCTTGAAACATAAATGTAATACAATCATAACGCATGATATCTCAAGGAAGATGTCTATTCAATTTATTTAGACATATCTTAAATGTTTTCGTCTTTTCAATTGAACTATTTCTTTAGTATTGTATTCTACGATTCTTCCATTCCCTCTCAATGTGGAGCATATAAGTAATTATTGAGTATCATGAATGACAGAATTCGTTTTCACGTGAGCTATAAAAAGTTTCATTATCTACAATATATTGTCGATTTTCTACATTTGAAATGATATTTGTCTCATTTTTTGTGACTCGTACAAAGCATTCAAATTATTCATACATATTTAAGATAAACTTTGTTCATGATATACTTAAAATTCTTCCCAATTTTACAAAACTTATCACGTTTTTAAATTAAATGTTCGAAATATTTACTTTACATTAAGTATTTAAAAAATATCGTATAATGTCTTTTCGTGAAGCCTACTTAAACTTATAATTTAAGTAAATAGCAGTTGTAAGGAATAAATCGTCTTTAATATTTTCCACATTAAAGCTGAAAAAAAAAAATACTTTCCCGATTTACTTAATTCCCTGTGGCATTCAATGTTTGTATATATTAGTTAAGAAAGAAAACAGTAGCCGGCAGAAGGAATATTTTTAAATAATCTGTTTTTTGTGTTTATTTGACGCTTTGTTATTTTACATTGAACATTTATAAAACCGAATTATATTTATTTTTTTATCAGAAAGCGGAAGCAAACAAGACAGAAACCTCTTTCAGCAATTTCAGAATTTCTTTAGTTGATAAAATATTTTTTGCTTAGACTTCATATTTTTTGTTATCTGTTTTCAAAATTCTTAATTTTAAGCTCCGTTCATTGATTTGTAATCATTAATAAAATAGCTCTTTTTATTTATGTATGATCATTAACTGCATATTTAACAATCATAGTCTTCTTAACATAAAGATGATTCAATACAGAGAAAGCTTTTCACCAGTTTATACGAAATCATGATTGTTGTTTTTTTACAGTTGATATTTAAATAAACTTAGCGCTATATTTTTTTACAAGAATAAATAATGTTTAAATATAATGTGAAAATTTGACTACATTCACGTTTAATTGCATAATTAAGGAGTAAACATTCAAAAAGTGATTTGTCACAATTTAAAAAAAATGCCGTCTCGATTAGTTCTGATAGTCCATAATTAAATCTGTGAATGGAAATCACAATTAGTGTTCAAAAAAGGTTTCTCCTATAAAATATAAATCATAAAATTGACACGTTCAAGCAAACCGTGATTTCTTCAACACTTGAATCCCAAGCTCTGTCTTTATGTGACAAATCACTTTTTGAATTTTTGCTGCTCAATTATGTTTTTTGTCAAAACAGATTATCATACTTTTCACAGATAGACTGAGCTCAAAATAAGTTAGTTTCAATACAGAAACTAAGTGTAAAGATATTGTAGTTTAATTTGTGTAGAAATTAAGTTATCGTACACAAATAATAGTTCGTCTGCATTATATATTTATTTATGCTGTATAATTAAGGTAAGTCTTACAAAGAACACTGAGAAAATATTTTACCATTCTAAATTTGAATACATAATAAAAAGTCCATTTCACCAATATTTATCATGCAAAAAAGTTGTTTCAAAACTGGTTATGCAATATCTTTGCACTAACGTTTATTGCAAAGTGACTCAACCATCGATATGTACATATTATATTTTTAACATTAATTAAGATATCCACATTACTTTTTGAGAAGATTGTTTTTCATTACATCTTTCCTCATCTTTCCTAAAAAAAGAGTATATTTTTAATTGACACGATCTATACCTAACTGCTTAAATGATTTTTGATAGAAAATAACACGAAAATATTAGGTGAGTGAACTCAGAATATTTTCCAAATATTCTGGCGGTTTATGAATACTGTAATAAAAAATTCTCGATGCAGTGTAACATAAATTTTCATTTTTTATTGGCGAATAAATAAAAAAGCCTTTGATATGTGATTTTTCTCTGTCAGCCTTACGAAAATATTGCAAAAATAAACGAACACTTTCAGAATATGCTAGCAGTGGTAAACTACGTGATAAAATTGGGCTTTCCGTATCATCTATTCTATCGCAGGGTTGCTACATATTTATATTAAATTTAAATTGATAACTAGACAGTGCCTTAGTAACACGACTAGTGGATCAACACATTTTTCAATTTTAAATTAACATCTAAAAAAGTTTTTCATTAAGTTACCATCGTAATGGAATGCAATGATTGTTAATTATATAATCAATGATATAATTAATGGAAAATAAATTAAACACTCATTTGTACTTATTTTATTTTTATTTTATATGATCAGAACCGGCTTTACTGATGACAAGCATTACCAAGTAATAAAAAAATACATAAATACAGTGCTATTTATTAATTTACAGAACAAAGTAAAATTGTAAGAGTAGGACGAACAATTGGTAATAGATTTTTTTATCAGTTGATAATGAAACTCATGAGTGAAACCAGTAAAAGTATAACAAGTATAAAATGAAAGTAGAATAAGTACAAAAGAGTTTTTTATTTATGGATAATTAATTGATGACTTATTTGGATTTGAATAATTATTTTTAGATTACCAAATCACTGATCTGTTAAGAACGTAATGTTTTCTACTCAAGCAATCTCGGGATTATTTTTTTAGAATAATTAATTCATATGTAAATACTCAATTAAATAACTGACATTCGTTGCATAACTATTTTCCGTTTTAATGTGTTGATATTATCCAAATATTCCTATTTCCCCCCCCCCCGTTAAATTGCTTTTTTATTATTATGATTTTCAATACATGAGTAAAGAATTTAAAAAATATATTATCCCGCTTATGTGACATAAATTTAATAGTTTTTTTAACCATAATTTGTATTTCTACGTTGAAAATAAACTGGCATTGAAACCTTAAATTGCCATATTCACCTTAAATATTTCTTTATCCTTTCTTTAACATATGCGATATGACACTACGAACAGACAGATGTGAGATTTCTACAATTTTATGAGCGTCTTGTTCACGAATCAGCCTTGCGGATTATTATATCAATAAAATATATCAAATTTTTACTACACGCTTCTATGTATATGCTTCATAAACTGTTCACCAGATGCTCTCTGTTAGACAGCGTTGACTAAAATATCAAAACTGAAATGTTCTGTATTCAAATTTTGACAACAACCGCATTTTTCTTGGATATTATTACTTACATATCGTCGTTTTACTGAAATGTACATCTTTGAATGACAAAGTTGTGCATATCAGTGCGATATCTCATAACTGCAAAAATATAGCCCATATGGTGTGTTGTTTGTTTATATCTATCTATACATTAATTTCTGGCTCGGTTATTATTATATAATATGCGGTATTTATAACATTGTGTACTCTTTATATTTTTTTCGCTAAACTTCATCTTCAAAGAGACGAAACGATATCAACCGTACATTTATTGAAATGAGAAGAACAATTATTAGCCCTGCTATTTTGTTTATTTTTAATTTATTATTCTGTATGTTATTTTAAAAACATTATTCTTCCTCCACTTCTCAGAAAAAGGGTGTTTATTATTGTTTGTGATACTCTATGCTTATTTTTACTTAAACGTAAATATTCCTAATAATATTTGTCAATATCGTCATAAAAATATAAGATTTAGTGGTCGCGTTGATAAATACCAAATACATAAAAAGTATTGCCCCTTTCCTGTATTATATTAATAAATAGGAGTATACCTTTCATATTTTATTTCTCGCAAAGAAAATCCTTTAACAAAAGTAATTCCAGTGACCCATATCGGAGGCTACTGTGTGTGTCCATTACCTCCGTTGTTTACTGTAGTGTATTTTCTTATATCTTATTGAAAACCTATTAAATTGAAAAAATGATGTTGTGTGTGAAAATATCAATATTGTTTGACGCCGATATCTCTTGAAAATTTTATTTTTCTTACCCTCAACAAAATATTCGCTACATATATTTTGGATTCTTCCATAATCCTATTATAAATAAACCCATGAATAGCGAAAAAATGAATAAGTCGGAAAATTTTAAATAATTAATTATTTCACTCGTTATGTAACAATGTGTGACACCTAACTCGTTTAATTGAAAAGAATATTTAAATAATTAACAGCTACAATTATAATTTATATTCATATTATCACTTCTAACTTGTTCACTGTCAATTATTTGTGGAAAGGTATTACAACATGAGCAATTATTATCAACTGATGAACAAAACTTACACTAACCTTTTTTTAAATTAAAAAATGAGTTCAAAAGATTTGAGGTTTTAATACTATCTACATTTATAGTTTTTTTTTGTTTAAAATCATCTAAACAAATATGATGGTGTTGAAAAAATATGCTCGAATACGTACCTCGAAGCATGCTTTCTTTTTGAAGAGTGAGAACGGCAAAAGACCGCTAACACAATTTCGATTAAATTTACATAAAGCTGTTGACAAGTAATTCTGTAAAATTTGCTTTAGTGATGAAAAATTAAATATCCGGTCAATTGTAACGTATATGTAGGTATGTAGACAAATTTGGTTGCTAATTTAATTTACACGCCCCGGGGATGGTTTTCTGGCATGGAGAAAGTGGCACGCTCTCAGGGCCTCCGAATCTTTGAAGCCTCAACAACAGCTTTTATTATAAAAAGACTTATAGATTTTTATTTCTTTATTGAGCCGTGGGCTTCACAATTGCTGAATTCACCTCTGTTTGTAGATATTTTTATTCTAATGTTGGAGCAATTTTATATTCTTTAGCTGGGCTGGGACGGGCAGGAGGGGGCTGGTAAAATTATATTAAGCTACATTCGATTTCTGTAAGAGTGATAATCTATCCCTTTTCCGGAACCTCACGTATAGTTCTGAGATTAAGCGAGCCCCTTATTAACTTATTGGCAGCCCATCGGTGCTTGTATGTATCTATTTTAACGAGCTTCACTTTTTTATTCACTTGTGTCATCCACCACTTATAAAAGGTTCTTAAATTGCTTGTTAGTGCAAAGTGTGTTAATCAAATTAACTTGGATCAATTCTGTATATAAATGTCATGTCACTTTTAGCGGGGCACTCTTTCATTGTCATAAAGACGTTCATCATTATTAAGTAGGCCATCATGAATAATTCTTCAAACAATAAGGAGATAAGAAAATTTTATGAGAAATGTTTTACTTTCACACGACGACTGACAATGTTTTTATTTTATAATGAACAAATAATCATTATACGAATTTCTCTGTCTCGTTATATTATGAAATATTACAGACGGCCATATTATATTTATCTGCTGAGCCATAATACTAACGATGATTGAACACTGTTTAACATATAAGATCAGCTAGAGGCGCAATAAACTTAGCAGGTAAGTTATATTCCCTGTTTTCGAAAATAAATCAATCGTATGAATCCAGTCTTTCCATATAAAAATTAATATAAATTATATTTTCAGTTTATCTTGTATACGATTTTAATCACTGTTAAGGTGTTTATTGATTTGGCATTTACTTGGTAGAACTCCATTTTAATTATTTTCACTTTTAAGGTGTTCACAATCAATAATTGATGAGAAGGCATTATATTGATTGCATTGGTAATTACTTGTAAGAACTCCATTGTAATAAGGTGGAAAAATAACAAAGTATTTTAATTCTACAAACATTTAAAAAATGGTTGATAGCTATATTGCGTCTCTCTTCTAAGTAAGTATATAATATGTACATATATAGCTGAGTAAATGTAAGTTTAAACACAATTCTGATGAAGGCATACACCGAAATAGCTATCAACTATAAACAAAATTAATATTTGTATAACTATTATTTTTTCACCTTATTGAAAGGCATTATATATAAAAAAGCACTCATTTGAACTAATTCCACTCCTATTTTATGTGATCAGTACCGGTTTCGCTCACTACGAGCATTATCAACATTATCAGTTGATAATGCTCGTCACGATCGAAACCGTTTTTGATCATATTGGAATAAGTGAAATTAGTACAAATGAGTGTTTTATTTTTTGATGGGAAATCGTAACGACGTTATATCTAAAATGCATTCCGTTACAATTAAATAACATATTGGTCAAAGGTATTTAACATTATGAATATTAAGGAACTATGAATTCATATAAAGCTTATGTCGGGGCCATGGCACATTAGTCAACGTTGTTGGCTACAATGCTCTACCTCACGGGCTAGAATCCCAGTACGTAACAGCATTTTTCGATTTCTGTTTGAAGGCATGGATGTTTGTGATGTCTAAAAATTCACCTGCACCATTTCAATTTTAAAAATAAAGGGGTGCTGCGAGAGTGATTAGCCAACCACTTGTCCTCTCCTTCCCTATTAGAAGATAAAAAAGAGAAGGTTAGCGACTGATTTACAAACAGTTCTCGTAGAAAAAATCTTTTGAGACACTTCCTTACTGGGAACCTACATTGGGAACGGACATGGATAATAAACAAAGCTTTCACAATCAGTATTTACTTTTTAAGAGTTTTAATTCGTAATTTTATTTAAGAATGTATTGGTTTGTTTTATCAAAAGACGTAGCTTTAAAATAACATAACTTTGGTATACATAATTTAGCCACAATTGTCTTTTAAACTTTATGGTAGAACGAAAGCAATATTTTCTCTTCATTTAAAATTATGAACATGCTGAAGAATCCGAGACTTACTTAGAATACCAATTCGATGTTAATGTACATTGTGAGCCTGTAACTTCATACTTTAATTCTCAACGGCTCAAAGACTAACCGTACACATCTGGCTTGGGAGTTGTTAAATCAAAGAATTTAGCAAAAACTTTTGCTTAAAACTAGTTCTGAAATTATTTTCACTAACCTTAAACATTTTAGTTTATTTTCTGTCAACTTATAATGTCATACAACCTAAGCTTGTTTGTTTGCCGACCGGAATGTTAGTACGCTCGCAGTTATCTTACCCTCGTCATACTTGGCAGATCAAGTTTTTGTCATTACACAAGCAATTTCATCGCTCATCCCCATTTCCTGACAGTGAAGATTTCTACTCAAGATGTTTGTCCTTTATTACATGACCTATATTCAATAATGATTATTTTAGGCCAATCTCGTTACAATCTCGTTTGCCGCCTGTGTGGTCGAGTGGTTAACCTCGTTGGCTACCGCTACGAAGGTCACGGGTTCGAATCCCAGTACGAGCAGTTTTATAAATTGATTTTTCAATCGATTTATGAATTTCTGTTCAAAGGCATGAATGTATGTGATGTCTTGAATGTCTTGTTGTGATAAAGATATCTTGAATTCCCCCCCTCCCACTCATCCTATCCTATGAACGGAGCGTATCGAGAGCGATTAGCTAACCACTAGTTCTGCCATAGCCCTTTCCTTCTATTCCTACTCTCTTTGGAAAAAGAGAGGTTGAGCAACTGAGTAACAAGCAGTTCTCGTAGAAACACTTCTGTTGAGATAAACTCCATTAGGAGTCCATATCCTCCATATTGGGAGCGGACATGGTATAATAAATAATCTTGTAACAATACAACCAACACATGAGATTGATAAACAACAAGTACAGCCTAATAAACGTTAGAATCGATTTCTGTATCATTTATATATCGACTGTGGAAAGTAAGAAGGACGTAACCCACACATATCAAATTTTACAGGAGACACAAAAACGTTTTTTGATGACTTTAGGCTAAACGCAAATTATTATTATTTATTGTTTTTATTTTAGGTTTTAAAATTTTTAAAAATATAGCTTACGCCAATGCGTCAAATATTTTGAAGTTGAAAGATCATACGAGATATACTCGATGACAATTTTTGAAAGTCACATGAGATTAACTCAAGGAGAATTGACTTCACAAACACCCATGTCTTAGATCTCAAATTAAAATTGAAAAAATCCAATTTGACATTGACCTTACTGGAAATCGAACCCGGACCCACCTGATCGGTAGAGCAAGCTCTTACCAACTAGACCAAAGCGGGCGACATTATGAAATATACACAACCCTGAGGCGCACGGTGACTGATAAACTGATTTTTTTTATTTACATAGCCTAATGTTCATTTAATACATTGTTGAATAAAATCTTCTTTTTAGGTCCTTTTCCTGGTTGCAATTTTCACAAGCCTTTCTTTTTTAAACTTAAAAGCTAAATTTAGATACTATTTCATCATTTTCAGTTTCCATCCTTTTAATAGAACGCGTGTCAAGTTTTATACATTATGATTATCGAAAAAAAGCTGTTTTGGAAAAACTGAGGGTTACGTCCTTTTTTCTTTCCAAAGTCGATATGATGTTGTCCCATCTCATACTTCAGAATATTTTATAATAACCGTTCTTTGTTTAAATAATATCTACATTTAATCCTATATAAAATGACAGAAACGTAAGCAGAAGTAGTGAACCCATTATGGGCACCAATAAATTGCTGGGTTTGGCACCAATCCAAATGATTGATTATGAATAATTTTATAAAAAAAATATCTTCCGTTAGATATTTGAATGATCCGATCAGAAAAAATGTTAAGCAATCACTGTTTCTCTTCAATGATAATATGTTACATATAATTAATTGATTGTTTTATTTTAATTTTCAGGTAAGTTCGAAGAACTATATTATCCGCTTCTCTCGACTAACTCAGTGTAAGCTTAAAATAAGTCTAAAATTTCTACGGTATTCTATTTTTATTGTATTTGATTGATAAACAAAAACGCAACATCGATTTACCAAAAAGTATCTTTTTGAATTTGTTTTTTTTATATTAAGCTCTTTATATACCAGTCGTTATTTCATATAAAAAAAGACTTCTACAAATAAATTGTATTTCCAGATGTCTAACAATAAAAACTGTCGTAAGTTTGTCCTGACCACAGTGTCCTTACTGAACATATTTTATTACTAAACCTGTACAACTTTTGTAATAGACACATTGAGATTGATGTTACAACAAGAGTATAAAAAAACATTATATTTATCTTGCTTACAGAAATTGCCACACTATCGATTTCATTGTCTCTGCCAACAAAAATAATTACTGTCTTCATCTTAGACATATGAGTGACTGAACATAAGGCATCTATTTATATCATAAATGGTTGCAAAATGAATTTACAATTGACTTGCTTGTATCTTTTTGTGATAATATACATTCTACATTAAAGTTATCACATTGAAATTGACCTAAAGATTTTTACGAACTCACTTTTTTTTATTACCATGAAATAGTATTTACGAGTAGTGAAAAAGTGCGTTTACTTTCCGAACTGCTGCGCAGCCGCGCACGCGCGTAGCTTGGAGGGAACGTTGGTTAGGACTAATTTTTTTTTTTAATCCATGACCGCTCCCAATGTGTAGCACATGGCCTCTAAAAAGGTATCTCCACAGAAGACGAAAACTGCTTGTTACTGAGTTGCTCATGCTCTTTTTTGAAGAGTATGGATAGAAAGTACAGGACTAGTATTTAACTCATCTCTCTTGCTACGCCTCATCATTAAGAATTGGAAGGGTGAAACGGATTTTTTAGACGTTACAAACATCCATGTCTAGGATTGAAAAATAATGCTGATCGCACTGGGATTCAAACGATGACCACTGTACTACAGACCTGATAAATATATGTACAAGAAATCAACAATATAATACATTCATTCATGTCGTTGAACCGACTGATGTTCAAGTGACATTAATCTATCATTTTGCCATTCTGCAACTTGTACTATATATACGTTACAATGTAACGATAAAATCACATACGGTCATAATAAAATTGTAATTCATAACGCAAAACTGTTTTACCGTTTCATTGCGTCCATTATTAAATCATTCCAGTCGTAAACAAGCAGGCCTGTGCCAAGAAAATACGATATTATGCAAAAATATTGTGCCATATATTACATTGTTTGCGCGCGCACAAACGAAAAAGTTATGCAATATTTATAGATACAAACTTTGCAATAATTTAAAATATTTCCGTAATTTAAAACATGTCTGCAGTTTAATTTCAAGTGTCGTCCAATCTGCTTATTACTCAGTTGCCCAACCTGTCTTTTTCGAAGAGAGTAGAGGATATAAGGATAATGCTAGGCCATGACTAGTAGTTAGTCAATCGCTCTTTCTACTCACTATTTCTAGTATCGGATGGGTGGGAGGGAGTTTCTGAGATCACAGACATCCATGTCTTAAAATAGATATTCATAAATTGACTGAAAAGGCAATTGTTAAAAACTGTTCGTACTGTGTTTCGATCACGTAAGCACCGTAACCGTAGCCAACGACGTCGTACCCAACAAGTATTTAGTTACTCCATAATTCATTGACCGATGAATACAAACTAACAATTACACCTAAATCTTATACGCTTAATAGATATATACTCTTATAATCTATTTGATTCTTCATAGTAAGATTTGTAGTACATTTTATTACATTGAATACATTAATTACCTTTCAATAAAACTTAAAATGGAAGTACGCGCAATTAAGTCTATATTTGAATATCGTTTGTGACGCATGAAGTTTTGGGTTAATCCTAGTTCTGACGATGACATGGTTCTTAAATATATTTAAAAATATCAATAGTAGACATTGATAATTATTGTAAAATACCAATCGAACCTAGTGAAAACGTTTTTAATTCTAATTTAGTGTTTCGTAAACCACAAGTGAAAAAAAAATATAAACAAATCATCACCCAGCTGACGTTAAACTATTCATAAATTATAATAATACAAGTACTTACATAACAAAATAATTTCGTTTACGTAGCGTTGATCGAAAATTATTTTTACGAGTTGGAGATATCTATTATATGTGTAAACATGATCAATTTATTCAAGTAAAATGCAGAGAATGCAATATATAGTCACTTTATTGATATAAGTTGGGAAGCATCAAATCGATAATTCTGGGTAAACGGAAAATTTGAGATTTTATAATTAAGTCTCTAGTCTCGATATTGTATGTAACATACATATTTATAATATTTAAATACGTATGAATGTATGCTGATATTAAACAAATAATGTTAGGAAAAAATAGGCAGGGACATTTGCCTGTCTATAAGTTATCATTAATAATAAAAATTGATAAAAATGAATGTTGTTTTTGCCCATCTGGTACAATAAATGTACCAACTGAATTATTCCAGACAACGAATTGATATCTACGAATCTCACTGTGTGCTTATCTTATTTTTGTCAATTTCTTTACTCACTAACTTCTGCCCGCACTGTGGCGATATATTTGATTTCATTACACTTTGTGGTATTCAGAATCGCCATATGGTCGTTATATACTGTATCAAATCAAAGAAAATTTGTTCTGGTAGACATTATTGTATTCAAAATTAGCGTGAACGTGAAGACACGTGTATATTTCAATACAATTAATTTACTCATTCACATGTCTCACTATTATACCTCTTTTAATTAACGTTAAGCTTTAAATATGTATTGCCATTAAATGTGTCAATACTGATCTATCTTGATTCTCGAAATGTAATGTATGTATATACTTATTAGAAATGTAGAGCAAAATCATGATTTATATGGTTGATGATTAATGACGATATTCTTTCGATCAATATATCATTTTCTGTGCCACTCTTGGCGTTGAATAAAAAATATATGATGATTAATTGAAAATAGATAGAAAGATTCATCAATATTGATATTTTTTATTGTATTCTTGTAAGAAATTCATTTAAACTTCCGTTTAAGCCAGAGTACAATCCGATACGGATTTCTCTTGCATTTAAAATTGATCCCTTTGTCACTGATTTTTGCACTATCATATTTGACATGTTTCACACATTAAGAAGAATCTTCAGACGTACTATATCGTATAGCAGTACACATGTTCTTATCACTTACTTATACTATTTGACATACCAGAAAAATGATACTACGATAATCATTTATCAATGGGGATGGAAAATATTTTCAACCGTAACAAATCAAGGACTGATTACTAATATGTATTCAAAACACTATTAACAAAAGAAATATTTGTATCGAGCTTTTTGTTGATTGATAAGAGCTCCGTAACAATGTTCCCTCTAAAACGAGAAGTTAGCTGCGCGGAAAATTCAAAGGCTGCGCGGGCCAATCCAACAAACGCGCGGTATAATTTGTCATATTTGATACAAAAAAAATGTTTTAATACATATAACAAAATAAATAACATAACGCATCATATTATTTTACATACAATCAAATCAAGTACAAATAAAGAAAATAAACAGAATGAAACAAATAACCAGTCGCTAATAAAATTAATAACATATTTGATAAATGTATTTAAAATTTTCTAGTTTTTTACGTCGTTTTTTGTAACTAATGCTTTTATACTCCAATACGATCAATTTCTTGTTCTGATAATAAATAAAAATTAAATTCGTTTTGGATTATCGATTATTTGAGTCAATTTGAGTCATTCCAATTCAAAAAGATATATATTATTAGTTGTATTAGAGTGGGGAACATTGCCTGTAACCTCAATTTGTTAAACATTATAAGAATTTTCTAAAAGATCAATGACACGATCAGGAAAAACTACAAGAGATTGTTGGAACTTTTTCTTTTAGATTGAAACGCGCTTTAGACACGGACGACACGGTACTGTCTGTAATACAAAAATGTATATTTACGAGGTAATCAATATTTCCTTACAATGTATTCCTTTGAAGCAAATTATAATTAATACTTATAGCTTGGCATATTACCTTTGAAATACAGCCTCCAACAAGACTAATGGTTAATTAATTAATCGAAATTTCTACAGCCTTATCAAATATTTTATAAAATCTATTCTCAATATTAAACACAAAGTTTTTCCAATGGAATTCCGACCCAATTAGTAATGACTGATAGACAACCAAATATCATTTTGCGCGAGCTTTTACTCGGCACCTTAATTTGTCCCATGTTGGACCCGAATTTCGGTTAAATTCAATTATGACCCTTTCAAAATATATTACATACGGTCCTTTTGAATCTCCTGAACCTTATGCACACGATTCAAAGCAGTTATATACCCATAATGGTATTGTTTCTTTCATATTTTAAACATCCCGAGTGCTTTTCTGTATTAATTAAGTCAGAATACGAATAATGTCTAGCTGTATCATCGATTTTGTTAAAAAATAACGTTTTATGCGAGTGGATAAAAACAAAACAAGAAAAAGTTTAAAAGATATGTATACGTGATACTTTTCGAAACCTTTTCGACGATATTTGGACATTTTCTACAAAGTTGATACCAACTATTTAGTTGTAAAATTTCTAGTTAAAATTACTCATGTAAAATTTGAAATTTTCTTTAGACGTTAATTTATCTTTTAATTTTCCCAGCAATTTTCAATAACGATTGCCTTTTTTCTCTAGCTAAAAATTCTATCAGAGTAGCATAGCATAAAAATCCTACAGTAATTGTAATATGCTTTCTTCTTTAATTGTCATCCCTTTAATTCAAATTAAGTACATATTTTCTGCACTCATATCCAATTTTTTACAATTGGTATATTCCATCCTATTTCCGGATGCCTAACTACAGTCGCTTCCTCGCAACCTTGTTTTTGTACTACAATAGTAATAAAATTGGTTAATGGATCACTTATGTGTTCTCTTCCTTACATTAAATTGCCATTGTTTTTCTATCATATTTAGCCTGTTTTTCGAAATAAACAGATAAGATTATTATTCAACAAGAATGTAGTTGATTAAACACAATATTCCTTTGTACTTAATTTCCACTTTATTCAATAAAAAAACTATAGATTGTATGGAAACTATGTACTTATGGATATTGAATAGTATTCACTTAATTTATCTTTTTTTACTTATAATACAATTATTTATTGCGATCAGGACCAATTCAGCTCGCATTTTCAACTGATAAAATCAACTCTTTCGATAACCAAATGAACATGCTCGAGAAAAGCGAAACCGACCTCGATCCTAATAAATAATTGAAGGATAAGTACATTAAGAGTGTTTGATTTATTGTTTTTTAATATAATGCCTCTCCTTCAAGTATTGAAAGTGAAAACCTAAAAGGTGAAGCAATATCAAAAAAAAAAAAACCAATATAATTAAAGACGTATTATGAGCTAAGGGTTGAATCGGACTCGCAGTTGTTTTATTCCTCCACAGCCCTGGTTTTAACTTAATGGATTCTTGTAAAAACGTCGAATTTCTAGCATACTTGTTTACAATCAGTTCTTTGAATTTATTTGTTTATTGCTGTTCTTTTCCTATCTAACTTTATTTAACCAGTACGCCTGTTTTGTTATTCCCTGATCAATACTGACCGGAATGTAAATCGTGCCACAAACAAACAAAAAAAACTCGTTGTTTTAAAGACGTGACAAGTTATACAACTCCAAAACCATCTACCTACTGCTTTGCATAAAAACCGTTAGCTAGGAATGCCTTGCCTTAAAGTTTATAGAAATCTGATTTAAAATTATTGCATGTCTACAATTTTTATATATACAGATGGAGTTATATTTTGAATGAATTATTTAAAACAGGCTCTTTTTTGATTACTTGTGAAAACTCAGGCTTATGGGACATTAATTTATAATATCACGCTTAAACAAATCGCTAGGTAAATAAAGTAATTTTCGACCCAAATATATTCATGAACACTGTTATTTTTCAATAACATATTTGATTACTATTGTTTATTAATATCTCTCCGCCTCTCTAAGAAAAATATTAAGAAAGTTGTATTCAGAATTGATTTTTATTAAACATCGGAGGATGGCAAGCAAATAATTTATTATTCAATGTCAGCTTTCACAAAATCGGTTTTTTTCAATATTGTTTTCCCTATTCAAATCATTAAGCTGACATAATCTTCAAAAATACAGTTCTACGTAACTAGAATCCATATAGCAAAGATATGTAACGAAACACGCTAGAAATAAAAATAAACAGGCAACTGAGAGCCCCGTTGTAAGCCCAGCATAGTTTTAATATGTAAACAAAGGCGTATTTTAAAACATATTTTACCTCCTTTTAAATTATTTTTCAATAGAATACTAATATTGTGTAGGTGTTTACTGTCATTCAATTATCGGTGTTAAAACAAAAACACCTGAAGATAATTCTCGCGAAGAATGAAACCAGTCCTGATCTTGAGTACATAATGAGTACATAAAAAAGTGTTTTATCTTTATAACATATATTTATTTCATCGCCTAGGCGTGTATGTACTTCGAAATCTTATAAATATCTTTTCACCTCAGGATTTTATCAGCACCACATAAACTACAGTCAATGTCAAACAAACGTGGGCAGACCATAAAACTAAGATGATTGCTATTAAATTATGTAATGGATTTTATCTACTAAATTATTACAACAACCAGTTGACGTTTTGAAGTCTCTGTAATTGTATTCGTTATATTGTTTATTTTAGAAAGAGTGAAAGTGTGGTGTTTCTCACATTTATTAATGTCTTCAGAGAAAGCTGTCATCTACTTCTGTCTTTCTGTCGTCTTACAATTTCTCATCTAAATTAAAATCAAATCAATTTCACTATTGGCAATGCATGTATTTACTTGAATACAAATTAAATAATATATCATATCGTTTGAACGCTACATATACATGATGTGTAGAACTCTATTATTATCCGATAAATAAATATATTTTACTATAAATATAAAATACTCGTAATAACTAAGATCCTAATATATCGGCACTAACATGGCAGACGGATAAAACTGCAGTTTTTTCGCTTTTTATTTGATTTGGTAAAATATTTCAGTTATCGTTTCATTTGTTAGAAAGTTGTGAAGTGAATTTACAAAATATGGTGAAAAATATATCTGCTTAAAAATGACAGTTAACCTTTACATAAATATTCAAAAAAGAAATGGTTAAAGGTTTGTCACGTTGGTCATTATTTTTGTAACCAATTCATTTTACTATAAATTTACTTTTACTAAATTTTCAGACTGATTTCAAAACATTGTTTTTGTTATCTTGTAAATTTGTGTTACCACCAGTTTCAACCGCACCACATTACCGATTTATGCAAATCGTACTTATGTCTAGTTTATTATAGAAATAATCCAGCGTTAATCATTCCCGCTATATATAAATACGGAAAACGTATCTTTGATTGATCTCTTAGACTTACTAGGCTTTAAAGCTGACTTCAATCATCACATCTTGATCAAATTCAAGCTCAGAATTCTTTGTCAATTTTTTTAACATTCCGTAGCCCGAAGGTATGTAAACAATCACTCATTCAAGAGGACAAATCTGGTTTGGCCGAGGCCAGATTTTCATCGCTATTTTAATGCCGACGTACAACACTTTTGATTTATTTTATACACAGTGGTTTTATTAACAGCATATTCAATCTTAATATTATCAACAGTCTGTTTCGCCTATTTTTAATATCATTCGGTTTTTTAAAAAAAATGTACAGAAGAATGACAGATAAAATCAAGTACACGGAAGAAGTTATTTATTCAAATATTTTAAGTGTTTGGACCGAATGTAAATTAAGTGGGTAATATTACTTATTTACATATTTGTCCGTAATGCTAATCGAGATATTGATATCTTTCGTAAACCTGAATGACAAATTTAAAATAAACAGTAGATATTAATTACCGGTTACCACATATATGGCAATTGGCAAGCAACACTGCAATCTGACTAGTACTGTATAATTTTCTTTAACATGTCCAATACTGAACTAATTAAGAGCGATATCAAATATTTTATTTTGCGGTCACATCATATTATATTATATCTAAATTAATTTTATTATATTCGAATAAAGAGCTAGTTTCACAAAAAAACTCATATACACTAATTATACATTTATTTAATATGATAAGGACCGGTTTCGCTCGTGATGAGCATTATCAACTTATAAAAGAATACAATATGAGAATACTACTTTCGATGGATTCGGCGGTAACTTTGTGGAAGTTTATTTTAATATAAAATAACTTAGATTATTCCAAGTATTGTGCTACAAATTGTGACACGTGTTTCGCCTCTTTCAGAGGCATCCTCAGACTTTCTTACTTTTACAAATGCTTGCTTAAGTACGAATAATTTTACTTTTCCTATTCTGATATATTATAATAAAAATCAAATAAAAATGAAAGGCAAGGAGGGAATGTTAGAAAAACAAACAATAATGGTAATACAAATGACACATTAAGAAATGATTAACTAATGAGAAGCATCACGGAAGCAGACTTGTTAAACCGTTGGAAAATAAATTTAACACTGGCGAACCACCTGTTTTATTCAAGATATTATTTAATAATATGAGAGTGTTATTTATACAAAATTAAATAAAATTACTAGAGTGGAACTAACAATTGGAATTGAAAAGACTTTTTTTCTCTTCGTATTATGTTAGCTTGCTGATCATCTTATATTCCTGCAAAAATGCAGCTTTTGGTATATTTTGGTCAGTTATTATTTCTACCCGATATGAGAAACAATATAATATATATCAATATGTGTGTGTGCCTTATAAAACACATTACTCTTCAGTATAATTATTGACTTTCTGACTATCGTTTTCTTTTAAGTTTAAATTCTGATATTACACGCATTTACTCGAATTCTCGACACGCAAGTTTGTCCTTCCAGCAAAAGTAGAGCTGTAACAAAATCCTTTTTGTTACAGCTCAATTTAGTACTTGTTTCACAATATGTAACATCAAAAGAGAAGACAAAACTATATATCCGTAAGCTTAATAACATACGAACGTATCTAGATTTTCGCAGTTAAGAGATATCACAGTTCTTTCTTTGGGGACAAGGGTTGTTGAAAATAAAGTTTTTTTTTGCGCATTGTCACTTTACTTTCAACAATCCACGTCGCCAATGATGAATATTTCAGTAAAACTGTCCTATAAATGCGTAAATCTAAATAAGCCCATATCTTATCATATATTTTGTTGCATGCATAGTCGAGTGGTCCACGTCATTGGCTTCGGCTACGGAGGTCACGGGTTCGAATCCCTGTACGGGCAGTTTTATAAATTGATTAAATTTCTGTTTGAAGGCATGGTGTATGTGATGTCTTAAATTCCCACCTCCCAACCATCCTATCCTATGAACGAGGCGTAGTGAGAGCGATTAGCTAACCACTAGTGCTGTCCTAGCCCTGTCCCAACCAATCTTTGGAAAAGAGGTAGAGCAACTAAATAACAAGCAGTTCTCGTAGAAACACTTCTGTTGAGATAAACTCCATTAGGAGTCCATATGCTCCACATTGGGAGCGGACATGGTAAAACAAAAACTTATTATATATGCGAATTGTTTTTTTAAATGATTTTTATTTATGAAAAAAAGCACAACTTGAAGTACATATTTATTCTATAGTTTTCTTCTCAAGTATTTATAAGGTCTAGTGGTTCCAAGAGGTACATTTCTAATAGGGTAAGAATATCAAGGTATTTCAGTTCTACAATTATTTATACGTTATATGTTGGTAGCTATTTCGGCTTTCGCCATCGTACATTTACATCGTACATCGGTACATTTCTCACTTTATCTTCATTTGGACTAATACAACAATTACTCAGTAAAATTTAATTATTCTAAATAGTATTTTCAAATTCTTGAGGGTATTGATCTTATTGAAATGTGTTGGCATTGATTGTAATCATTTTTCTCTTTAATATCATTTTTCACACAGTTGTAAAATAATCACCGAATAACTATTGGAAGTTTGTTTACCAACTTTAAAATTTTCCCGAGTAAAATAATCAGGGCTGTCGTCGAGTGATGTCAAAATGACTCCTTTCAATCTTTTTTGTCTGGCATATAAACACGTCTGGGCCAATTTATCGAACGTGCAAATCTCTCGACCTACTCGTCGTCTTCCATCACCCTCGACTTAATAATAAAGAAACAGGACAGGGCGTGGAAATTGTATGCAATTGCGTGATAGTGCATTCCTGCAACAAACTTGCATAGGATTCATTAACCGGTCTTTCTTCGGCTAGACGTTCTGTCGGATTTAGACTTTGACAGTGCGTTATGTTTTCCGTCTTCTTGAAACTTTAAAAATAATGATAAGTGATGCGTATTTAGTATCGTTCCAGAAGTATTTTACGGATGTATATGAATGAATATTTACATTTAAAATTGATAACTTCATTATTCTACTGGTTGTGACGAGTGCTTTACAGTTCACCAATCAACTTCAGACATACTTTATCAAGAAGCATATACATAATTAACTTTATGACTGAGTCAATCTAAGCGAAACTCTTATCAAAACTAGTTAAACAGCCTGTGGATGATAGTTAAACTTTCCGAGGCCGGCCTCGGAATAACATAGTTATTTATTATAATTATATCGTACATCGAAAATGAATTTTAACAAAGTTACCTTATGTTATAGACTGATTATGCACAACTACAATATCCATGTGGCATGAATGAAAATTTATGCGTTCGTGGTAAGTTTATAAATATACCTCTGAAAAATCTTACTAAACTAATCATATATTTTTGATAAAAGTTATTCATTACATATTCACATATAATTGTGATACAAAAAAAAACCAGTGAAGATAATCTTTTGCACAGTATTTGGATTGCAATTAATCATTTATTTCGACTGAAATATTCCTGAAGGTTAACCAGCTATGCACTTTCTTTATCGCCATTTTCGATTATTTTATTATCATTAATATAATATAATATAATAATATATAATCACTGCCTAATATTTGTTTGAGGACTCATTTCTGATGTCATATCATACAGGAATATACAGTCTTGCTTAAATTTTGATTAGTTTGAATAGATTTTATTTACACGTTTGTATTCTTGATCAATTGACGTTATGCCAATCTCATAGTAAAAAGATTAACCCAATTAATTTGACTAACATAGTCTCTGAGTATTATCAGATCATAGTGTAATAACAGAAATGTATTTATCTCTACACTGTTATCATTCTAGTAAATACCGTACATCGAAAATTATATGGCAAATATATGTCAATCACTTTGAATAAATCAGTTGTAAAATTAATAAGTGGTTAGTGATGAATTCAATATTAATTGTTGAACCTAGCCAAGAAATTCAAATTAACAAAGTGTTTATATTATAATACTCAAAATGTCTATCATTTGATGGTATTCGTGTAGTTGTTGTGTGTGTGTAAATTTGTTTAAAAAACGTATTTCAATTTGTTTATAAATAACTCATGACTTAATATTTGTTTAAAGTTTTTATAATCGTAACTGTCTATAGATTATGACCTGACATTAAACCCAGTGGTGTTTATTGTAGCAGGAATGATGGTGCTTAAGCTAAAAAAATAGAGAATTTTAATTTTGACGAGTTTATGACTCACGATAAAATTATGATAATGAAATAGATCATCATAATAAACAAATGAGGCGTATATGTTTCAGTTTTAAAATCGTATCGAGTGTATGAAGATAACTTTAAATAATGTTTTTACTATCAAAATTGATCAAGTCAAATGCATCGATTGCAAATCATTTAGAGATGATCAAATCGCGAAGATTTGAATTAGCTGACTAACTGAATGTTGTTAGTCAGTATTTATTATGCAATATAACGCTAAACGTTTAGTGTCTTGTGTTTTTCGTTAAAAGTAGTCAAACAAACTTTCGGCTCTCGTGAAATATAAAGTGAAAATGCCGTATTTGATTTTGTACCCCTTGTAATCTTTTTTGTGTACAATAAATAGTACATACAGGCAATTTATTCCTTTTATTTTTCCATAATCCCACAAAAGTTATACAAATCTAATGACAAAGTATTGTGATATTACGGATGAAGATCTGCAGTAATTAATGTTTTTAAAAAAATACTGTTTTTGTCACGGTATTGTCATGATGGTAAGTAGCATTTAATTATAGGCATAAAATAAATGGTAACTGTTCACAACGTTTCATATTGTAACGGAAGTGAGGTCGTTCTCGTACAAGAATTTGCGGAAGTCACGCCGTTGTTGCTTTTCTGTAGTAGTCATTCGTCTCCCATAGAAGAGTTCTGTTTTCAATGCGCAATGTGACGAAGTGATTTGTCTACTGCAGGGGTCTTGAAGCTCGATAAACAGTTATTTTCCATAACAATAGTCACTTTCAGACCAATCATTTGATTGATTGAATTGGCATTTACTTGGCAGAACAACACTGTAATTCGGTAAAAAATAGCTATTAACTGAATTTTAAAAAAAATTGCATAACTCAATACTTTGCTATTTTTACCAATTATTTCAATTGTATTCAGACACAAAATAGACAATTAAAATTACGCATACGTCAGATGGGCATAGTTACAATTGCTCATTTAGATGAATTCTCCTGCTTAATCTGCATTGACAACTTATATGTAATTTAAAAATTAACGTTTTTATATTTTTGGTTAAATTCTGCTTGATGGTAAACTTTTTAATAAAAAAATTCTATGTCGGCAATGTGGACTTTGCCAGTTTTCTGATTTATTAAGCTGTCGAAATGCCAACATAGACATACTCACGACGATTCAAATATTTATTACAATTATAAAATAAGCAAGTTATGTAATGATTTCATTAAAAAAAATGAAGCTTTATTAAATATTACACTTTTTCACCAATTTATTTGTGTTCGTACAATCTTAATTTATTTTTCGGGAAAGAATTGTTTTTTATTGTCTACTTAATTTTATTGTGTTTCATCTACGAAAAATCAAGAAGTTTTTCATATATTCAGTGGCTGCATTGTCGTATTTTATTTTCAAATTTACATTTAAAAGAGACAAAATTGATCTGTTCCTCAATAACGTTGTGTAATTCATAAATATCAAAATTGAGACTTTTTTGTGGCATAGGAAATTGGTTACGTTTTTTTTTTAATATACAAGCAAATTGAGTGATGAAAGTAAATATATTGTCATTTCGTTCTTTTAAACGAATTCTATATTGTTAATTGAAAACTCACGCCTGAAATTACCGTCTAATTTGACACCTTGGCAACCTGTGCCCAGGCATCGAACGGAAATAGACTCATACCAGAAGGCGCACGTCTATTTATTATACATGTCTGTTGTTGAACTCTGTTTTAAGTTCTATTTGTGATATAAGTCAAAACTCGTTAACGCCGTCAAAGGTGATATAATAGAAACATAACAGTGCTTTATATATTATGAAAACATCGCCCACTTAAAAACGTATAGTTATTTATGTAAAACGTTCAACGTAAAACAACTATGATACTATTACTATAGATACTCGTTAAATATTATAACATAAAGATATGTTCGTTCAAGTTCATTTAAGTTCATCCGTGCACTTGAACCCGAAAGGCGAAACCCAGGTCGTTAGTGACAAAATTTGTGTGAATGTACATAATTTGAACGATTCAAATGTAATAAAGAATTGACATGAAAAGGAAACTCCTAAACTTGAACAACGTCTTACGAATTATTACTGATCAGTGGTGTGATGGGGCGCAGTCGCTTGAGGTTGGCGTTTCAATATATTTTTCTAAACCTCTCGAATTTTTTCGATAAATGTTTATTTTAACGTCAATATATAAAAAAAAAGATTTTGTAATTATGTATTAGAAGAACGTTTTGTTGAACACTTGTTGGTACAGAAATTGAATCACTGCTGATAGGGTATTAACATATTATAATTAATCATCGCTCCCAGAATTTTAGATATCACTACACCACTTGTAGTAGTAATGATCATGTGCAATAGCCATAGACAATAATTTCTGGCAGAAAGAATGATATGAGATTGATTGTTTAACAACGAGATTTCAAAATGTCATTGGCACATTCTTCCTCGTTTGCTTAGAGATAATAATATTAACGCATTTTACTGGTGGATATAAATTTTCGATAAATATGTCGTATTAGATAGAATAGGCTGAAAAGTCCTGGACGAAATTAGACTTTTTCAATTGCTCACTTTTAAGGTGTTCACTGTCAATACTTGGTGGAAAGGCATTATATTATTAAAAACACAATATTCCTTTGTACTTCATTCCACTTTATTTACTTTCAATCGCCATTCTAAATTTATTAATCTGAGATGACTTTTTAATTATATGTTAGATGTGTTAAACATTTTAATTGTGTGTTATTTTAGAATCACTTTTAATGTAATTGGTAATTTCTTTTCAATGCCAATTGTTGTTTATAACTGTTCATTTTTGTATAAATAGCATGGTTAAATTATATTTCTTATCAGTTGACGATGCTCGTAATGAGCGAAACCGGTCCTGACATATTAAATAAAGTGGAATGAAGTACAAAGGAATATTGTGTTTTTACTAATATGCTTTGGCAAAAAATGTAACCTTTACACTGGTCTGTTTTAAGTGTTAAATAACTCTTGGAATATAGTTTGTATGCTTATTTGTGGGTGTTATCTGCCAATTTTTGGAAAATAGGCAGATAAGTAGTCAGGTCTTTAACAAAACAATTAAATTATTTACATATACTATAATTAACTTAGACACGGCGTTATTATTATTCTACAAAAGCGTCGTGAGCAATTTACTGAGTTCATCCGTGTGGTTGAAAGCTTAGAGATGCCGAAAGGCGAATTCCAGAGTATTTAGTTATAAAAAATATAGAAGCGTATATAATTTGAACGATTCAAATGTGAGAGTATGTCTATTTGTCACGGCCTGTGATCTTTTCGGTTCGCCGGCTAATTTTCCGAGTCGAAATAATGATGGTCCAACGGCAGTACGAATTTTGCAAAATGCACGGGATATATTTTTTAAGCCAAAACGCAACGGCATGTGACAAATCACTCTATGCTACTGTGGATAAAAATACACATTAAACGCAAAGGTCACAAGTATGTACGGACCGCGTTGGATAGAGCTTTATGAAGTTTTGGAATTTTGTTATGAATTCGTGTAAAAGACATTATGAATAATTTTATTAACTTAGCAGATGTTTTGCGAATATTACATTCACATTAAGAATATTATCATGTCAGAATCGTTTTTGCAAGAACGGTTTGTAATGTTGATACAATTAGGCTGTCGTTAGGTTTTATTTTCAAATATACGAAGGATCAATATTTTAGAGAGAGACCCTGTCGAGAACGAGCGCATGCATACGGATTGTTGGTAAACAAACATTTGGTTTATCGTCACAATTTTCAAAAGAGGAGAACAAAACGGCATTAAAAGATAACCCTACCATGTTGTGAGATACAAATTTTGATAAATAATAACAGTATGTATATATTATTATCTAAAATAACATAGCTTGTAATAAAACAAACGATTTTAAGTGTTTAAACATTTTTCTAGCGGAAGGCGGATATGGCAGCTAATAAATTATTCGTGACAGCAGAAAATTGTGCCCATTTTTTTCTATCAATACATAAATTTATGCACGTAGTTATGACGATTGCAAAATGTTTTTTTTTTCTTTAATTTCACTTTTGCAATGAATGAGATTAAAAAATAAAATAATTCCCGCGTGACATTTTTAAGCGATCGATGAAAGTTGCTGTGAAAGTAAATAATAACTCACTCCTAATACAATATAGCCACCAACTAACAAAAATACGAATATAAGCTGTAAATGCCAAATCAACTGCCTGGGTAGTATTTATGCTAATCACTTTTAAGGTGTCCACTGTCAATACTTGGAGGGAAGGCATTACACATCAAAAAATAAAACACCTTTTGTACCGATTCTACATTTATTTATTATGATTAGGACCGGTTTCGTTCTTCACGAAAATTTTCAACTGATGAGTTTATATCATTTCAGAATGCCATGTCTTTGGATGGCACCATGTTTTGTACGTTATACGAATTGGTAATCATTAACACTAGTCTTAACCATCTGACAGTTAATTTAGTATGGCCGCCGTGTCAGTGCTGCCAATACAAAAACATAACTCACTCAACAATTATTATTTGTCAATATTGTATAAACCTAAGAACAACACCATATCCGTAATCTGTAAACTTTGTGGATTCAAACGATTGTCAGTTACATACTCAAAACGTTGAAAACATGTGGATGCTAACTAAACGCCAATTCGGTATGTACAATATTTACAAATAATATTTAATAATAATAATTTAATGAGTTATGTTTTTGTATTGGCAGCACTGACACGGCGGCCATACTAAATTAACTGTCAGATGGTTTCAGACTGTAGTGTTAATGATTAACAATGGATATTATCATAACACTATGCAATGTTCAGATGGTTTGGTATAGTTTAACTTGAATATATGTCAAGACAAGTTTAAAACTTCAAATGGTATTTACTCGGGACGTGACATTTGGGTTCGTAGGAGTGCGATATATGTCAGTGATAACTGCACTTCGCCTACTACAGCTGTTGCCAAACTTACAAGTGAGAAAAGCCAAGTTGTCAAGGAAACAGGATAGCAAAGGTAGCAGAGAGTAAATAAATATATAATTTGTACACACCAATAAATACGAAGAGCCGCGGTTGGCCGATCTCTGGCCTACTGCATCGCAAGTTACTATAATGCAGGAATAGTTACTATGTATTGGTGGCTGATGATTCTTACTCTCTCTATTCTGTCCAGTCATTATATACGCTACTAATTATTACAAAATCCTTTTTATTGTGCTATTTTTCCTGTTCAGCAATCTTTACATAATTTATAACTTCTTGGAAGGCAGCAGATGTTTTTTTTTTACGTAATATGAATAGATTCATATTTATTCCCAACGTTTCTCATATTAGCTCATCGATATCATTCTTTTTGTTGTTATTTACGAGGAATGCTAACTCATCCAAAACGCTAAGAGCTACATAATTCAAATGCATTGTTTGTTTTTTAAGACAACGGCTATAAAGTTTCGTATTACCACGCTGAGCAATTTAAATTCTTGGTAAGAAACATGGTCCGTTTTTCGAGGAAGAAAAACGCAACGGAATGTGTCCGTTTGCATTTATTTCTATTTGACTGAAATGCGAAGGTGTGTTCCAAATTTGATTTTTTGAATCACTTATATAGAAATATTTCTGATGAGAATTCAAATTATGTATTTAAATGTTTCAGTTGACATTGGTACCTTAATTCTTTAACACGCACTCTATGGACAGCCACTATAGTGAATAAAAAAATATTCATGAAAAATTACACATTTTTTTTCAACTATTTTTAACTGAAGACAAACAGAGATTCATAGAAGTTAGTGAGACTCGTTGATAAGTTGTAATGATATGTATGTGAAACTAAAGGATAGTAATCTGGTTACACAATCATTTGAATAAAATCGATAGCAGTTTACATAAATTTATAAAATTACATATTTTTTCATATATATCAGTTCTTCCCAACCTGGGATCCGTAGGGTTTTCGCGTTAGTCCGCGAAAATTTTCATTCTTTTAACATTCTTTGTAATAAAATATAAACATGTGAAATAAAAAAAAATCGGGAGTCCGCAGGAAAAAGGTTGAGAAGCACTGATATATACAAACCATACGACGTCGATTTATATTTTCATCAGTTGATAATGTTCCTAACGTGAGAAACCGGTCATATCTTTAACACAAATTTAGAAAAACTTTTTTTTAATGTAATGCCTTTCGACCATGAATTGACATTTATAAAAGTAATAAAATAACTATTTTTTCCTCTTTCTTTCCGTTGTTACACCCTTATTCTCCCAAAATAAATAAATTGAATAACATGCATTTATTGTTCAACCTTTCATGCTGAATTACTCCATTGGGGTCCCTGTTCTCCACATTGGCACCTTAGTAACGTGCATGGTTGAAAAACAATACAATTCATTGAATTTCGCTATATTCTATGTACTCAAGCTTATGTCGTGTTTAATTTATCCATTTTGTTTAATACAGCATAGCTTCATTTTTCTTCTCAAACGTAGATATATACATGTTTCACAATTCTTTGTGGCCATATTGATTTACAAAATCCAACAAAAGCGTTCGAATTTATGGCTGTTATTAAATTTGCTTCTTTTATTCTACACGTACCTACCTATTCAATATAATAATCATTCCCTGACTCACATACCATGAAAATGAATAGCTGTAAATGGACCTACATTATCCGAAGCTTTTGTGTGAACTGAATAAATCCACCCCTATAAAATATATATCAACCCAGACGACTATTCAAAATGATCGTGCGACAATAGAAAGTATAATAATTGTTGTCAATGGTGACAATGATTATTAAAATCGTTCCCATTTATTGATTTGTCGAAGACTATCGTCATTTATCGTCATAGACAATGATATACACGATACATATTTCAGTGGAGTATATATGGTTCCGGCGACATTTAAAAAGTACAGATTCATACTATAACTTATACTTCGATTTAAACAGTTTTTTTTTCTGTATGAACTAAATGTGCTACGCCTTATATTTTAACTTTTCCGGTTCTAAGCTCAAGAAATGCGACCCCAATACCCACATTTTCTTAAATATCTATTTTAATATGGGTGATACAATGTTTATAATTAAGGTATTCTTATATCATAGTTTTTTGAACCTTTTGTAGTTTATATAAATACGATAAGATAAGAGATAAGCGCCCGCTTATCAGCGATCGTTCGTAAGATAATAGGCTGAACGCCGCTAAGCAAAGCGCGCCAGTAGCACATTGATATTTGCATTGAAACGACGTATATTTTACGCGCAACTTAAAATATGATTATTTATTAAAAAAACACGGATTTTTATAAAAAAATGTATGAGGAATGATGCAGAGAGATATTTTAAAGCCCTTAGACTATTTATTTTTTTGAAATTCATAAGAATAAGGCCAATAATGAGGAAACCACTGGGGTCCCTAAAAGACCCCCATCGGCCGAGAAGTATTTTTCTAGTCTCCGAGCCGCGAGAGTTAAAATGTCTTTCCACCAAATTACAACAATTTTTCAATTAAATCTTTATATATTCCGTTTGAAGTATCTCAATATAAATTGATCTTGAATGAGGAGGTTGTTATGCTCCTCCCCTTTTTTTCGCAGAAGGTGAAAATATAAGTACATGCCTCGAAAATTGTTAGTAATTCATGCTTCATACGACACGCTTTTGTGATGTGATGATTGAGAAGTAATGTTAAAATCGCTCTGTGATGTCCGCTCTCAATGTGGAGCGTATGGCTTCCTAATGGAGGTATGTTGCAGATTTTTTTTATACGAGAACTGTTTGTTAGTCTGTCGCTCAACCTCTCTGTTCCAAAAAAAGTAGTATGGATAGAAGGATAAGGCTAGGACAGAACTGACAAGTTATTAACTAATCGCTCTCGGTACGCCCAGTTATTGAAGGATGAGAATGGTGGGAGGGAAATTCATCACAAACACCCATGCCTTCTAACAGAAATCGATCGAGCTGGCACTCGAACCCGTGATATCCGTTATAAAAGCCAGCAACGCTAACCGTTCCGACATTGGGCCCAACAAAAATCGCTCATACTTATACTAAAGTCTCCGTTTAAGAATACTAAAAATGTGACTACCTCAATGAATAGTGTTGAATACTTAACCACCAGCAGTAAACCATATTTAACTTATACATATATTTTCTCCGTATAACTGATAATATCCGATGTTATGCAGATAACCAATGTCTAAGTTTTAATACCTATGACCCCGCATCCCCACTGCCGATCACGCAATCGTCATTGCGTTCTTCACATTACCGTTGTGCACTGGCGGGTGCCGTTCGCTGCTTGGTGACCGGGTGAGTGACGAAGAAAGGCCATGTGCGGTGATCATCCCAACAACATAACGGAACAGCTTGTTGGTGCTCATAACGTCAAGCACTTCTGCTCGACGTGATTCGTCGTACAAACTGCGTCATTAACCCGGAGTTCAGCTAATGGGGTTATATCAATTCGATTACCCAATAAAAATATTTTACAGAATTATTGGTATAAAGAATTTTGTCTGCGTACTATCGTTTCAATCTTTTCGTCCGTTTTCAACGTGTAAATTTAATAGGGTAAAAATATCAAATTATTTCAGTTCTACAGTTTTTTTTTATATATGTTATACGTTGATAGCTATTTCGGCTTTCGCCATCGTCAGAACTATGTTTTAAACGTAAATTTGCTCAGCTATATATACTGGCTAAGAAGAGATACATTACATGTAAATTTAATGTACTCATGCTTAAATTATCATATAAGTATATTTCTCGGCCATTCATTATCAACTTCACAGCCAGGGCCGGCTCGAGAATTCGCGAGCAAGATCTAAATGAGTCGATAGTGATAAAATCTTATAATACGCCGCAAGTGTGCCTGTGTGTGCCACGAGTCGGCCCTGTTCACAGCATTTTTTAGACTTTGTAATAATTACTTCAGTAATTTGTCAACACTAAAGTCTTTCTTTAAGCCCTGCTGACGTATGTATGGTTATGGTTTAATATTAGCCATGCTTAACTAACATCAAAACGAATGTAGATTATAGTGTAACATTTTGAGCATCTTCAGAGCGAATATGCGTGCTTCAGAGATACACCTTGTGATATGTCAATTATACTGTAGCCACACAAACGGGTAAAGATAACAATGTTATTATTTTTATATTTCGCTCCCTAAAGCAACCCGCTATTAACTCTAAGTCGAAAATACTAGTTTCAAGATAACGACATATGAAATAAATCTCTAAAAAATCAACGGTAACTAGTCGTTGATTTCTTCACCAACTCTACCCGAACTATTTTTTATATTGTAATAAGTAATTAATTACTTGTCAACGTCAATGCGTATGGATTTTGACAGTTCTGCTTTATGGTTGTGAATCATGGCACCTTACGAAATCACAGATTAACAGTATAATATATTTCGATTGTTTGGTGTATAGATTTATTACATAGAATATATATGAACAATATTTATCATGTCATATTACCGCAACCGAATTAAAGTATGTGTAGGCAAGCCATCTGATGTCAGCATTTGATCGTAAATAACTTTCTTGAATATAATTGCGATGGTCTCTGGTTGGAATCCATGAATGAACAATTGATATTTTAGTCGATGTCTGTTTTTAATATATGCGATGTAGCATTTTCTTTAAAAGAATAGGGTAAACGGTTTACTAACTGCTATTACTTTATAGCTATACTATTATATCCGACAGCCAGATCTCTTAAAAACGACTTCATGATTCACTCTATTAAGAGCACTGAATAAAAAAATGTTTGTATACTCCCAGCGGAAAACTAAACTTGAAATTTTACAAAAAGAATTTCCACGGATCAATTTGCCTGTCATTCATTATTATATAAGTGGAAAATTATCAACTGTTTAAAAGACTGTTAAAAGAGGATTCAGCGACATATATTATATTTAAGACTTTCTTTTCCTGATGAAAATCCGAATTCAAATGTATATCAATTCATTTTAATTATCAAAATCTATGCTGCCAGAAAAATTGTTTATTATCACTTGTTGATACTGCGTTATTTCAAACTATTTCCAATGTAAGGTATGAAATATTTCACTATGCTTTATGTTTTAATAAAATATATAATGTTTTTATTCTTGTACCTTTTAAAATCCTTTGAGGAATGTTGTTGGTGTTACATACATAGGTTCGGTGCAATTACTATATTATACAAAAATGTCGGCGTGGTTTTTTTTACATCTTGATAGAAGTAGTATCAGTGGGTGATATTTAGAATGCTTGCCTACAGCGTATTCTTCAATTCAGGGAAAGTGAGCGTTGATGTTTCTTAGACTTGATATGAATGGTGAAAAAGAAATCGCAAGGAATCGATCTATCGTTTAGTGCAAATATACTAGGAATTTACTACAAATTTATACCAAATTTATTAAAAAAATAAATAAGATGTTTCTTTTCAGACGACAGAGAGAACACTTATTATCGTCTTGCTGTTTAATGACTGTAGAAAAATATTTTTCAATAGAAAAACTTTAAACTTGATTTTCAATCACTTTTAGGCTTTTTGTATTCTCTTATCAGTTGATAACGCTCGTTATAGGCGAAAGCGGTCCTAATCGTATATAATAAAAGTGAGATAAGAACAAAAAAGTATTTTATTTGTTGATTTTTAGTTTAATAATTTTGATTTGTAATCATAAACTTTGAGAACTAAACCCAACACTAAAGATTTGAAATAGGTGGTATAATGGTGAGATCTGTTTTCTATACATTTCGAAATATGCATATGTACGTGTCACTTCAAAATGCACAGAAAATCTTAAACTATTTTAAATTAAATCTGTAACATTTAATTTCATATTAATCATTAATTAAATAATCATCGCCTGCTTTACCTGATTAGGACTCTATCTACCTGTCTAGAATGTAATGCAGGCTTACCTCAAGGTCATCTGCTAAGACGCGCCTTTAATCTGTTTGATTAGCCACACACCAACGGATTAATTTAATCTTCTGAACCGCTTATACATACACTATTCAAATTAATATATTACAAATAATACAGTATCTCAATGTAATGTTTTCTAATTATTTTTTTCAACTCAACGAATAAATCATAAAATATTTCCAGTTTCATGTATTTATTAATAATCAGAATCTTATGAATTTCAAAAAAAAAATAGTCTAAGGGCTTTAAAATATCTCTCTGCATCATTCCTCATACCTTTTTTTTTATGAAAATCCGTGTTTTTTTAATAAATAATCATATTTTAAGTTGAGCGTAAAAAGGACGTCATCCCAGCACACATTTGAATTTGCAACTGACGCGTTTAGCCCAGCTATCTTACGAACGATCGCTTATCGCGGGCGCTTATCTCGTTATCGCGTATTTATATAAACTACAAAAAGTCCAAAAAACTATGATATAAGAAAATCTTAATTATAAACATTGTATCACCCATATTAAAATAGATATTTAAGAAAATGTAGGTATTGGGGTCGCATTTCTTGAGCTTAGAACCGGAAAAGTTAAGCGTACATCTGATTTTGCTAATAAACATTCTTTTCATGTGTCGGCATTCTGTTTTATAACAATCTTTCCTGTATCACGGTTTTCTTTAGCATGAACGACGTCCCCTTATAACACGTTTCGCACAGAACCATACAACACAGTTAAATTACAAATCCGCCAAGATGTCCATACATATAATTTTTAATAAATAAAATGACTTTATCCAAAATAACGAGGCGACAGTTGCGCTGAAAAAATATGTATTGTGTGATCAATCAGCAGAGTGTACTTTTCTTTGAAAACAATAATTGTATGACATTTTCTATACCACACTTCCAAAATTATGCGACGATATTTATTATTTGAAAGATAACAATAAAATCGACATTATAAAATATATCCGTTTATTTAATCTTGACGCACCCCTATGTAACTTTTCCGACGAATCCGCATAGAAGATTGTTTACTCTATGATCTGTCGTCTTTGAAACACTGGTCATGCTAACCATGTCTTTCTTGAGGCATCTATTAAGTACCCAACACCAATCTAACGCGGCTATGATATCTTTATTACGTTTACTACAAAGAGCTTCTTAGCGCTGGAATTTCTTGTGCTTGAACTTTAAAGATGATAGCTCAAGGCTCTTTACACAATAAACAACATTTTTATTAATGTCATGACAGCCACAACACGATAGTTAATTTATTAAGGTGTTACCATTGTTAGTTTTTTAATGTACATATTTTTTGGATACTAGGTGCACTTTCATTTGAAAGGCTCCTAATAAAACGAACTTTGTATAGCCTTACACAGGGGTGGGGAACCTTTTCATTTCTTAAGGCCACATCCATTTATCTGATTCAACATAAGGCCGCAATAAAGAAAACGTCAATCATGGGATTTTTTAAACAATTTCATGCTAATTTCTAAAACCCAGAAATTTGCGAATTTCCCAAAATTACCTGCGTGGGACCTGTTTTTTAGCTCTTCCAAAGATTTTCGAATCCAAATCACGGAATTACAACCTCCTGCAAATACATTTCATAACCACTCCTTTTGCATAGCGTGAAAGAGACGGATAAAAGTCAATGGTTTCTCTTTCTCCTTATTCTCCACCGATCAGTGCTACTATCATACTCCACAATTTTATCATATCTTCACTACAAATTCAACACTTGAAGTTAACAAAACGAGCCTAGCTCTAACAACTTAGTTCAAGTCAAGTCAGACGATGCTTTCCGATATAAATCCTTGTTCGTATCAATCAGTTTTCTTCAGTCCTCCCAGTCCTTTACTTTCTAAACCAATCACTGATTCCGTCAATGCCTTCTTACCTGTGCACTTAAACACAACTACATTAATCGATTATATTATTGAAAATAGTGATTTGAACGCGCGATTCCGCAACCGAATAGAACAAATGCCCAGTAATGTTGACAGTAGCGCCCGGTCAATGTGGCATTTGATCAATGCACCCTTTATATATGCAGGAGCGGCTATATTTCATGAAATAATATTTAAACATAACATTTATACCATTCCCTCATTTTAAATTTAATAAAATAAAATATTAAATTAAATTAAATATTTATTACATACATACAATAAATAGATTAAGAACTTAGAATGAGTGAAGAATGAGGTTCCCAACCTGGGGGTCGCGATGGGTTTTCAGGAGGGTTGCCAACTTTTTTCGATTTTGGATTTGAACAACAAAATAACGAAAAAGTATAGCAAATCGAGGATTTCAAATTCCTCGGGGGGTCGCCTAGTCACATGGCCTTATAAAAAGGGGTCACCACCCGAAAAAGGTTGGGAACCTATGTATTAAAACTTTTATTTGGAAAAAAAAAATCAACAACTTAACATACTTCTGTATTTCCCCGAAAATGATTTTTTTACCTGCAAAATCTTTGTTCAGCAAATCAAATCCGAGATTAAAGTACTAATTGATAAAACAACACGTTTTTGAGTATTGCATGAATATACCGCATTGAAAGTAGATAATGGAGGACGCGCTACGGCACATAATTCTTTTTGGCAAAATTACTATCTTGGGTCGAATTTAATTAAAATAAATTTCATTGCGCTCTAGATCCTTATCTGTTCATTTGGCCTAGTTAAATTTCGAGCGAATTTAACCATATGCAATGATGAAATATTCTATAATGGATCTAAAAAAAACTCGCATTATAAAACACTTTCACCCGTTGCTAAATTCATCGGGTTAGGCGATGCAATCGTGAATTAAAATATGCATTAAAACCAGTAATATGAAGCCGTTTAAAAAGCTGCTAACTATGTTCTCTTTCATTGTTATCTTATTTACGTAAAAGATAGATCGCGGCCTTAGTAATTAGTGTGGCTTGATAAGACGTTTTGACAGTGTGCGGTTGTATTACTTACTACCTTTAGGGAATCATCTATTTCTAACAAACAACGACTTAAACGTGAATGCACATACCATGTTTTATAATATTTATTATTGTTCAAAATAAATTATCTATTAAATATAAATCAAACAATTGGATTACTCTGCATTAATACGGTAGATCATTTCAAGGTCCACGAGAATGAATGGCATCACACCTTTTTTATAAAAACATGAATATTCTGTATGATTGCCGAAATAATATTCAACTCAAACACATTGGTGTAATTAACAATTTAGAGTCCTCATCCAAACGTCACACAAGGCCCCTCTTTTATTTATTGATTTGGAATTTACTTGGTAGAACTCCATTAAAATATCAACGTATTTTAGTTCTAGAGTTTTTTTATATTTTATGCGTTGATAGCTATTTCGGCTTTCACAATCGTCAGAACTAATGTTATATACACTTTTATGTTTATAAATTTGGGCCCTCGTGCATTGATTGACTCTGCTATGAGGTGGCTACGCCGCTGATGGTAGTGGACCAAAAATAATACATATTTCAAGTATGTGACATAATATAACGTGCAGTGCAAAGTAATATTACTTGTAAATACATATAAATGAACATATGTAAATTCTTCTTTGGCCATGTTCGCTCCCTATGTGGAGCATATGGCCGCCACGCGGCACCTCCATGTTTCCCTGTCTCCTGCCAATTGCCTTGCTTCCTCCCATGACATGCCAGCATCCCTCAGTTCCGCCGAGTACATCCTATGGATAGTACCCGACGGACGTCCGGGACGCCGGAATCCCACCGGTCGAAAGAAAAGGCAGGCAGGATTGAGGCTTTCCGGAGGCATCCGCAGCACGTGACCCAGCCAGTTCCAACGTCTCTCCATAACCACTGACGTGACAGGACGCTGTCTTGTACGCTCCCTTATCTCTGAATTCCTCACATAATCAAACCACCTAACCCCCATTATCCGACGCAAGCATCTGTTCTCGAAGCTCAGTATACGGTTTTTCTGAGTCTTCGTCAGGTGCCATGATTCGCAACCGTAAAGCAGTACCGGCAGAATGCAAGCGTTGAATAAGTGGCATTTGGTTTTAATCGAGTACAGCTGTGTGTCCCAGACAGTTCGCATTGAGTTGAATGTTGCTCCAGCCATTCCTAAACGAATGGCGAGCTCCTTTTTTGTACTACCGTCTTCGGGGATAAGTACGCCGAGGTATCTGAAGCTGTCAACCCTCTCGATGATCTGTCCCGCGCTAGTAAGGGTCCTATCAGAGTCATGACAGGTTTGGTTACACATCACATTGGTCTTACTAGTGTTAATTTTCAGACCAATGCGACCTGAGTTAGTTCCTAACCCATCAATTGTCTCCTGGATGCCCTTTATTGATTTATCGAATATGACAGCATCATCGGCATATTCAAGGTTACACAGCTTCAGACCGGGACCAACAGCTATACCTCGATCAGGCGGAATTGACCTGCGAAGTATGAAATCAAAAATAATGATAAATAGGAACGGTGCAAGAACGCACCCCTGTCTCACTCCGGTTGTGACCCCGAACCATTCGGTATTTGAGTCACCGATTCTCACACATATGTAAATACTAAGAGTTATTTTTTTTAGTAAATTAATTTGTTAGATTGAGTATGTATAAATTTGGGCCCCCTTTGCATGACTCTGCTATGCGTTAGCTACGCCGCTGTTATACCATTAATGATTCTTTAAGAATCGGACTCAAGACCACGATTAAAACACACTGAAGTAATTTAGCGAGTTAAACTAGATTTCCTTTATAATTCATGTATTATTGTAGAAATCTTTACTTGGCTACAGAATCTGAAATACTTGTAATATTGCACGTTAATCATCGTGTCCAGAAAATGAGGTCGCAGTTGACACCTGTTGGCTGCGTTCTCTCAAAACCTGCTTGCACTTAATAAGCGGCCGGCTATTTTGCCTGCAAAACTTCTCAATTGTGAAGTCTCCCGAAGAGCCAAGGCGAACAAAGCTGATCCGCTAACACAATGACCTACCTATTATCATTTCAATCCAATTTACATTCGAAATAATTACCTGTATCCATTGTGTTGGCAAGGGGTCTTAAAGATTTACGGTTATTAATTATATACCGGTTATAAAAACTGAACAATACGTTATATACACTTGAATCAAAACGGTATCAATCCGGGATCCGGATCCGTAATCGGGATCCGTTCAATTTCTGATCGAATCCGGATTGACATGTGCGATCCGGATTTGGATGAGAAATTGAGAAATTCGAAAAGTGAGATGAATTGGCAAATTGTCGATTCAATCTCGTGAGCTAAAAAAAAAATAACGAGGTCGCGAAACTTGTGAAAGTATGCAATTTAAAATCTTCTGTGAGCATTAAAAACAAAACAACGAGCGTATAGTGAGAATTCGGAATAAATTAGCACAGATATCGTGTGCTACAGTTTGAGTGTATATTTTGACTTATTTGGCAAAAAAATGTAATACTTCCGTTTGTATTATAAACCTGCCAAGTTTCTTCCATAAGATCATTCCAATGTTTGAATATATATTGAGACCTAAGTTAGTTTTAGCCGAACCATATATTGTCGTTATAATAATTTTAACCTTGAATAAATAGACGTTAAATATTTAAATCTTTAATCACACTCAACGTTCTGTTAAAAAACGTATAAATTATAACTATAATCCACGTAAAGTTATTAGCATAATTCTTAATTAATCTTATATAAATATTTCTTTAACGTTTTATATTTGATCAGTTAATGCTCGCGGTTATGTATACAATCAATAATATAGAATAAATACAAACAGTGTTTTTTTTTTAACTTAAAATTTATGTTGCAAAAAACATTGAATATCATGGTACTATTGTACTTGGTAATATCTTTTAACAATATACTACTTAAGTAAATTCTCAATCATTTTATTCAAATAGTTTCTATTGATATTATCTAACTATAAATTTCGTCATTTACATGTATAATAAATACTTGTATGCGAATTTCAACATTTAATTGCCAAATTATTAGCGATGCTCTTCAGAATTAAAATATTTACCGCTCGCAGAGACGGCTATCATTATAATCAAATACAAATTACGGGAAATTTCCAAAACTTTATATTACACTGATTACATAAATAATAAATCGCCTATTTGCACATTATAATCATTGATTATTATACTTTCCGGTTATCGAGTATCAATAATTAAATAAAATGTTTCAACTTTTTTTGACTACACCAACATGTGAAGATAATCTTAATCGATCTGGTATTTTCGCGTTTTTTTAATGTCTTCAATTTCAAAATGGCAGTTTTCGTTGTTATAATAATAAACGCTCCGAGATTGCTATAATTTTGAGAAGCTAGTAATTGGTAGTTTTGACTCTTCCTGGTGGTCGGCAAAATCGTTTTCGTACCGTATTTAACTTCAATCACTTGCCTCGTTACCTGTAAATTTTAAAAGTTAATAAATTGAACATTTTCCTGATCGGAAGCTAACGGATCGGCATTATTGAGTCGAAAATTACATATTTTCTTTATCGAGTGGTGATGATCACAATTTCTATTTAGTATTGAATCTAGTAATATCAAATTAAAAGTTGATTAATAAACGTCCAAAAAGCGAATGAAAGAAGACACTACACCCTCAACATTAAAGTACAGACTATATATACTGATAAATAGTAAATCATATAACCAAATAAAGCTCTATTCAATTAATATCAGTATTATCTCTATATATTATAATATCTTTTCAACTTGGAAACAAAATCGTTTTTGATACACCGTGTGCATTACATACAACTCATAAAAAAATACAAATTAACTTAACTCACAAAAAATATCATACATAATATGTTTTCTTGGTTAAAAAAAATGTATCTTTTTCATGAGAAAATAACTAACAAAAATAACAATCAATTAAGTTGTTCAGTGGTATTTTAGATGTGTACATTATCAATGAAAATAAAATGTATTCAAAATTCGTAATAGCGTCGTCGTTCCGGCATAAAACGTTACATCGGAAATACTTGTTATTTTAAATCGTGTGTGCTCAGCACTGTATAGCTTTCAATTAATTTTACAAAAAGCTTACTAAAAGTTAGCCTTGAGTCTTGATATAAAATGCCAGCTTAAAGAAATCGTCATTTTGGTATAAATATCTCAAAACACGCCTTCTACGACAAAGTTTTTCTGGGACTGGTATTGGAAACTACATCTCTAATTCAATATATTTTCATACCGTTTTATTTCCATATGTAACATTAGATAAATTGTTTTATCTTACAGTGTACATTCCCTTCAATTCTAAAACAAGATAAATTCTCTCTTTTGAAAATAAATCCTTTTTTGTATTCCACCCGCGAAACCTTTGGGTAGCCTTATTTTAAATTTATTCGCTCATGTTTAAAGAAACAAAAACAGGCCTTTCGTATTCTTCTTGAGGTATTTGCGTTTTTAATCGTGTCGGTGAGCAGGTGCGGCCAATCATCGGTACGACTTCCGCAGCCTGCTAAGTACAGCAGATGTACTAGGGATTATCAACCATTGACATGTTTCTCAGACACAAGAAAGTCTCAATCAAAAATAAAATGCATTGACATATTAGTAAATGTAGATATTCTTTAATCAATTGGAAACAATCTAAATTGATTGAATTTTATATTTAAAATGAATTTTCACAACATAACCACATAATCTTTCTAAAAAAATATAACCGTAAAAGTTGTTTTTCAGTAATAAATCATATATTATTTTTAATCGATGTCCGTTTTCCATTTGGTTTCCTAATGGAGGTATCTCAACAGATTTTTTCTTTGAGAGCTTCTTGTTTGTTACTCAGTCACTCAACCACTCCTTTTTTGAAGAGAATAGTAGGGATAGAAATGATAGGGTAGAACAGGACTAGTGGTTGGCCAATCACTCTCGCTATACTCCGTTATTTTAAGATTGGAATGGTAGGGGGGAATTTTTAGACATCACGAAAATTCATCCCTCCAAACAGAATATGATAAATCGACTGAAAAAGTGCTGTTAGTATCAAGATTCGAGCCATTTTAGTAACCACTGTGCCATAGATCCGACTCATAATAGAAAAATATAACTTTATATCTTTAATAAAACAAGAAATGTCCAATAACAAATTTTGTCTGGAATAGTCGCGACGAAACTATTCATGATAATTGTATCCAAACGCTTCCCGCACTACAATGCAAAATAGAAAATCATTTTACTGTGCATACATTTATGCATTTATAAACAAATTCGAGCGCTGATTTTCCACGTCTGTTTCGCTTTTGAATGCACTCTCTTCGTGTATTATTCAGGATGCGACTCGGCGCAACGGTAAAAATGCACTAGGTAAAACTGCATTCTGCTTCTGTACTGAGGAATAAATGATGGCTTTTTTCCGCTGCCTCGTTGTCATGATTTTTTGCTATCCAGACTTGAATGATTGTCTTTTATTCACGAGTTTGTATTGAACGTCGTACAGGGTCGAGGAATGATTTTATGTACATTAATCTGCAGAGAATCGCACTAATTCCAGCGACGCTACGATTGTATAATTTTTCAAACTAATTGTCTTTGAATATTTTTTACTTTGCTATATTTGATGTCAACTTTTTAGCTTCAAACTCAGTACACAATGTTGTTAACACGTTATTGAATATTCTAATGTCAAATTGATATTATAAGAAACGGATGTTTTTATAAAACTAAATACAAGGTGGAATTATTGAATCAAAAAGTCTAATGAGACGTGAAGGAATAGCGACTACAACTCTGGTATTTAAAAATGACTAAAAATATGCAGCTGATTGTTTAATATCAAATATGGAAAGAAAAAAGGAAAGCAATCCACATATAACAAATTTTACAGGAGACACACATCGTTTTGTGATCATTTTGGGAAAAAAGTAAATCATGAAATATATGTATGTACATAACATTGAAGTGCGTGGAGATTGATAAACTCGTGTTTATTGACTTGATCTATTCATAATTTAGTAGATAGTTTAAGAAAAACCGTGCATTAAGCTTTTTTTAGGCGCAATTTTTACAGGTCTTTTTTTTCAATCTTTAAAACTTACTTTATACACTAAATCGGCATTTTTAACTTACATCCTTTTGATAGAACGTTGTATGAGTTGATTTGTGATTATCGTAAAAAAGCTGTTTTGAAAGAACTGTGGGTACACGTCCTCTTTAGGGTGTCCAATCCCGGGATCCCGTCCAATTTTGTGATCCCGAAATCCCGGGATTATGATAGTACTAATCCCGGGATTTCGAGATTTCTCAAAAATAATATTTCAACCCTCAAGTCGAATCATTTTTATCAGTATCTGTTGACTGTATTATTATGTATTATGTACTTTTAGTCGATCAACGCTTTTTCGGTATTAAAATTGATTTTTAATTGGGTACCGTAAAAAATAATTGGATTTCAATTTTTAATCCGAATTACAGTAGGCAATTGAGCTCACTTCCGAAACCATATTAGTCTCGAATGTTGCAATTTTATTTATTACTCGACCATAGTTGCGCACTTGCTGATATGTTGTTTCTCAACCAGATAACCAAACGATACAACATATTTTTTTGCTAGCATTTTATATAAATAAAAATATTGATTGATTTCGTCGAAATGTTTTGACAGCTTTTAGAACAATGAAACAATTATTTATCGAAATGGCATTGAAACAATGAGAATTGAATTGATTACTTATCAATTAAGCTCAATTTGGAATACATTTAGATGCTAACAGCTATACTATCATAATTGTTGGCTAAACAAAATTATTCAATATTTTTTATTATTATAAATAATTTGCGTCATGATGATTAGATAATTTTTCATGTCTATTGTAAAAAATATGTAAAACATACCATAATGTATGACATAATGCTATCTTATCATTAATTCACATGTAAAAAAAATAGTAAAAGTATTATATTTAAAAAAACACATGTAAATTATATTTATTCACTTTATCAAAAAATCTTTTGAAATTGTAATTATAAACCGTACTACTAACGTCAAGTTGTTTATCAATAAATAACATTAAGATAGTTGGTCTAAAGATGGTTTTCAAAGAAGCGAAACACGTCACAATTTGTTACAAATTTAATTTTATATTTAAATTGAGTATTCAAAAAGTTATCGCTGAACTTGTCGAAAATGCATGTGTGCATATTTATTGTAAGGGTTTCGCTAATTCGGCGTTATTTACTGTTCTTTCAGTATTTTCAAAATATATTTTGAATTGTATTAACGCATTTCTCACTCTTATAGTCTTATATTTGACACAACTCTCAAAGAATTTTGAAAAAATCTTGGAGGATAAAATTAATACAGAAGTAATTATTTTTTACTTGATTAAAATTCAAATGGAATTTTATAAAATAATATTGTTATTCTTTCATTATTTCAACACATACACACTGTTCAATCGCAAATTTGCAATATGATACTGATCAACTATTAAACTAGCAATCTCCATTTTTTTTATGATTTATTATAGTTCTGTTGTTTTATTGAGAATCACTGGATGACGTAACAAGTAAAACCAATAAAATAACTGCTATTTTTTATTTAATAATAATATGATTGGCTGACCATAACCGGAGTATATTCTTTTATCATTCTCAACGATAAAAGAAAAATGAATTTCGCTCAAAGGCACCAATCATATAAAATGTATCGGGATAATGAGTTTTCGACTGGTCTTGAAATATTAATCGATTCCAGAGCAGACCAAAGTCGGCAGCTTGTAATACAGATTAATACTTGATTATCCAACATATGATATTATGTTTGATAGCCATACAGATTATTATGGTGTATACTAAATACATATTATTATTGAGTTACTCAATCCTTTACCGTGGCAGTATGAATGTTAAAATTTTCGAATATAATATGCGGATATTAGATTTATTGCATTGGCATATACTTGGTAGAAATCATATTACACCTGTCCCTCGATTTACACGGTAGATAGGTTCCTGAGAAAACCGTGTAAATCGAAATTGTATATTTTTGTATGAAAAACCGTGTAAATCGAAAAGTACCAAAAAAACGCATAATTATGTTGTTTTCTAGAATACATTAAAAAACGAAATTATTAAAAAGTATAAATATACTTATTCTTTTATTATTTAACTACATATAAAGTATATATAGAGGGACAAAAAATTAAATCCAAAAGATTCATTAAAAAAATATTAAAACGGTTGGTGGGTTTTTTATCAATCGTCACTATCACAAATCACTGCCAATCTCTTCTTCCTGACTGGTTCAAAGTCACTTTCATCACTCGAAATTATTTGTGCCGATTCGATGTTTGACGTAGAAACATTTACTTCTCGAGGAGATTTGTTAATAAAATCCGTTATTAACATTTGCTTCGAATTTCTTGTTAGATCTTTATGGACTTCATCATATTGAGCCAAGCACTGATTAATATCACGTTGGAATCGAAGGGCCCGTTCCACATTTGAATCATATTGTACAAAATGATTACCTAATTTTCTTCCCAATGCGAGTCCTTCGTGGATGATTTTAGCTGTTAATGTAACTGGTTCAAGTTCTTCTTCATCAGAATCATTGCCACAATCACCAGTTTCATCTATTAAGTTAATTAGATCATCTTCACTTAGTTCTTTATCAGCCACCAGTTCTAAAATATCTCCTTCAGTGAAATCGTCAAAACCTTCTCCACCCAATGAATTTGCCAATTGTACTATCTGAGAATATTCATCATTTAATACTGAAGTAGAAGCTTCAACATTTACTATATTTGGCCACAATTTCTTCCAACAGCCATTGAGGGTTGATTTCTTAATCGCGGTATATGATAAAGCAATATGCTTAACACAGTCTAGGATTGTAAATTTTTTCCAAGCATTAATAACTGTTAACGATTCGTTATTTTCCATTTGTTCTAAAATGTGTGTAAAAGCTCGTTTTATGTAAAGAGCTTTAAAAGTCGAAATTATTCCTTGATCTAATGGCTGTAATAATGAAGTCGTATTTTTTGGTAAAAATGTAACCTGGATATTCTCATGCTGAAGATCTTGTGGATGACCCGGAGCATTGTCAATTAATAAAAGCACTTTGAAAGGCAGTCCCTTTTCTTTTAAATATTTTTTGGCATCTGGGATAAAACAATCATAAAACCATTCATTAAACATTACGGCAGTAACCCACGCTTTCTTATTAGCCCTCCAATAAACTGGAAGATGGTTGATATTTATTCCTTTAAATACTCGGGGATTTTTTGATTTGTTGATAACCAATGGTTTCATAATGTGATCTCCTGAAGCGTTGCTACAGAAAAGAATTGTTATGCGATCTTTTGCTGCCTTATGACCGCTAGCTGATTTATGAACTTTAGACACATAGGTTCTCTCTGGCATTTTTTTCCAAAATAACCCTGATTCATCAGCATTGAAAACCTGATCAGGAGTATATGAATTGATGGAAACAAGTTCAGCAAATTTTGTTGGATATTCTTGTGCTGCATCTACATCGCCAGATGCCAGTTCACCTTTTAATTTTAAATTATGTAGAGAGTTTCTTGATTTAAATCTTTCGAACCAACCATGACTTGCTGTGAAAGTATGCTTCTTTTCAGATGAAGAAGAAGGTGGTATCTTCTCTTTAATTTTTTCATAAATCCGCAATGCTTTATTTGTAATAGCATTGGTATCAATTGGCATTCGTTTTTGTGTTTGGTCCTCTATCCAAATCATTAATGCCTTCTCCATTTTTTCCATTGCAATATCTCTGATATATGAAGTTGTGCTCGTATTCGTAGTGCCAGCTGCTACACTCTTTATAATTGAGTTTTCATTTTTTCTAATGGTTCTTATTGTAGCTTCATTCATACTATATAATCCAGCAACATCTATTACTCTTTCTCCGTTTTGTAAACGATCCAAAAAATTTATTTTGGTTGCTAACGAAATAACTTTTCTTTTTACTTCTTTCGGCATAATAAGGCTACAAATATTATTCAAGATATAAAGCACGCAATTGAAAATTATGTATGTACTCGATTTTACTTACGAATATGAAGAATTATAATTTTCAAGCTAAAGACTCTGTTCGGGCGAGAGTTCCGCTCTCGCCGATGTTTGTGTGTGTGCAGTAAATTCGTCCCCAATGAGTGGTGATAAATAAAACGGCAGAGGTATGATCCGTTAGATTATATCGGTAGGTTCAGCGCAGGGTGATTAGCAGCGGCTATCGGCCTGCGCGTGCACACAAAGGCGAAAACGCGTGACGTCTTCTCCTTCCAGGAGTTTGAACCTCACTGCCACCCAGGAGCAGCCGGGGCAAGCGCCAGGCGCCAACACGTCCCGGCTACCCCACGTGACCATTCCTTTGCCGTAGTGGGATACGGCCGTGTCCAATGACGGACAGGTATATCTCACGCCATTCTTCCAGTGCAGACGATTGGTGGTCTCGGACAAGGACTCACACCGGCACATCTAGACGGGTCGGCGCCGGCGTCTGCGTGCATTATCAGTTAAAGCGGCCGATACCGTACAGACTCAAAACAATTTGCTCCGCTGCACGTGACGTTAATTTCAAGTCGGCGAGAACAGTTATTTTTAAAAAAAAGTTTTTAATTTTCTCAACCGTGTAAAAGCGAAAACGTGTAAAAAAAGTACCGTGTAAATCGAGGGATAGGTGTATTTGGTAAATTAAATCTGGTATAGTTTTGACAATGGCTTTATGTTGAAATTTCCATCAACAATATTAAATAACCAGAAATTGTTACCAAAAGACAGTGCTTGTTGAGAACGACTCGCAAGCAGAGAGAGTGTGTGTGTGTGATATTCAATCAAAAAAATCTTATTTAAGCACATGCGTTGACATATAAAATGTGCTTTAAATATAATGCAATTCTTGGGGATCTCAATTAATTTTTATCTGTGTTGCTTGTAATGTTTCAACTGCCATTTCTAGTTAGGAGAGCATTGTATATTTTTTTACAAATACAAAAAAAAATGTTTATTTCCATGAAAATTATTTATGGTATTTTGAATGGATGAAATCATCAAAGACATCCATGTTTTCTCATTCAGTAATTATTTTGATTATCAATTCGATAAAATGATTTTATAGATATACGAACTCTAGGTTTAAGAATAGAAAACAACTGCGGTTTGGGTCTTTCGGGATTAAACTGAAAAAATAACCTAAAATGAGATTTGAGCCAGGCAGGCTTTCTGGTTATAAACCGGCTTCAATTCGTATTCAAACAATACTGTGCTTGTACTTTTAATTTCCATACGTCAATATACCGAATTGCTATTTATAGCAGTTGGCATAATTATTATGATGAGAAATCACGGATCGTTTAAAAATGTGCGGCGCTATATTCCATCGTTGAAAGCACACTATGTTTTCTCATCGTGGTCCAGATTGAATCTTCAGACGGCTGAAAGTGATATCGGGGTCATGCAGTCAGCGCACTTGGTGAAATGCAGTATGTGTGACTGCAGGCAATCAGTGCCAAGACGGCAAAACGGCGAATTTTTCGAAGGCTGTGACCCTTGATGGACAATATATTGATGTCAATCCTAAAACAGTATATGTTGTCACTAAACTTTTAATAATCAATTTTTAAATCGAATTATCTTTTAATTGATTTCTTTGGATTTTTACGGAATACTACGAACACCCCTACAACGATCTCAAACATATCGAATCGTTTGTGGTTCGCTATCTTCTTAGCGTATAGTTTCCGGAGCACTTTTTCACAGATCAAGCTTTTCAATATGAAAACAATATTTTCATTTTTAGACATTGCAAATTAATTTTTATTTCAAACTAGATGTTACTTCAGCATTTTAAATATTTAAGAACCAACCATTGTTGCCCAAGCACAAACAAAAAACTACCAAGTCTCCGATTAATGTAATTTTCATCTCAAAATATATTGAAATATTAAAAGGAAATACTTATATCAGTAATTCAAAGACTTCTTTATTGGTTATCCATGTTTTCTATTCGGATTATATGGCTTCCAAAAAGTGCCTCTAAGATCTCTTTTGACCACGTTATAACAATATCATCATATACACGCCGGATTCAACCTCCCCTATTACACACCAACTGGGAAGTCCACCGTCGCTTTTAAAATTTAAATGTTAATGTAAATTAATAACTATACTACACAAATTAAAAATAAAAGTTCAGAATTATACATTTTAGACTGATTCGCTTGTGTATCTTCTCGTGTCTTATGTGTAGAACGATGTGTAGTGAATATTTTTTCCCGCAATTCTAAGCGCAAAACAACTGCACATGTTTAACTTTCGAAGCAGGAGTAAAATTTGCATTTGTTAATTGTATAACTTAACGTATCACAATCTTTATCCATACATTATAGATAGCTACATACTTTTAAATTTCAGGTCTGTTGGTTTGGTTGAAGATGTATTTCATAATAACTAAGAATTTATTAAAAAAATATATTAACCTTATTATACCAAGTAAAAAGCGAGCACTGACCGTTGTTTTTTAACCTTCTTCGCCACGTGCTATCTTTACATACTAGCTTAATTAATCTTACATATAAAAGTGCTTAAAAAATTTTGCATTTGCCAACGCTTCGCCAACAAGTAGTCCCTGCACTTGTGGTGGTCCTCAAAGCTAGTGCAAATAGTAGCTTAATTGGAACAAAAATATATAAATTAAATTGACATTCAATTTATTATGTAACACAATTTCGTTATAAAACATTTATGATCATCATATTTATATATATTATGTATTCAAAACTGCGAGCTTAGTGTTCCGTGAGGTCCTACGTGTATCGGATCTCACGGATTTGAATCCCAGTACGAACAGCATTTGTATGATAGATTTATCGATTTATGTTCGAAGGCATGGGTGTTTGTGATGTCTAAAAACTCCCTCCCACCCTTCCGATCCTCCAATAACTGGGCGTAGCGAGTGTTTCATTTATTATTATTTTTTTACTGTACCCATAGAGCGCAAAATTTTACATTTAGCTCCTCCAATTTTCATTTTTAGTAGTTGTTTGACTTACGAACTGAACAATCGATATTAATATCTCGCTTGAGATATATAATGTTTATATGTTCTAGCTGTAAGCCCGTTGACCTCAACGGGGGTGATTTTTGTTGCATTAAGTAGTTAGAAAATTTACTGGCATGAAAAATAAATTACTAACCTATTTATTGAATAAGCCAGAAAATCTAAGCGTAATCAATTCTCTAAATGGATTTTTTTTAGGATTACACCCAATTCTCTTAACGAACTAAAATACACCGAGACTGCAAAACAAAATATGCAAATAGCGGATATAATAAAATATATTCATAAAAATCATTATTGAGCCGACCTGCTGAGCTGCTATATCCAATATCGGGGGAGGGGACCGTCTTTCTTGACGTCATCGAAAAGGCGAAATCGGAGACCGACAGACACTCACGTTACATTATTGACTATTAATATATAGATATTAACTGTTGTCTTTATCGCTGATTATAATACGTCTGACACGCCGTCTTAATCACTCGTTTCCCTGTTATACTCGTTTGAGTGCTCGAACAATGAAATCTGTCAAATACCATGTTGATATGATTGAGATTATATTAGGGTAGTAGAGGAATACTGCCACATGCAAATAGTTTAAAACAAAGGATTGTGTAATGACACATTCAAAACTTCATAGGAATGAATGTAAAGAATTTTTTTAGCTTGGAATTTAATATCAATTTTTCAATTAAACTTTGCACTCAGATTTTGCTAAACTTTGTTTTTAATTACATTATCGAATCACGAAAATTCTTAGTCAAATTTTTCCATAATTTGTGGTGCTTATTGCACTTTTTATAACATTTCGGATCAACTTCTTTCAGCGATTTTCAACATTTTTAAATGATCAAAAAAAAAACAATATAACCTCGCAACATTTTCGAAACCTCGAACAATTACCACCAATCTATAAATAGTTGTCGTTCGAAAACTAAATTTACAATTCAGAAGACTTTTTTTACAATTATCCCATTAAATTAGATAATTAAAAGAGTTATAATGTAATATAATTCATCAACCATTATGTTTTTGTGAGTTTTGTGTTGGTTGAATATATTATATACGATCGTATTTTCATAATATTAAATTATACACTGCAGATAAAAAAGCTAAAACTTATCATTCTCAAAGTAGTCTGGTAATTGAAATTCGTGCCAGAAATTGTTAAAACTAATGTTTTATATTTCATTCATTTTAATATGTGTACATTTAGCATTTAATAATTAAGTACAACATTCAAGACATAATCTTTACATGTGAAACACAAATATTTTTTTTAACTTACTGCATACCACTGAAATCCTTTTATACAAGTACTGTTAGTAATCTTGAGAAAATGCCAATATTCATGATCCGGGAGAAGAACATGTTTTTGCAGCTATGTAAAAAATTCTCAGCGCTTCCGGTTAAAACGACTGCTTTTCTTCGCAAATAGTTGTCTCGAGAGTAGTTATTTCTGTGACAAATCAATTTGTAACCAATTATTTAACCGAAACCGGTCCAGCCTGTTGTTTTTCGTCATTTGAAAGGGGAGAAAATCGGCGAAACTGATGCAAATTGCTCACTTTTTTTCTGCCATCGCTCGGAGTATAATATAATATCGTTGCTTTCTTTAGAAAACAATTACCACGGAGCAACGGCCGTGATTTATTATATGAGAAAATAAAAATTCTATAGTTGATTAAAAAAAACTGGCAATTCATATTACTGATTTATTATTCGGGCTTAACGACGTAACGAAATACTGTCAAAAATTTTGATGGTCTTTCAATGTAACCAAATTAACTGATAGTTGACATCTCGCTCATTAACCTAACATCTAGGTGACCGTGCTGTTTATAGCAAAAAATAGTGTGTCCATTCGTAATTTACTTAAAACGTGTTGTAGTTTTTGATTTGACTGTTAAATTAGCTCACTAATTGTGACTCTTGTTTCAATTATTTTGTTATAAAGAAAATATATTAACTGTCTGAAATTAAAATATATGGTCGTTTTTTTATATGTAATAATATTTTAAACTTTATTTTAAATAAATATCTATTAGAATGAAACACGCAACCCTATAGTCCCTTACGAGACACTGCCTGAGAATCGTTTTAGACCCAGAGCAGTTCTCCTCGACGACCCTCCATAGATCTTATGTCGTCTATAATTGTCAATTTTAGAACGAACTTAGCATCACGAAAATGACTCTCTTTGCTTATTTTTTTTTGTGTACTGTATGTGTGTACATACATGTATACGCATGTGTGTATACATGTACGGATATAGTATGGAGGAAGTATATGGAATGTGATTTGCATACGGAGTACCCGTGAACCTTACCTCTGTAGTGATCGCGCCCTTCCGTCTGCAAACGACGGTAAGGGGATGCAATTTACAATTTTTCAAAATCTTTATCGATGAAGGAGACTGGAAGAACCTTGACGCTGGCGCGTCCTGGTACTTGAAACTCCATAAATTTGATATTCAAAAAAAAAAAAGCTGTCCGAATTTTCTGTGTATTGTGAATTCTTTGTAAGTCTACTGTGCTTCATAATAGTATCAAAACATGGTACAACCCAAAAAAATAATTAGAAATAATAAGCAAGTTAATAGATTTTTTTAAAAACTCATTAGATTTCCGTTAATAACAACTAGATACGAGAACGGATCTCGTCAATTAAAAAACAGTATTTTGCCGACAGAAGCATTATTTTTTTATTAATAATTTGATATTATGAAAGATATAACAACAAAGAATTCGTACGTAGAAATGATTTATTAAGAACTCTTCTCTGGGTAGAGTAATAAATAATATTTTATTATGTCTGTTGAATTTTCAAGATATAATAACAACAAAAAAACTCTTTTCAGACGATATTACTAGACGATGTTTTCATTGTACATATATACTTTACTCTTCTTACTAGTTGCGAAAGTATTTTTTTATATTATTTGTTAATTAATAATCTTTATACTGTATGAATTATGATTTCTAATTTTACTTATTTTTTGTTACAGGTAAGTCTTTTTCCACGTTAATCAGTAACGCTTCACTACAGTTGAATCAGTCACAATTTGACGTAAGTCTTTTTTTATACATAAAATAAAATATTCGTCGAGTGTGTGATTTTTGTATGTATACATTTTATTAATTTCTTTGAAACTTTTCTCTTCATCTTGTCGACAATATCCCTCACTTTTTTCTCAACATATGTATTCACGAAAACTGTTTTACTATATGAATAAATAAAGCTTATACACTAAGCAACTATTTTTTTCAATAAAGATTCCGTCAAGATATGTGTATACCCTTTGTTCCAAACCAGTGACACGCGAGCCCCGGAGAACGTAGTAGACGGCCAACAAAAAAAAAACCTGTGTAATAATAAAATGATATTTTATTAATTCTTTACTCTCAAATACCTTCGATAACGACTAAAAATTGTGATCGGAGTCATATATTTGATGTTAGCATTTTTTGTAGCTTTCTAGAGAAATATTAAAATATGGCGTCTCTCCTGGCACCCATGATCGCGGTGAATCATCGGGTCCCGGTTTATCGGAAATTCGAAAATACAATCCCGGAAAGCAAAAAATACGCTTTATATGCTAATTATTAATTAATATTACCTCGTGATTATTGTACCAGTAAAAAATATATGGTAATAACAGTATGTATTTTTATTTGAGTATGACATATCGGACTTCTTTAAAAAAATATAATTGAATTATTTTTTTGCTTGACAATTTTTTTTTCACCCATATACTGGATTGACATAGCGATGTTAGTGAGCGGTAAGGAAATTTTACCATGATAAAAAAACAAATGTGGGCGGCAAATATAAAAAAGGTTGACGACCCCTTTGGTAGACTGAAACTTCAGTGATAAAATATTTAAGTTTATAGAAGAAGCTGCGGAAACAGGGTTTATTTTTTGCTACTCTAAATGTACTCAAAATCCCCTTGAACCAGATAAATAATTCCTTGTTTGCTAATCAATGCTAAATATCTGTTTTAAGAATTCTTATTCAATTCAAGGTGTAAGCTTTGCATATTTAATTTATTTACGTGAAAATGGTTTTTTTTACTATCTAGTTTTTTCGTCGCCCTATAAAGAATTTCTTGTTGAGTTGCACTGTAACTGTTGTATTATAAAAGGAGTCTTGAATCGAAAAGGTTGGAAACGCATTATCGATATTTTTTTGTATGTATTGAATTATATAAATATGTTAAGTTGCTATCATAAAAAGCGGTCGTGACTCTAAAATAATTGGGAACATGTATCTCATAGATTGATTTATTATATGAAATTTCGGAAACTAATATGATTAAATAAAATAATCAAAAAGTTTCACAACATTATTACTATGAAACCGCAAGTCCGTTGGTAAATCAAGCCGGTAACTCCTAATGCGTAGCAATCCGCCTAATTGGCACTTTATTTCTAAAAGCCAATTTCTACAACCAACTAAAGAGCACTTATCCGAAAGGATATAACTGAGTTTTCTTAAACTGAAACTTCGGTAATATCACAAGACGGCGGGTCTAACTCTTAACTACAGCGTATTGTTGAACCTTTCTAGAGAAAAATCATTGACAATTATTAACTCACCATAGCGTAATAATTCTAGTCTTGTTCATCACTAACTTTATAGAGCAAAGTTTGTAGTGAAGATTATCATATTGAGAACTTTGAATCACTTGAGCAAAACTGCGGAAAAAAGTTTTTTTTTATTTATTAAATATGACAGCACTAAAATTTGTCGGAGTTCTGTTATTTTATTGTTTTCTTTTTGGAAAAAATGTGTTGTTTCGTAATATTATTATAATATCTGATTTACAACTATAATTACTGTTGAAAAGTTTGATTGCCATTTCCGTTCCTAATGTGGAACACATTGACTCACAATGGATTCTCACACAAGTGTATTTCAATCATTCACTTGTATTTTTTTACCGCTCAAAAACAGAAAGATAGGGCTAGAAAATAACTGTTCATTAGCTAATCACTTTATTTGACATTTTATTTTTAGGGTGGATAAGTGGCAAGTGGAAAATAATGTAAACATTACTGATATCCATGCTATTGGGTACAATAAATCGTTTTTTTAATTATTTTTTAAAATAATACTTCATTATAATATGTAAGTGTATTTCTGGGGAGGTAAGCCCGAAACTTCGCTACCGAATATAACGTACTACGGAAAGTGTTAACCACTCGTTTTCAAGATTGGCAGAATTATTGAATTATTTTATATATATTTTCATTGTAGTTCTCCCAGCATTACTTATATGGACTAATAGTATTAGATTGCATAGTTTTTTGTTTGATTCCCCGGTGTATTTACGTATCAGTGGAATTCTTTTCGCCACAACAAATTGGATTGGCAATGTCTTTTCGTTGTTATAACTTGTCTTTGTTGTCTCAAATTAATAAATCAACATGGAAATGGCGTATCAAATTCGTAAACTGGTACAAAAGTCATCGACATGATTGGGTCACTTTTTCTATGTCACTTTCCGTTCCGAACGATTTGTCATTTATCTACTTGCGAATAGCTCTGGAATTGACTGTGATAATTTCGTTCAATAACAGCTCAGTTGCAACGCTTAGTTCATTTCAAGGATCTTAATTTCAGTGGGACTTCAACTTTAAATGCATAATCATCAAATGGTAGTGTAGGCAAAAATGGCGCCCACTCTAGAATCACAACAATCCGGATTTGAATTTTCAAACTCAAATATAATTCTTAGATATGAATTTTTTATCGTTGATCTTAACCTTCGTTAGAATTATAAAGTTTTAAAGAATTATAATTAATGATTATTAATAATATTTATCGTGTTTTTCCTGTAAGATTAAATTGTAGAGTTTTTTGGTGGACTTAATAAATAAAAATATAATTTTGGTAATAATATTAACCACCATTTTTTATAAGATCTTCGAGTGTAAGAATGAAATTACACACAAAAAAATATTTAATCAAATTCATTTCAACTATTTAATATGATCAGAACATATAGCTACAGGACAATTCTCGTCATGAACGAAACCAGCCGTGATAATTTTAAATATAAGTGTAATTAGTAAAAAATATTTTTTTTTTTAAATATAAAGCCTTTCCATTTAGTATTGGCATTGAACAATGCAGTTACAATGTTTTTCGATCTTCTAATCTTTTCGAAAAGAAGACAGGTTGAGCAACTGGATAACTATCAGTTTTCGAAGAAAATTTATTTAATTAATATCTTAAAAGTAATCTTAATG
>CM062826.1:22752100-22762100 GCA_031772345.1 Himalopsyche anomala | reverse complement strand
CCCCCCCCCCCCCCCCCCCCCCCCCCCCCCCCCCCCCCCCCCCCCCCCCCCCCCCCCCCCCCCCCCCCCCCCCCCCCCCCCCCCCCCCCCCCCCCCCCCCCCCCCCCCCCCCCCCCCCCCCCCCCCCCCCCCCCCCCCCCCCCCCCCCCCCCCCCCCCCCCCCCCCCCCCCCCCCCCCCCCCCCCCCCCCCCCCCCCCCCCCCCCCCCCCCCCCCCCCCCCCCCCCCCCCCCCCCCCCCCCCCCCCCCCCCCCCCCCCCCCCCCCCCCCCCCCCCCCCCCCCCCCCCCCCCCCCCCCCCCACCCCCCCCCCCCCCCCCCCCCCCCCCCCCCCCCCCCCCCCCCCCCCCCCCCCCCCCCCCCCCCCCCCCCCCCCCCCCCCCCCCCCCCCCCCCCCCCCCCCCCCCCCCCCCCCCCCCCCCCCCCCCCCCCCCCCCCCCCCCCCCCCCCCCCCCCCCCCCCCCCCCCCCCCCCCCCCCCCCCCCCCCCCCCCCCCCCCCCCCCCCCCCCCCCCCCCCCCCCCCCCCCCCCCCCCCCCCCCCCCCCCCCCCCCCCCCCCCCCCCCCCCCCCCCCCCCCCCCCCCCCCCCCCCCCCCCCCCCCCCCCCCCCCCCCCCCCCCCCCCCCCCCCCCCCCCCCCCCCCCCCCCCCCCCCCCCCCCCCCCCCCCCCCCCCCCCCCCCCCCCCCCCCCCCCCCCCCCCCCCCACCCCCCCCCCCCCCCCCCCCCCCCCCCCCCCCCCCCCCCCCCCCCCCCCCCCCCCCCCCCCCCCCCCCCCCCCCCCCCCCCCCCCCCCCCCCCCCCCCCCCCCCCCCCCCCCCCCCCCCCCCCCCCCCCCCCCCCCCCCCCCCCCCCCCCCCCCCCCCCCCCCCCCCCCCCCCCCCCCCCCCCCCCCCCCCCCCCCCCCCCCCCCCCCCCCCCCCCCCCCCCCCCCCCCCCCCCCCCCCCCCCCCCCCCCCCCCCCCCCCCCCCCCCCCCCCCCCCCCCCCCCCCCCCCCCCCCCCCCCCCCCCCCCCCCCCCCCCCCCCCCCCCCCCCCCCCCCCCCCCCCCCCCCCCCCCCCCCCCCCCCCCCCCCCCCCCCCCCCCCCCCCCCCCCCCCCCCCCCCCCCCCCCCCCCCCCCCCCCCCCCCCCCCCCCCCCCCCCCCCCCCCCCCCCCCCCCCCCCCCCCCCCCCCCCCCCCCCCCCCCCCCCCCCCCCCCCCCCCCCCCCCCCCCCCCCCCCCCCCCCCCCCCCCCCCCCCCCCCCCCCCCCCCCCCCCCCCCCCCCCCCCCCCCCCCCCCCCCCCCCCCCCCCCCCCCCCCCCCCCCCCCCCCCCCCCCCCCCCCCCCCCCCCCCCCCCCCCCCCCCCCCCCCCCCCCCCCCCCCCCCCCCCCCCCCCCCCCCCCCCCCCCCCCCCCCCCCCCCCCCCCCCCCCCCCCCCCCCCCCCCCCCCCCCCCCCCCCCCCCCCCCCCCCCCCCCCCCCCCCCCCCCCCCCCCCCCCCCCCCCCCCCCCCCCCCCCCCCCCCCCCCCCCCCCCCCCCCCCCCCCCCCCCCCCCCCCCCCCCCCCCCCCCCCCCCCCCCCCCCCCCCCCCCCCCCCCCCCCCCCCCCCCCCCCCCCCCCCCCCCCCCCCCCCCCCCCCCCCCCCCCCCCCCCCCCCCCCCCCCCCCCCCCCCCCCCCCCCCCCCCCCCCCCCCCCCCCCCCCCCCCCCCCCCCCCCCCCCCCCCCCCCCCCCCCCCCCCCCCCCCCCCCCCCCCCCCCCCCCCCCCCCCCCCCCCCCCCCCCCCCCCCCCCCCCCCCCCCCCCCCCCCCCCCCCCCCCCCCCCCCCCCCCCCCCCCCCCCCCCCCCCCCCCCCCCCCCCCCCCCCCCCCCCCCCCCCCCCCCCCCCCCCCCCCCCCCCCCCCCCCCCCCCCCCCCCCCCCCCCCCCCCCCCCCCCCCCCCCCCCCCCCCCCCCCCCCCCCCCCCCCCCCCCCCCCCCCCCCCCCCCCCCCCCCCCCCCCCCCCCCCCCCCCCCCCCCCCCCCCCCCCCCCCCCCCCCCCCCCCCCCCCCCCCCCCCCCCCCCCCCCCCCCCCCCCCCCCCCCCCCCCCCCCCCCCCCCCCCCCCCCCCCCCCCCCCCCCCCCCCCCCCCCCCCCCCCCCCCCCCCCCCCCCCCCCCCCCCCCCCCCCCCCCCCCCCCCCCCCCCCCCCCCCCCCCCCCCCCCCCCCCCCCCCCCCCCCCCCCCCCCCCCCCCCCCCCCCCCCCCCCCCCCCCCCCCCCCCCCCCCCCCCCCCCCCCCCCCCCCCCCCCCCCCCCCCCCCCCCCCCCCCCCCCCCCCCCCCCCCCCCCCCCCCCCCCCCCCCCCCCCCCCCCCCCCCCCCCCCCCCCCCCCCCCCCCCCCCCCCCCCCCCCCCCCCCCCCCCCCCCCCCCCCCCCCCCCCCCCCCCCCCCCCCCCCCCCCCCCCCCCCCCCCCCCCCCCCCCCCCCCCCCCCCCCCCCCCCCCCCCCCCCCCCCCCCCCCCCCCCCCCCCCCCCCCCCCCCCCCCCCCCCCCCCCCCCCCCCCCCCCCCCCCCCCCCCCCCCCCCCCCCCCCCCCCCCCCCCCCCCCCCCCCCCCCCCCCCCCCCCCCCCCCCCCCCCCCCCCCCCCCCCCCCCCCCCCCCCCCCCCCCCCCCCCCCCCCCCCCCCCCCCCCCCCCCCCCCCCCCCCCCCCCCCCCCCCCCCCCCCCCCCCCCCCCCCCCCCCCCCCCCCCCCCCCCCCCCCCCCCCCCCCCCCCCCCCCCCCCCCCCCCCCCCCCCCCCCCCCCCCCCCCCCCCCCCCCCCCCCCCCCCCCCCCCCCCCCCCCCCCCCCCCCCCCCCCCCCCCCCCCCCCCCCCCCCCCCCCCCCCCCCCCCCCCCCCCCCCCCCCCCCCCCCCCCCCCCCCCCCCCCCCCCCCCCCCCCCCCCCCCCCCCCCCCCCCCCCCCCCCCCCCCCCCCCCCCCCCCCCCCCCCCCCCCCCCCCCCCCCCCCCCCCCCCCCCCCCCCCCCCCCCCCCCCCCCCCCCCCCCCCCCCCCCCCCCCCCCCCCCCCCCCCCCCCCCCCCCCCCCCCCCCCCCCCCCCCCCCCCCCCCCCCCCCCCCCCCCCCCCCCCCCCCCCCCCCCCCCCCCCCCCCCCCCCCCCCCCCCCCCCCCCCCCCCCCCCCCCCCCCCCCCCCCCCCCCCCCCCCCCCCCCCCCCCCCCCCCCCCCCCCCCCCCCCCCCCCCCCCCCCCCCCCCCCCCCCCCCCCCCCCCCCCCCCCCCCCCCCCCCCCCCCCCCCCCCCCCCCCCCCCCCCCCCCCCCCCCCCCCCCCCCCCCCCCCCCCCCCCCCCCCCCCCCCCCCCCCCCCCCCCCCCCCCCCCCCCCCCCCCCCCCCCCCCCCCCCCCCCCCCCCCCCCCCCCCCCCCCCCCCCCCCCCCCCCCCCCCCCCCCCCCCCCCCCCCCCCCCCCCCCCCCCCCCCCCCCCCCCCCCCCCCCCCCCCCCCCCCCCCCCCCCCCCCCCCCCCCCCCCCCCCCCCCCCCCCCCCCCCCCCCCCCCCCCCCCCCCCCCCCCCCCCCCCCCCCCCCCCCCCCCCCCCCCCCCCCCCCCCCCCCCCCCCCCCCCCCCCCCCCCCCCCCCCCCCCCCCCCCCCCCCCCCCCCCCCCCCCCCCCCCCCCCCCCCCCCCCCCCCCCCCCCCCCCCCCCCCCCCCCCCCCCCCCCCCCCCCCCCCCCCCCCCCCCCCCCCCCCCCCCCCCCCCCCCCCCCCCCCCCCCCCCCCCCCCCCCCCCCCCCCCCCCCCCCCCCCCCCCCCCCCCCCCCCCCCCCCCCCCCCCCCCCCCCCCCCCCCCCCCCCCCCCCCCCCCCCCCCCCCCCCCCCCCCCCCCCCCCCCCCCCCCCCCCCCCCCCCCCCCCCCCCCCCCCCCCCCCCCCCCCCCCCCCCCCCCCCCCCCCCCCCCCCCCCCCCCCCCCCCCCCCCCCCCCCCCCCCCCCCCCCCCCCCCCCCCCCCCCCCCCCCCCCCCCCCCCCCCCCCCCCCCCCCCCCCCCCCCCCCCCCCCCCCCCCCCCCCCCCCCCCCCCCCCCCCCCCCCCCCCCCCCCCCCCCCCCCCCCCCCCCCCCCCCCCCCCCCCCCCCCCCCCCCCCCCCCCCCCCCCCCCCCCCCCCCCCCCCCCCCCCCCCCCCCCCCCCCCCCCCCCCCCCCCCCCCCCCCCCCCCCCCCCCCCCCCCCCCCCCCCCCCCCCCCCCCCCCCCCCCCCCCCCCCCCCCCCCCCCCCCCCCCCCCCCCCCCCCCCCCCCCCCCCCCCCCCCCCCCCCCCCCCCCCCCCCCCCCCCCCCCCCCCCCCCCCCCCCCCCCCCCCCCCCCCCCCCCCCCCCCCCCCCCCCCCCCCCCCCCCCCCCCCCCCCCCCCCCCCCCCCCCCCCCCCCCCCCCCCCCCCCCCCCCCCCCCCCCCCCCCCCCCCCCCCCCCCCCCCCCCCCCCCCCCCCCCCCCCCCCCCCCCCCCCCCCCCCCCCCCCCCCCCCCCCCCCCCCCCCCCCCCCCCCCCCCCCCCCCCCCCCCCCCCCCCCCACCCCCCCCCCCCCCCCCCCCCCCCCCCCCCCCCCCCCCCCCCCCCCCCCCCCCCCCCCCCCCCCCCCCCCCCCCCCCCCCCCCCCCCCCCCCCCCCCCCCCCCCCCCCCCCCCCCCCCCCCCCCCCCCCCCCCCCCCCCCCCCCCCCCCCCCCCCCCCCCCCCCCCCCCCCCCCCCCCCCCCCCCCCCCCCCCCCCCCCCCCCCCCCCCCCCCCCCCCCCCCCCCCCCCCCCCCCCCCCCCCCCCCCCCCCCCCCCCCCCCCCCCCCCCCCCCCCCCCCCCCCCCCCCCCCCCCCCCCCCCCCCCCCCCCCCCCCCCCCCCCCCCCCCCCCCCCCCCCCCCCCCCCCCCCCCCCCCCCCCCCCCCCCCCCCCCCCCCCCCCCCCCCCCCCCCCCCCCCCCCCCCCCCCCCCCCCCCCCCCCCCCCCCCCCCCCCCCCCCCCCCCCCCCCCCCCCCCCCCCCCCCCCCCCCCCCCCCCCCCCCCCCCCCCCCCCCCCCCCCCCCCCCCCCCCCCCCCCCCCCCCCCCCCCCCCCCCCCCCCCCCCCCCCCCCCCCCCCCCCCCCCCCCCCCCCCCCCCCCCCCCCCCCCCCCCCCCCCCCCCCCCCCCCCCCCCCCCCCCCCCCCCCCCCCCCCCCCCCCCCCCCCCCCCCCCCCCCCCCCCCCCCCCCCCCCCCCCCCCCCCCCCCCCCCCCCCCCCCCCCCCCCCCCCCCCCCCCCCCCCCCCCCCCCCCCCCCCCCCCCCCCCCCCCCCCCCCCCCCCCCCCCCCCCCCCCCCCCCCCCCCCCCCCCCCCCCCCCCCCCCCCCCCCCCCCCCCCCCCCCCCCCCCCCCCCCCCCCCCCCCCCCCCCCCCCCCCCCCCCCCCCCCCCCCCCCCCCCCCCCCCCCCCCCCCCCCCCCCCCCCCCCCCCCCCCCCCCCCCCCCCCCCCCCCCCCCCCCCCCCCCCCCCCCCCCCCCCCCCCCCCCCCCCCCCCCCCCCCCCCCCCCCCCCCCCCCCCCCCCCCCCCCCCCCCCCCCCCCCCCCCCCCCCCCCCCCCCCCCCCCCCCCCCCCCCCCCCCCCCCCCCCCCCCCCCCCCCCCCCCCCCCCCCCCCCCCCCCCCCCCCCCCCCCCCCCCCCCCCCCCCCCCCCCCCCCCCCCCCCCCCCCCCCCCCCCCCCCCCCCCCCCCCCCCCCCCCCCCCCCCCCCCCCCCCCCCCCCCCCCCCCCCCCCCCCCCCCCCCCCCCCCCCCCCCCCCCCCCCCCCCCCCCCCCCCCCCCCCCCCCCCCCCCCCCCCCCCCCCCCCCCCCCCCCCCCCCCCCCCCCCCCCCCCCCCCCCCCCCCCCCCCCCCCCCCCCCCCCCCCCCCCCCCCCCCCCCCCCCCCCCCCCCCCCCCCCCCCCCCCCCCCCCCCCCCCCCCCCCCCCCCCCCCCCCCCCCCCCCCCCCCCCCCCCCCCCCCCCCCCCCCCCCCCCCCCCCCCCCCCCCCCCCCCCCCCCCCCCCCCCCCCCCCCCCCCCCCCCCCCCCCCCCCCCCCCCCCCCCCCCCCCCCCCCCCCCCCCCCCCCCCCCCCCCCCCCCCCCCCCCCCCCCCCCCCCCCCCCCCCCCCCCCCCCCCCCCCCCCCCCCCCCCCCCCCCCCCCCCCCCCCCCCCCCCCCCCCCCCCCCCCCCCCCCCCCCCCCCCCCCCCCCCCCCCCCCCCCCCCCCCCCCCCCCCCCCCCCCCCCCCCCCCCCCCCCCCCCCCCCCCCCCCCCCCCCCCCCCCCCCCCCCCCCCCCCCCCCCCCCCCCCCCCCCCCCCCCCCCCCCCCCCCCCCCCCCCCCCCCCCCCCCCCCCCCCCCCCCCCCCCCCCCCCCCCCCCCCCCCCCCCCCCCCCCCCCCCCCCCCCCCCCCCCCCCCCCCCCCCCCCCCCCCCCCCCCCCCCCCCCCCCCCCCCCCCCCCCCCCCCCCCCCCCCCCCCCCCCCCCCCCCCCCCCCCCCCCCCCCCCCCCCCCCCCCCCCCCCCCCCCCCCCCCCCCCCCCCCCCCCCCCCCCCCCCCCCCCCCCCCCCCCCCCCCCCCCCCCCCCCCCCCCCCCCCCCCCCCCCCCCCCCCCCCCCCCCCCCCCCCCCCCCCCCCCCCCCCCCCCCCCCCCCCCCCCCCCCCCCCCCCCCCCCCCCCCCCCCCCCCCCCCCCCCCCCCCCCCCCCCCCCCCCCCCCCCCCCCCCCCCCCCCCCCCCCCCCCCCCCCCCCCCCCCCCCCCCCCCCCCCCCCCCCCCCCCCCCCCCCCCCCCCCCCCCCCCCCCCCCCCCCCCCCCCCCCCCCCCCCCCCCCCCCCCCCCCCCCCCCCCCCCCCCCCCCCCCCCCCCCCCCCCCCCCCCCCCCCCCCCCCCCCCCCCCCCCCCCCCCCCCCCCCCCCCCCCCCCCCCCCCCCCCCCCCCCCCCCCCCCCCCCCCCCCCCCCCCCCCCCCCCCCCCCCCCCCCCCCCCCCCCCCCCCCCCCCCCCCCCCCCCCCCCCCCCCCCCCCCCCCCCCCCCCCCCCCCCCCCCCCCCCCCCCCCCCCCCCCCCCCCCCCCCCCCCCCCCCCCCCCCCCCCCCCCCCCCCCCCCCCCCCCCCCCCCCCCCCCCCCCCCCCCCCCCCCCCCCCCCCCCCCCCCCCCCCCCCCCCCCCCCCCCCCCCCCCCCCCCCCCCCCCCCCCCCCCCCCCCCCCCCCCCCCCCCCCCCCCCCCCCCCCCCCCCCCCCCCCCCCCCCCCCCCCCCCCCCCCCCCCCCCCCCCCCCCCCCCCCCCCCCCCCCCCCCCCCCCCCCCCCCCCCCCCCCCCCCCCCCCCCCCCCCCCCCCCCCCCCCCCCCCCCCCCCCCCCCCCCCCCCCCCCCCCCCCCCCCCCCCCCCCCCCCCCCCCCCCCCCCCCCCCCCCCCCCCCCCCCCCCCCCCCCCCCCCCCCCCCCCCCCCCCCCCCCCCCCCCCCCCCCCCCCCCCCCCCCCCCCCCCCCCCCCCCCCCCCCCCCCCCCCCCCCCCCCCCCCCCCCCCCCCCCCCCCCCCCCCCCCCCCCCCCCCCCCCCCCCCCCCCCCCCCCCCCCCCCCCCCCCCCCCCCCCCCCCCCCCCCCCCCCCCCCCCCCCCCCCCCCCCCCCCCCCCCCCCCCCCCCCCCCCCCCCCCCCCCCCCCCCCCCCCCCCCCCCCCCCCCCCCCCCCCCCCCCCCCCCCCCCCCCCCCCCCCCCCCCCCCCCCCCCCCCCCCCCCCCCCCCCCCCCCCCCCCCCCCCCCCCCCCCCCCCCCCCCCCCCCCCCCCCCCCCCCCCCCCCCCCCCCCCCCCCCCCCCCCCCCCCCCCCCCCCCCCCCCCCCCCCCCCCCCCCCCCCCCCCCCCCCCCCCCCCCCCCCCCCCCCCCCCCCCCCCCCCCCCCCCCCCCCCCCCCCCCCCCCCCCCCCCCCCCCCCCCCCCCCCCCCCCCCCCCCCCCCCCCCCCCCCCCCCCCCCCCCCCCCCCCCCCCCCCCCCCCCCCCCCCCCCCCCCCCCCCCCCCCCCCCCCCCCCCCCCCCCCCCCCCCCCCCCCCCCCCCCCCCCCCCCCCCCCCCCCCCCCCCCCCCCCCCCCCCCCCCCCCCCCCCCCCCCCCCCCCCCCCCCCCCCCCCCCCCCCCCCCCCCCCCCCCCCCCCCCCCCCCCCCCCCCCCCCCCCCCCCCCCCCCCCCCCCCCCCCCCCCCCCCCCCCCCCCCCCCCCCCCCCCCCCCCCCCCCCCCCCCCCCCCCCCCCCCCCCCCCCCCCCCCCCCCCCCCCCCCCCCCCCCCCCCCCCCCCCCCCCCCCCCCCCCCCCCCCCCCCCCCCCCCCCCCCCCCCCCCCCCCCCCCCCCCCCCCCCCCCCCCCCCCCCCCCCCCCCCCCCCCCCCCCCCCCCCCCCCCCACCCCCCCCCCCCCCCCCCCCCCCCCCCCCCCCCCCCCCCCCCCCCCCCCCCCCCCCCCCCCCCCCCCCCCCCCCCCCCCCCCCCCCCCCCCCCCCCCCCCCCCCCCCCCCCCCCCCCCCCCCCCCCCCCCCCCCCCCCCCCCCCCCCCCCCCCCCCCCCCCCCCCCCCCCCCCCCCCCCCCCCCCCCCCCCCCCCCCCCCCCCCCCCCCCCCCCCCCCCCCCCCCCCCCCCCCCCCCCCCCCCCCCCCCCCCCCCCCCCCCCCCCCCCCCCCCCCCCCCCCCCCCCCCCCCCCCCCCCCCCCCCCCCCCCCCCCCCCCCCCCCCCCCCCCCCCCCCCCCCCCCCCCCCCCCCCCCCCCCCCCCCCCCCCCCCCCCCCCCCCCCCCCCCCCCCCCCCCCCCCCCCCCCCCCCCCCCCCCCCCCCCCCCCCCCCCCCCCCCCCCCCCCCCCCCCCCCCCCCCCCCCCCCCCCCCCCCCCCCCCCCCCCCCCCCCCCCCCCCCCCCCCCCCCCCCCCCCCCCCCCCCCCCCCCCCCCCCCCCCCCCCCCCCCCCCCCCCCCCCCCCCCCCCCCCCCCCCCCCCCCCCCCCCCCCCCCCCCCCCCCCCCCCCCCCCCCCCCCCCCCCCCCCCCCCCCCCCCCCCCCCCCCCCCCCCCCCCCCCCCCCCCCCCCCCCCCCCCCCCCCCCCCCCCCCCCCCCCCCCCCCCCCCCCCCCCCCCCCCCCCCCCCCCCCCCCCCCCCCCCCCCCCCCCCCCCCCCCCCCCCCCCCCCCCCCCCCCCCCCCCCCCCCCCCCCCCCCCCCCCCCCCCCCCCCCCCCCCCCCCCCCCCCCCCCCCCCCCCCCCCCCCCCCCCCCCCCCCCCCCCCCCCCCCCCCCCCCCCCCCCCCCCCCCCCCCCCCCCCCCCCCCCCCCCCCCCCCCCCCCCCCCCCCCCCCCCCCCCCCCCCCCCCCCCCCCCCCCCCCCCCCCCCCCCCCCCCCCCCCCCCCCCCCCCCCCCCCCCCCCCCCCCCCCCCCCCCCCCCCCCCCCCCCCCCCCCCCCCCCCCCCCCCCCCCCCCCCCCCCCCCCCCCCCCCCCCCCCCCCCCCCCCCCCCCCCCCCCCCCCCCCCCCCCCCCCCCCCCCCCCCCCCCCCCCCCCCCCCCCCCCCCCCCCCCCCCCCCCCCCCCCCCCCCCCCCCCCCCCCCCCCCCCCCCCCCCCCCCCCCCCCCCCCCCCCCCCCCCCCCCCCCCCCCCCCCCCCCCCCCCCCCCCCCCCCCCCCCCCCCCCCCCCCCCCCCCCCCCCCCCCCCCCCCCCCCCCCCCCCCCCCCCCCCCCCCCCCCCCCCCCCCCCCCCCCCCCCCCCCCCCCCCCCCCCCCCCCCCCCCCCCCCCCCCCCCCCCCCCCCCCCCCCCCCCCCCCCCCCCCCCCCCCCCCCCCCCCCCCCCCCCCCCCCCCCCCCCCCCCCCCCCCCCCCCCCCCCCCCCCCCCCCCCCCCCCCCCCCCCCCCCCCCCCCCCCCCCCCCCCCCCCCCCCCCCCCCCCCCCCCCCCCCCCCCCCCCCCCCCCCCCCCCCCCCCCCCCCCCCCCCCCCCCCCCCCCCCCCCCCCCCCCCCCCCCCCCCCCCCCCCCCCCCCCCCCCCCCCCCCC
>CM062826.1:22697774-22752000 GCA_031772345.1 Himalopsyche anomala | reverse complement strand
TATAACATTGTGCTAGATTAGAAGGTATGGAACAAGTATGGTATTTTTGATTGATCGCGGACCTTTAAAATGGGTTTATATTTTTCTCTTATGGTACAACTAAAATGACGATCGACTGATATACCTTAACTTATTTATGTACAGTGGAACCCCGATCTACCGTGCTCGCATTGTTCGTTTTCCCGCATGGATCGTTTATTTTTCATAGTCCCGGTCAAACACCCATAAGAACAATGTAAAAGAATCCCGCATTAATCGTTCCCCGATTTACCGTTTTCTTCGATCTATCGTTTAAATATTTTGGTCCCGTCACGAATATAATCCCGATTGAACGTTTTCGTTGAATATTTTTCATAAATAGTTTTGCCTTGCATTTCGTTTCGCGTTTTTTCAGTGGAACCCTGATCTACCGTTCTCGCTATCTTCGTTTTTTTGCATGGATCGTTTATATTTTACTCCACCAAAACCCCGTCATAACAATATTTAATAATTCCACTTTACCATTCCCTGATTTACTGATTTCCTCGATCTATCATCTAAATAATATCATCGTCCCGTTCCAATTATTATCCCTAATTGACCGTTTTTGTAGAATATTTTTTTTTCGTTCAAATAGTTTTACATCGCATTTAGTTACATTAATAAACAAGTTTTTTGAAAATTAAACATTTTTTTGGTATTATTTGACTATATCCCGCATTATTCGTTCATTTATTACGGTCCCTTGAAAAACGTAGAATCGAGGTTCCACTATATATACTAATCAACCGCCATTATCAAAACCTCTACAAGACACCAATGCAACTAATAATAAATAATCAATTATGTTTAAACATATTTATTTTAATAATCCCATATTTGGTATCGTTCCAAGAAACACATAAGTCAAGTTATTGAATATAATATAAGTGGATATCAAGATTTACATATTTTGTGTCTCTTCTAAGCCAGTATTCTTGTATAGTTGAATTAATATAAGCTTAAACACAGTTCTGACGATGGCATATGTTGAAATAGCTATTTTATATAAAATAATATTTGTAGCAATTAAATATATTGTTTTTTCTTCACCTTATTATAATGGAGTTCCACCAAGTAAATTCCAATTAAATCAATAATTAGTCGTTCCTTTTAAACATAGAAGGTGTCGTCAGTTGTCTATAGTTGAAGCTGCGTCTAGATATCATTTGACAGCTCAAGATCATAATCAATACCGAAAAGTATCGCATTATTTCCTACATTTCAATTAATAGTGATTCCATAGAATAAATAAACAATGATCTTTTCCAAAAGAACTGTTCAAATATGGCAATTCTAATATGTTACACCTAAACATTTGGACTCGATATATATTAATGTATAGGAGCTAAAATTATATAGATTCTTAAGAAATGTTCATTAACTTTCCCACTTACAAGCATTCATATTTTCTCACTTATTGCTTTTCTGGTATCATAAATAATAATACTAATATTTCAGTGTTCGCCAACCTTTGGATTTCAAATTAACTAATGTAATGCCAATATATAAATAATACTTATGTATTAGTTTTAATTTTATATAGTTTTACTACTTTTTCCTCTCTTGAAATCATATTTTTCCAAAAAAGCATATAGAACAAAATGAATGAATAAATGTTAATATTGTTCGATTCTTGCTGCGTGTAATTCTAAATTATTAATTCGGTCAAACGCTCATTCATAAACCATCATAAAAAATAATAATTGTCTACAATAAATAGTGCGTCACACAAAATTTTATAAAATTTTAAAAGTATATCTAAAAGTGACGATATATCAGAAGTAAGTATTTTAATACCGGTATTACTTAAACCGGGATCCTTTTATTTATGTTTTTCTATACCGAAATACCGGTTTTTAAAATGCAAAAATCCCTGTATTCCAGTACTAAAAACAACCCATATCAAATTTTAAACATCACATATTTTCATAAAATTGTTCGCGATGAATTTAGGTATAATTTATTTTCAATCATCTGCTAACGTTGGTGTCAATATTGACAGGTTTGATGATGTATTATTATTATAAGATATCGTCCGTAAGCTATTTATTAAAATCGCATTATATATGATATAATTTTGATCTTCTGCGATTCCAATTGGTCATATCTTGCCTTATTTCATATTTTTTTTGTAATTCCGGTATTGATATAATTGTCTGGTATTTAAATCCCTAATCATAAGGTTACCTATCACTGCAAACCGTTAATGCTTTGTCGGAGAGCATCCTCGTGTATTGAAGTCCATAAATAATCAGTGGAGCGCATTTTACTATTTCCTAGGTGCAATTTTTCGCACTGAATAATGTTGTAAATGCTCCCCCGCTTAGTGTTTTAATGAAGACACAACGCAATTTAATTTTTATTGACTCTTAACATATGCATATTTTAATAACTGCTATTCTTATTTTGAAACTTAGGCGGCCAACACATAGGGGAATATAAAATACATGATCGGTATTCCGCAAAGATTTTTTTTATTATATATAGTCCGCTCCCGCTCGTAGCCTACTAATTCAACATTTTTTTCAAACACTTTACGACAGTTAGTTGTTTTTCATGTACTTAACATCTTTTCGCAGAAGTTGAAGAAGGTTAATTTAAGATTTCGACTGAAGGTGCTTGGTGGAATTAAATTTGAATCGTTCAAATTATGTACATTCACACAAATTTTGTCACTAACAACCCGGTTTCGCCTTTTGGCATCTTCAGGCGTTCAAGTGTACGGATGAAGGCGAAACTCGGGTCGTTAGTGACAAAATTTGTGTGAATTTTGTGTGCCACTCTCCGTTTATAGGATCGAATATGTGAGGAAAAAATGTGAACATCACTGCTTTTGAATAATTTCGTAAAAAATCAATTAATGAAAGCGGCTTTATCATTTTACATTTGTTACAATTAATTTTACCAAGTATCTTTTGATTCAATCAAATATGTGTATTGTTTTTAGCCGGTAAAACATTACTGTTATGCCCGATAGGATAATTGTGTTGTATTTCTACATGCATTGAATATAGTAGTTCTTTTAATAGAATATTTGTAAGTATATATTAACTTTCATCGCTTTTAATGTACGTGAAAAAACAAACCGAACCGCGTTTAATTTGTTCTTTAAATTTGATAATGCCAAGTTAATATAATATTTGATACTATGAATAATATCCAAGAGTACAAAAACATAAAGACACATTTAAAGCATCTGTGGAGTTCATTCAGTAATTGATCGACAGTGGCTTACATTTTGCCATTCATTTCTAAAAAAAATGATATGATACCGCAAACATCTTCCCGACATGACAGCCACGCCGTTGCTACGTTACCAATATTTACACAAAGATCCGATAGAGTTCGTCGAATTTTATTTTCATCATAACAAAGCAAGTATTCGATTGCATGGTGGCAAGTGGCAACACAAAGAATAATAAAAGAAGAAGAGGTTTGCGGTTATAATTGGACCTATTTGCCGCCAACGCATAAATGTCATTGGCCGCCATTTTGAAAGGTTGTTACAGGAACAAGATGGCAGGTGTATTATTAGAGTATTCCTTCAAACGTAACGAGAAAATGATAATACGTTTTTCTTTTCTAACACAAGTAGTTTCGACTCAATGAAAGTAAAAAACTCTCATTAATTAAACAGAGTGTTTCATGGATTGGAGTATTTATCTTAACCATAACGTAAAAAACCGTTAAAATTTGTAGATTTTAATATTTTCGTTTTTTTAAATTTAAGATTTCAACTGAAGGTTTCTTGATGGAATTTTAATATTGAATTTGAATCTTCAAAAGTATGTACATTCACACAAGTTTTGTCACTGACGACCTGGGTTTCGCCTTTCGACATCTCCAGGCGTTAGTTACAAAACTTGTGTAATTATACATAATTTTAAAGATTCAAATTTCCGTTTTTATGTAGCCTTCTCGTCAGTTGAAACCAGTAAGTGGTTTGCTAAAATCTATAGAAAATATAAAAATATATTGTATTTTAATTACTTAATCTATATTATTTATTGAAGTATTTCAGCTTTACATCTATTATTTTATATATTATGGCTATTTCGACTTATGCCCCTAAAAGAACACTAAGCATATAAACCGGAATAGCTATCAACCATGTATAAAAAAATATTGTAGAACTAAAATACTAAGATTTTTTGTTGGCTTATTACAATGGAATTCTGCCAAGTAAACCACGATTCAATTAATAAAAACTGTGCTTGACAAACCTGATAATGTTAGTGACTATTTTCAGCTTGCTACGTCCCACCCTCCTGCCGTGGAAAATAATTGTGGAATCTTTTATAGCACTTTACATAATTACATAAATCCTAAAAATTGTTTCAAATGGCTGAACGTATTTGCTGTCATTCTTGATTCGCAATGCTTTATGTTTGAGAGTAGATTTAAATACACACAATAAGTGTAATCCAGTCCTAATCGAATTAATCGCATTCATTTAATCAAACATATCTTATGATTTATATATTTTTTTGTTGATTTTAAAATAGAATCAAAAACGATTGCCGTGACTACTTACAGTTAGTTATTGCTTGTTTAGTAGGTAAAACGAGAGAGTAGCGTGTTTAATCACGACGCAGAAGTCAAAACAAAAGCTCTGTAAAACTTCGATACGCACGATTTCCATGAAAGGAATATTATTCTCAAATTGTGACATGCTTTATTGAATTGTGAAAAGTTAGTAGGAAAATAGTTCGCTGGGTTATTTGAATTCATCATATTGTTGGTTTGAGACAACTGGAGTTAAAAGATTAATTAAGAATTAAAAAAAAACACTACTCTTAAATGCAATTTTCACCTCTGATACAATTGAATCAAACTTTTATCCAAAGAATATGTATTCATTGAAACTAAAGAATGCTTGTGCAAATGAATAGGAGAAAAAAATAATTTTGACTCATTCAAATATTTTCAAGCATTTAAAAAATATTACACTGATGAAATTTTAAAAACTAAAGCCAAAAGCCTGAATAATATGTATTATACAAACCTCGAGACAAAATTTATTTCTTTGCAGTATTTTTTTTTACATAAATATGTATACTCATTCATGTGCGTAAAGCGTGGAAGCCAAAGGAAGTGGAAAAAATGTGAACAAGCTTTTCCGAGTTTTCCTGTTGAAATATAAAATTGCTACCCCAGCGATTCTTAATAATAAAGTTTGAGCATTGAACCAACTATTTGATTTTCACGAGTGTTTCTTTCATCTTTGATATCAAAAGATGTGAATAATATTCCAATTTATAACTCTTTTTTTAGTCAGTAAACTTATTTACGGCAGTGGGTTTATTTGACAAGATGCAGGCGTCTGCGGCTAACCACACTTGGCCACGTTTTTATGTCTCATACTCTTTTATTTGTCAAAAAATGAACCACAAACCGTCAATAATAAATACCTATTTTTTTTTGTTTTTTCATCAATTGTTCCAAATTTCAATCACTTTCAAATATCAATCTTCCACCATACGAAAATTTATTTATCAATACAGTAGAAATATATTCAAAAAAATGTTAATATTTCCCGATAATATTGTATTCTTTAACCCAGGGTACTGAAATTTGCTTTTCGGCTCTCCGTGTTTTTAACAACAAAGATAAACTAAAAATGGCTTATTTTATAAATTATTATCGTCCAGGAAATAGTCGCATAAATTATAATAGAATTTCCTAACGGTTTTGCTTTTGCAAGTTATCTAAAGTAAAATTAATAATTAATGTTTGTCCTGTAATAAATAGATAATGCTGTCTTAGGTTTTTATATAAATAATAAATTACAGATGCAATTTTTTTGACACATTTAATCATTCTGAAAAGGCTGAATAAATTTCAGATTTCCAATACACATACTTATAATATATTTACCGTGCACATATGGTATATTAATCAAAAAATAAACACTATTAAAAAGATACTCTTTCAAAAATAATGAACTATTCAATTTTTTCCTAAATATTCGCAATTTTTAACGTTCTGCAAATAGTAAATATAACTTTCATATTGCAAGTACCGACTGATATTTCAACACTTGTTTGTTGTGTATTGCACATTGCTCAACGCAATGACTGCAATTTTATACCATGTTGAAACTCAATAATCACCGCTTATTATAGACATAGGTATGAGATGTAAAAAATATTAGCTTTTATCTATCTAAATATTCACCTTTTCAACCCTGACCGATAAAATAATAAGTATTCTTGCCCGCTAGCAAAAAAATATCATACGATATCATAAGAACTTATGCGCTATTTTTATTCTATTGAATTCCTTCTCATACGTAAGCATTAATCATGTATTATATGAATATATCTATATCACCTGCGGCACACCTGTAGAGATAGATATAATAAGTTGTTAGCACATTATACTTTGATTGATGTTTTCACCTTTAGTGCTCCCATAGATACCTTTTTTGCTCATTGTGTAATATAATAGAATTAACGGTTCTCTGCAAATTACAAGGTTAGATACAATAATCTATTTTGCATTATCCGATACTATATTACAAATGAAACGGTTTTTTGTGACGTTCGAAAACAATGTCTTATACTGTTACCAAATAATTATAGTGATATCAAATGCAATACTGTTGTGATTTTTTATATTACCTCTTAATTTCTTCTGTTTAAATCTTTTGGTGATGTCAAATTATACTGATACAGCTTGTAGTAAAGCGCCATAGCTCACTGCCACAGGCCGCTCTTGCCGCTTACACCAATATATTATTTTTTCCACCTTGTAGGGCAGTCCTCCGAAACTTTTTATCTTCCTCGGTAAATTGACACGTTTTTAAAATTTTGCGACAATTTAAGATTTCGACCGAAGGTGCTTGATGGAATTTCAATATTTAATTGAGTACTCTACCGCATGTTTTATCTATCGAGCCGGGTTTCTCTTTTTGACATCTTCAGGCATTCAAGTCGACGGATGAACATTAACTGAAAATAAAAATAAAAAAACTTACATAAAAATACATACTAATAATAGGTCTTGAAAATTACATGTGGTTATCGTTAACTATGGTATGCCTACTAAATTAAATGTGTTAATCGTTAAAAGGTTATAACTTTTTTTCTTCGATTAGAAATAGCACCCCCAGGCACACTGTTGTAGAGCAGGAATTCCCAAACTTACTGCGCAATGGGACACTTCGCAAATCTGGAAATGTTACCGGAACACAGTTTCTTTTTAGGTCGGGTAATTCATAATTGTAAACTTATTAAAAAATATCTGTTATTAAATCACTTATTATTTATTAGTTTTAAAACAGAGTTATATAAAAATATGAGTAAACAAAGCTCTGAGTGATTCAAAATCTCCGCCTGTAGTTAGTAGATATTTATCGTTTTAAACATCAGTGGAGATTAACAATCATTAGATTTTTAATATGAAGTAGAAAATGTTTAAATGTGTTGCAGAGTATATTATCATTAAAAAAAAATGCGGAACACTTCTTTAGGTCCCACGGAACATACTTTGGGAAACCCTGTTGTAAATCATTCACTCTTAAACATCTTAATGAAAACCAATCTACAGCTGTTTCTGGTGTTATGCTTTAATTCAATCATTTTAAAGGTTCCTATATGTTTATTATAATTAACTTTTTAATCAATTAATACATATGAAACTGGCCTAGCGTAATACCTAGTGCAATCTGCGGCAATACGATATCCAGTTTAATGAAATCGAGTATTCTTCACGATATCGCATTGCGTTTGACAAGGAGCATAAATTAGTTAACACATTTTTTCATGAAAGGCGATATCGCATGTAGCATATTGAACTTACCGTGTTATATAAGTGAGAAGGGCAAACAATTTATCGCCAGTTAAATGCAGAACTAGTTAGATTAACTATCATTTTTGAAAAACGGTTTTTCGGCCATTTAAAAAAAAATTTCTTCTAATGACTTGTCAACAGAGTTTCACATAAATTTCAATACTTTGCCAGTTCAGAATTTAATGTACATTAACGCTGCCTGGTGATGAGGAAAAAATATTGGACATTTGCTGTTTTCAGAAAAACGGAATATGTTTTAGAGAGCTGATTTGAAGGCTTTGTGATTTAAAAAAAAACTTCAAAAATATTTATAAAATCATAAACAGGAATGGATTAAAGTCGAAATTTTTTGTTTTTATGCCAAGGTCATCAATCTATTTTCACTACTGATCGAAGTATTATAAAACTGAAAGATATTGAAAAGTTAAATTGCTCTCCTATATAATTTATAAAATGTCAGTTTAAGTGATTTTGCATTCATCTGGTATAATTATGTAACATTAAAAAGAGTTCTTCAAAATTTTTAAATTGATGGGTCGCTGTAGAAATTTGTCTTGAAGATATTATTGGTAAAAATTCATGTTACCTATTTGATCTATTGCGCACTCGATAAAACAATATTTATATTACACGGTTCGAGGTTCGTGTTATATTGTATTACCTTTCAACGAGAACACAAAATTCGTAAACCGATAGGGAGCTTGTTTCTAAGACAATGCGATCATTTTCTCGTTGGTGTATAATTTCGTATTGAAAGAAACTCGCCACGTGACGAGACCTTTTTGTTATGCCCGTTTCAAAGAAGACCACAGACTACTTTCGCATTTTTTTGTCTAAGTAATGCGATACAACAGGGAATGAAAACATTTTACTAACAACACTTTTACTATATTTTATTCACGTTTGTTTCGCCATGAAAATAATAATATGGTATTTATGAAATTGTGCGTTTGTACATTACTACAGTCCTGTCCCAAATTTTGTATCTAAATCTTCACAACATGTTTGTAACGTTTTATGCGAAGATTCATAATAACAATAGTTTGAGCAAGTTTCAAAAATGAATGAATTAATCTGTAACTTAAGTAAATAAGCTCTTATTTTAATTTATACAATACAACAAAAAAGTATGATATTTTACATTACAAGACAATTTTATTTACAAGGCTTCGTGCTTAAAAGTTTAGTTAAGCTATTTCCACTGTGTGTAAAAATATAAAATATGTATTTGTAACATTATATTTTTGTAATTTCAAATGAGTAAGATCTACTCGAGGAGAAATGATTTATTAATATTGGTTCTATAATATTTGTCATAATCACATTTCGTCATATTTTTAAACCACACCCCCTCTATTATTGGTCTCTCAAATTTTTCTTTTTTATTAATTTAGCGATAGCTTAGTTCCATAGTGCAACAACTAGAAAATGATAGTTTTGAGATATGGATGACCAAAGTTTTTACACATCTTGGCTGAGTTAACAATGACAATATCCTTTCAACCAACTGTTTTTTTTGTTTCAGGTAAGCAATTTGCAACTCACTCCCAACATATTACGTAACGTTTATCAGAACGAGAGAGTGAGGTAAGTCGAGTCATAAATTAATAATTCATTTAGTTAATTTTCCTAACATCACCATCTAATAGTTATCGGGTAGAAATCTCATTTGTTTTACGACCGGAAACAATTGATACTGTATATTTAAGAGACCTCATCTTGAATAATCAATTTCATTCTGACCAACTCTACTCATGTCAGTAAGAGGGATTTAAATAATGATCGATTACTCATTTTTATTGATACCCGTATATTATTTGAATAATAATATAGTACTACTATGAATACTCGTTACTTTTAGTTCGTGTTTTGTTAACTATAAATTTCGTTTCAACACTAAACATTTATTTTGAAAGATGTTAGGTATGACTCAAAATCATTCGAATTTTTCGACGGTGGATGCAGAATTAATGAAAGTATTTTGATTACCTCAAAAAGATAAACTTTTAGGACATTTAAAATATTACTGTAAAATTATCAATGAACATTTGCTATATTTTATGTCATGAATTCTTTATCTGCTTATACATATCGACTGTGGAAAAGAAAAAGGACGTAACCCACACATATCAAATTTTCAGGAGGCGCAAATAACGTGTTTTGATGATTTTGGGCCATATGCAAATTATGAATTATACACAACCTGAAGTGCACGGAGACTTCTAAAATGGTGTTTAATTGACATAATCTATTATTAACTAAAGAAATTGTCTATAAAAAACTTTTATTTCAGTCTTTTTTCTTGGTTTTAATTTTTTGCAAGGTCATCTTTTTCAAAATTAAAATCTAATTTTAGAAACTAATTCGGCATTTGCAGCTTGCATCCTTTTGATAGAACGTGTATCAAGTTTGATACAATGTGATTATCGAAAAAAACCTGTTTTGAAAAAACTGTGGGTTACGTCCTTTTTCCTTTCCACAGTCGATATCATTAGATAAATTACCTGATAAAAAAATACATGCTTCTTATTTGCTATTTCTTATATTTGGAAGTTATTATTAATTCAATAAGCTGGGAGCTTTTTTGTGTAAAAATCTTTCATGATAAAATTTATATTCGGTTCATTAAATTAATTTATATTATTGTATCCTTGGTATAATTCCAAAGTTGGTGTAATTCTCTGCCGATAAACTTTTTTGACTCGTTTCCTTGCTGTAAAATATATTACAATATAATGGTTGAATGTCGTCCTCTGACATTCATTTTTCATACAATTTTCAAACGTTACTTTTCCGTCTAAAAGGTGTCGTAACGCCGTTCCAGTGCTTTCGTAAAAAAAGGCACATTTTAACGAATCAACCAGGACTTCTCCTACAATTTTCTCAGTAATTGCGACTTTCCGGTCCTGTTTTTTCTGATGAAAATTTTGGAATATTTACTATATATTTTTTTTAAATATCTACCTACAGTTAAAAAAAATTAAAATTATTTCACTTTGCATAGTTAGTCATTCTGAAGACAATGGCGTAAAGAAATAAAGATTTTGTCTCTTGTATGTAATAACACTAAGTGCGCTGAGTACTATAAAAAGCAAGTATCATAATACTTTCGAAGGATTCGGCGGTAACTTTGTGGAAGTTCATTTTAATATAAAATATAAAATAACTTAAATTAAAGTAAATGTTATTTGTATTACCATTATTGTTCGTTTGTTTTTCTATCATCCCCCCCTTGTTTTCCGTTTTTATTTTATTTTTATAGTATATCAAAATAGTAAAATTAAAATCATTCGTACTTAAACAAGCCTTTGTGAAAATAAGATTTTCTGAAGATGCCTCTGTAAGAGGCGAAAGTTGGATCACAGTTTGTAGCACAACACGTGGAATAATCTAAGTTATTTTATATTTTATATTTGCAAGAATCATTTTAAGGTTGACGTGTGAAAATATAACACGAATTAATTGTAGCTAGACTAGATACAACCGTTAAATTATTTATTTTACTAAAACACTACTCAGGAAACATACACAATTAATAATAATATACCAACGTAACAAATTATATTATCGAATTCACTTTCACATTAGCTCTGTAGACTAAGTATTTGATTTATTTTGCGTATTTTAACTTTGAAGTGATTTAGTACTATATCCAATAAATGTATGCAATTCATTTTTAACCAAAAAATACTGCCTATTTCTTCGACTTTATCTTCCCTTTACCCTACAAGCCGACGATAAGCCGCTACTCTTTACAACTTTAACTTAACTACTCTGACCTTCTGTTTCTATGTTGGGTTAACGAACCCTTTGTAGTATAATATCCGCAAGTCTCTCAATTGTATGTAATATTGTGCAGGTAGCTTCGTCATTCGTGGATTCTGGATACAAAAGTTTGAGGTTAGGTACGGTAACGTAATATAAAACTGCGGTCTGTTAGTTACTCCATTGGACGCGTGGCTGACAGGTATCCCTCAGCAGTCTGTCTCGGATATTATTATTATACGGAAAAAGATTTACATGTGTCATACATACTAATTAATTTAATTCATTTAAATATTGCTGTGTAACAGGATAGATACGTGAGCGTATTTTCATTAAGCCACATATAATATTTAACTTTTGTAGTTAATAACGATTTATTTGTTGTGGAGACTAATGGTAAATTCAAACATAATTATATTTTAGGAAAATTTTACAAAATAAATTTACATTGATATATTAATAAATTTAATAGCATAACCCTTTTCACACGGCAATCGCAATATGATATTCGTAGACTTTTTGATCCCAACATTCCCAACCAAAGATAGAATTTTATCAAATGACTAGTCGAGTTGACACACCGCATATCCGAAGTTAAAGATATTTGATATTTCACAAGATTAAAAAGAATCAAATAAGGTTATAAAAAAAATAGTCACTTATTAACTAGATGGTATCGCGGAATCTGTCTTTCATTAATGTTATACAACATTTTTGAATGGAAATGAATCCTCGCTGAATATAAAAATGAAAACCCTTTGCAAAGCGAATGATAGATTATTGAATCTTATTGACTTTGTAGAAATTTTTGATAAACTTGGCATTAGCTTTAAGGAAATTAATATTTAATACAATAAATATCTAAAACACTAAAACTATGAATATTCAATCAAATGTGACACGTGTTTCTAATCTTTGAGAAGCGTATTCAGATGTTACGTCGATTTAAATGCTTTTTGTTGTTGGCTCATTAAACTATAACAGATTTTATATGATCAAGATAATGTTATATTGTTATTGATCGATGTTTGTATTGTTTTTTTTTAAATCAGGCTATTCCGAATTATGTTTTTTGTAAACGATGACGAAGGTGTTATATATTTATTGAAACTTACTTATATTAATTATTCTGATTAATTTAGTGTAATAAGCAATCCTGAATTATCGTTGTACTTTTTTAGAAGTTTTTTACTGCCTTTTGCCGATTGGTATAATGATGCCAATTATTTCGAATATTCTTAAATTACTGTCTTATAAAAATATTATTACATAATAACGTTGCTGTTGACGATAGAGATTCGAGCTTTGCAATCCAGTCAGAGGATATTTTATCTTTGCCATTTAAAAAAACCCTCATCTTGATTTACGATTCATAATTCAAAATGTCGTGAGCTTGGCACATAAAATAGCATACTAAAATTTTTAATTTTATTTTTTATCAGTGCGTTAATACACCCAAGACTGACTGACCTTTGATGTCTGTTTACTATATCATTATCGCATTCAAGTGAGTTATTATGGGTATAAATCAGGACTCTGGTCGGAGTCGGGGTCGTGGAGTGTGATGTTTTTTATGTTATCGGAGTCGTAAAAACGGATGACTCGACTACTTCATTTAATTTGATGAAAATACAAACAGTTATGCAAAGACCTGCAAACTTTTTTTCAACTCGGATTAGTTCTAATTTTTAAAGTCGGATTCTTCAACCCTGGTATAAATTCAATAGCTATATATAACATTATTACCTTTACTGATATTTTTATTGCCCTTTTAAATTATTTTAAACAGCAAGATTTTATTAATATATTACATTCATCTATATAATAGTTAAGTTTTATGGAAAATCGCATACTATTGCTAATTTTCGCACCGTTAGTGGTAGGAAGAAATATTATGCTTTATGTCAGTGCTCCGCAACCTTTTCTCTCCTACGGCCTACCAAAATTTTCTCTAGATTTCCGCAGCCCGCTTTTAATATGCATATATGTAAAATATACATATATACATAAGAAATCGTTCTCAATTGTGATATATATATATTGCCACCTCAGTACTACAACTAGGCTACTCTGAATTGATCATTGTTTGAACAAATTATTTGATCTTTTCTTCATTGAAATAATGCGCTGCGGCACACTAGTGTGTCGAGGAAGAGCGGTTGCGGAGCACTGCTTTATGTCATAGAAAACAATGATATTAAAACTCTTTAGTAAGAGTAAATATTCAGTGAGGACAAACACACTCCGTTGCAAACTGGATGAGACGATTCGACATGGCCATGTGCAAGTAAAACAGTCCAAACGAAGCTGTTTGAAATCTCACTTTTAAGCATCACTGCATTTTTCGATAACCATATAATACAGTAATACGTTTTCGTAGAAAATTACTTAGTTAATAAAAACTCCATTTGGAGTACATATGCTTTAAATTGAGAGCGGATATGATTAAAATATATCTATAATAAGCCGATTAAAAAGAAACTTTATATACGCTTCTACCATATAGCGAGGTGAAAAAAGAACCGACTACCTTTTGAAATTTCAGTTGGTTTATTCTCTACTATCATACTGAAACTAGACAGGGTTCTTACTGTTTAAGCTTCTAGGGTGTATATGATTATTTTTTATTTCATACACGAAGTCTAGCTGAATACCTACTGTCTAGCTAAAAAATTCTCTCGGTTGAAATCTTTGTGAGAGAAAGCACATAATAAAACCACCTTAAGTCAAATCTCCTAATAATAAATTGATTGGACTAATTTTTTAGACTTTACTAGTTTCTATGCATTCATATATGAGCGTATTTTTTTTATTTGATTGTATTGTTTCAATATTTTCCTCAGTAATAAATATTATTATAGTGTAATTAATTTTGCTCAAAACGAATTGTTGAATTTTTATAACTGCAATATATTAAAAAACGGCACAACCCCCATTTTTTTGTTACACATTTTCATTGTAATTTATCCAAAAATATATATACATTAAATGTTAGTTATTCTATTGATAAATACAAAAATAAAGATACCCTTAGTTTTCACTTAAATAAATATGTATATTTTTAAGTAAAATAAAAACTACAATAATATTATGTATAATATCTCTTTATATTTTCAAATTTGATATGAACATACGTCACTGTCGGTTATAACTGTCATAGCATTTATTTGAAACGTTTGAAAAACTTCGTCTGTCAAGTTGATTTGGCGTATGTATTATTGAAATGTATTGAACAATAGTCGGATTGTAAAAAAAGTGTTTCATGCTGATCAATCAATAAACAGATCGGTCATAATATTCTTGAGTTGTAAATAACAATAATATCACACATATGTGAATGCTTTTTACATACCAAAAAAATGTTTCAAGTTGTTTATATGTAAGTACTTAAATTTCATACTGATAATTATTTAAACATGTAAATTTCCATCGGACAAACATTGACAGTAAAATACAAATATGGCGTCCATATTTCATAAGAATATCAATAAAAATAATTATTTATCTATACACTTACGGTGTAATCAACTGTGACATCTTTCGTTTCTTTATAAACCATCCTCAAACTTTTTTCGATATTTTTTTTAATTGTAACATACAGAAGATAATATCTGTGTAAGACGTACTGTAACTAAAGTGTTATACCACTCATCATAAAACTAAAAATATCTCCATAGAACATATAAACGTCACCCGTTTAATTATTAATGAAATGGTGAATATTAAATAAATAGTGAGGAGGAAAGGTAAATCCCAACGGAATAACCTGAGGGGATAACTTTCTATCCTTTCCTTGGCACCTTTCAAGTCTCTCAATTTCTCTTTATTACCACTGGACGATAAGATCTGTTAAGAGATAATGAACGGGTGAATATTAATATTTTACAATCTTAAGATTATATATCTTTGTTAGTGATGCGTTTCATTATATTTTCGTTTGTTATGACAAACATCAGTTGAGTAGATCACTGGTATAAGATTTCCGTCCGACTCGTCTGCGCGGGCAACGAGTTGAATCCCTGGATAATACCTATCCTTCTATTATTTCCTATTAAAAAAATAAGTGTCTGACTAGCTTCACAACCCGGTCAATTGAAATGCTCCATCAAATTATCATAAACGTTACAATTAGAACATGATCCGAAGAATATATTTATTTCATTGTATTCGAAATAAAATTTAGAGTTTTTTTTTATATATTGTTCATTTACAGTTGAATACGGTTTGATGAATAGCTCATGTACAATATTTTAATTAAGTTTCTTTATAAAGTAATCTTAAAGCGTGGGTGGATTGGATATTTACGCTGGTATAATACCCGAGTCATTGTTAGCTTGTGGGATTAACTGCAATTATTTTCAATTACGTTTTAGTTTCTATTCAAAGTGTAACAACACACAAAAAAACGAAATAATAAAAAAATTACGAAATTTTCTTTACGCTTCAGATAAAAATCGACATACTGATTAATGGATAGGCTATACTTATTCGCTAATCAAAACCGGACATGGTTTCCATATATTTAATATAAGTCACTGTGATGCAAACATTTATATTACAACTAATTTATGTTTGTTGCTATTAGTTAGGAAAGAGCTTTTTGCGCTCTCGCGTGAATCACAAAACTAGTCAAAACAAGAGTGTTACAAAAAAAGAAATGTTTACATATTTATCGAACATAAAATGAAAATATCTGTGCTGTATTTCTTTTACATACATAACGAATGCTTCAGTTTCAAAAAAAATTGTTGACTGGTTATTAGTTAGGGCATCAAAATACTCACCCGGTTCTCGGGTATTTTTGCATAAACTTAACCGGATATTTTTTTGTCAACTTTAAACAAATACAATGGACACAGAGCTAAAATTAATAATATACAAATACATACTAAATTAATTGATTTCAGTATTTTCCTTAATTACTGATAACTACAAAATTGTTTGAATAAAAAATTAGAACAGATGTGTAATTGTTAATATGTTATTTAATCGAAATATTCATCTATATTATTACTAAACAAATAATAATAATACTGATATATATATATATTAAACAAAAACATAATACATTTATATTGTATTAGATGCGTGTGACCATAAAAAAGCAAGCAATTGAAATTGGAATTCATTTACCAGTAAATTTCACAACCGGTAAATCCTAGGAATTTATTTTGCTTTGGTAGGATATGTAGCTCAAATAATTGTATGTTTCATTTCTTGAACTATTCTTTTGTGTTTACGAGATATCATAGAACATATTAACATATATTGAAATTATAAAGGCTAAGCCTTTCAAAATAACCCGGTTTTTAGTTTTTTTTAGAAGCGTGCTGGTATTCGGTTCCAGTTGTACTTGGATCGGAAGCCCTGTTTAGAGTCAACCTTCATATTATTTAACAAAAAAATTGCTATTTGCTCATGTATATAATTAAATACCCAGAATTGTTTTGTCGTGTGAATATCATCTGCCAAGGAACATTCCTGCTTCATAGTAATTGTTATGCAACTTGAAAGACTGCGTGCGAAATCAAATTCACTCCAAGTGGCAGTTTACTCTCCATGGCAGTAGTTGGAAATTCTCGCTTCATTTATTATATAATTGCTTCAAATTAAAAATTTGCTTTGTGATTTAGATCTCGTTTAAATTACCGCAATGGCGGCTACTACTGATTACTTGATTGAGTCTACTGACCAAAACTTTTTTTCCAATTGCACATTTATTTATTTAAATTGTGAGTAACTTTTTACATAAATCGAGTCTATGGATTGCAATACCGGTATTATCGAACCCTGGATACCGAATACCCGCAATCCCATTATTTATTATGTTGATTTCAATAACAAAATACTGATATTCATAATTATATTAATGATAGTAAAAAATTGAATGTGTATGCTATAACTTTTGAATGTATTATAAAACATAAAAGCACAGTAAACGGCACAAGTCAAAATTTGAAAACACGTTTTTTAACACAATACTTGTTTTTATGCTTTACGTCCAGGCACGTGTTGGTCTGTGCAAAGGTTGCGCTTCTTATCGAATTTGCCAACAAAATATTGTAAATATATTTGTTATGTTGACATTTAAGCCCACGAGAGATGAAGCGAGAAAAGTTTTCAGTATCCAATGCTTTCCATAAAAAGTACAAACGTTATTATTTCAACGAATGATAATGAAAAGTCATTCCCAAAAATTTTCGCCATTAACCGTACATTTAAAAACTTTATATTTTGCGCAATAAACTGTATCAAATCACTCAAATATCAATTTAGTTCAAATAAAACCGGTAAATAGGAATTCGTTGCACCAACTGACTGTTGCAATCGTTTTTATTATTCCCACCTCTACTATGAATTAAGATCGATTTTAAAATAGTGTGACACCACTCACTAGTCACCACCCTATTGTATGCCAGATATTTCTTCGCGCTAGAGTAATCAAGGCCTTCAAGAGTCTATCTCAAAAAACGTTATTTGGAATTAAAGCGGAAACTTATACCAACTGTACAAAATACGGCAATGACTTCTTATTCACTCATTTATCATTTAAATTAAATACAGTTCTCATACCTACTAAAATACCGTATTCTTCGTATCCACGATAAATCAGCAACAGTTAATATAAATATGGATTTTTATTTGTATTTTAGGTATATCACAAGAAATGACTGATTTTTGTTCGTGTTTTCGTTTTTAAAAATGAATTAAAATAACAATTCCATCGATAAGTGGCCGAAAGAGAATGTCATCATTGGTCTTGTGCCTTAAACTTGTGAAAAAGTCTACGAGCTCGTCTTCAAGTGGATCTAACAATCTTGACAAGCACTTTGAAGGTTCGATGGAAAGGCATCATTTAAATAAAATAAAGATTTTTTATTACTTATTCCACATGAATCGATATCGATTTAATACGATCAAGATCGGTTTCGCTCATCACGAAAATACAAAAGAGTGTTTTATTTTTTTGACTTTCTACTATAATTGAACGCTAATTCTTTTTGAATCGATGTCAGTTAAAGTGATTAAATTATGGATTCTTTTGAAACGTCTCTTGGTACAAAACATACAGTTGACATTCTTTAGTAGAAAAGTATTTTAAGTATTATTCGATTCTGCTATTACTTTGTGTTTTTTTTTATAAAATTAAATATGATTACTTTGTTATTCCACTGTCCTTCGGTTGTTTTTTCACCAGTCCGTGGGCTGCTCTCAGATGCCATGGACATGTGTTTTATTACTTGAAATCCTTACTATAAGATAAAATCAAACTTGATGCGTCAAGTAAACATGTCTTACTATCAACTTCCATAAACCAAACTCCTCCGAGGGTTCATACAAACTTTCTGATGAAGTTTTAAAGTCACCTTTGTCAAGACTGACAGCTTCTTCACATATAAGATATGTCATATTCTACTTCCATGTTTCTATAATATTTTTACTGTTATATGACATCTTCCAATATAACATGAAATGTGTTTTTTAATATTTACTACTTATAATTTATTCTAATAACCGTATTCGTACATTCAACCCTTGCGTGAGGTTTCAAATGAAAATGCGCCATCACGCTGAGTATTTCAATTTATTTGACAGGACTCTTTAAATATTCTAGAGTCACTGTGGTTCAGGTATGATAGATAATTATGTAAATTAGATTACAATCTGAACATAATTCTTTTTTTAGCATTTAACTAGTTTTTTTCAGTTGTAGTAATCAAATACTTTATCAATTTGCTCAAGCTGTATAAATTTTAGAAGTATATTTCAAACTTTTACGAAAACTTTTTAAAGCAATTTTTAACTGCAAAAAATGAGTTTGCTTTCTAAAGAATTCAGCTTGCCTTTCTGGTCATGTTGAATGGAGATCATTACGCACGCAAAAGTTTTCGCTGATTTGAGAAGAATAAAAATATACCCTATCCTTTTTACACAACTATCGGCTTTATATTACGTATTACGCCAAGAGATGCCAACAATCATGAATATATGAATTTCTTAGATGGTGAATTCAAGTGTAGGTTACAAAAATGAATACAATACTTTCCTATGCAGGTTCTAAAGAATCTAATCCCGGGATTGAACATTCACCATAGAGAAATTAGAGATTTCAAACAATTTCCTCGCCGATTTTGAAACCCTGGGAATTAATCGATTTCCTAAATTCCTTTCAGCAATTTGTGAAATTTCCAAAATGAAAAAATGTGGGACTTTTTTAGCTCTTCCCAGTATTTTTAAATTTGTTGCCAGATGCCAATTTAACCAATTTAATGTGGGACCTTGGATCTCACGCGGATTTTAAATTTGTTCGAGAATTTTTCACTTCTTATCCTTAATCCCGAAATCCCGGGATTTAGGAATCACAAAATTCGATGGGATCACGGGGCTGGTGGCCCTTGTTGGTACAATAATGTCACCGAAACATTTTTTTAAAATATCAAACGTCAAATTTATGTAACGTTTAATTATTTGCAAATATTTAATAACTCCGTATATGGTATCATTTAAAACTTAACCTTTTAAATATTTAAGATGTTAAAAGTATTAAATTATTAATGCGTGGTAGACACGCTCAAATTAATTACTATGTCTTTCAATATTATGGAGATACACGTTACTTGGCGGTTATTATGTGGTTATTTATTAACGACGTAAAATTAAAATTCGATTATTTTGCACATACGATTGCTGGTTGTGTCGTTTATTTTAACATTTATTTTTTTGGTTTTTATATTACTTGAATTTGTAACGATTACCCTGTTAATCAATACTTAGTCGACATACCCATTTGTGAAAGTCGAAAGAGCTTCCCAAAGAATAAAATAAGCTATCGAAAAGCACGGAGTAAGGTTAGCGACCTTTACAAAGTATAGACTGAAGGCTTCGATATCGAAGCGAGCTGGTGTTATGGTAGTAAGGGTTCATAGGGTCAAACCCTATTTCTCTAGTATCAGTTGTTGGAGCCACGATACAGGCGATCGCCGTGTGAAACCTATGAATATTATATAACAACTAAAACTTGTACAAACAGTGTGCCAACGACATACTAATTACATATTAGAAGATTTCTCGCTCAAACATTTTACTCAAATATAGACGTGGCTTTTGTAAGATAAGTCGATCATATAAACATATCTAGATATTCTTTATTATTGACATCATTCTGATGTAAAATATCCTTCGCATCTTTTGTGCGATTTTTAAACGAGGCGTACAAATTAATGTAATTCAATGTCAAGGAAAAACGTCTTGGACAAAAATAATTGCATTATTAACGTGTCCTTGTCCAAGGTTTCTGTCCAAACTTTTTGCCTCATGATTTTGTATTCGACCCGCGTAGCGCCATGCGATACTTTATTCAGAAACGAGAATAGTATGTGATAGTTTGGCTTAGATACTGAACATAACACGTCTATCTACATATCAGGAATAAATAAAATAATTTCAGTCTAGTGTTAAGAAAACAAAACGTTAATATTTTGACATATGTACGCAAGATTTAGTGTTTTTTATTCAAATGTTACAACGCCACTATTTTTCATAATTTAACCATTTTATTTCTTATTTCGATATATTCAAAAAATATATTTAAACTGTTATTTGCTTACGTAAACTGACCATGTATTGATTGAATTGTCATTTACTTAGTTAAACTTCATTATTATAAGCTCAAAAATTGTCATAGTATGAAAGCTATAAAACATATATTGTATATGTGGTTTATAGTTATTTCGGCGTATGCCTTCTTACAACCTTATACAAAATAATATTTGTAGAACTAAAATACTTAGATTATTTTTCACCTTGTTATAAGTTGTTTTAGTATAAAAACGATGTTAAGAAAGAGTTTTTTTATACTCTCCTTTGTTAGATTAAAGTAAAAAATGATGACCTTTCAATTTTCACAGGCCAACATTTACGTTCATCAGTTGAAATATAAATATTGTGATCTTCATGCTCCATATTATTATTAATGCTAACGACTCTACTCTTTCACCCTATGTTAATATTTAGCGATACAATCGATACATGTATTATATATTAATAAATTAATGCGATATATTCAGCCAAAATATGTTTCTGAATGAAGCCAAACAAGTGACACAATTAGACGAATGAGTGGAATAAAAAAAAACATCAATTTAAATTTTTTAAATAAAAACTAAAAACGAGTGCTAAATGAACTTAATTGAAACTGAACTGAAAATCTCGCATAAAAAGTGGTACATGTGAATTACCAGCACGTAGAAACGGGGTTTCACTATAAATAATAACTTTTCACATTCCTTTAAAAGATAGACTTTAACAGTGTTATTGACTGTATCATTTAAAAATATTATATTTAAACATTAAACATATTTTTTTTACTAATTCCTTAATTTCATTGAATGTCAAAAACTGATTTTGTTGATGGATTCGGTGGTAGTCTTTTTTGAAATTCATTTTTTATATAATAAATGTAAATTTATAAATTACTCTAATACCTATTTGCGTCAAGTAAAAAAAAAAAACAACCCAATCTACATTTTGTTATTCGTATGATAAGAATTATTTACAAAATTAAGTTTATTCGTTAACTCATAAATGACACTTAAAGAAGCGAACTCATAAGTAGTATTAGTAATACTACGAATTAACTTAATGTTGTAAATAATTCTTAACATACGAATAACAAAATGTAGATTGGGTTTTTTTTATTTTTTACTTGACGCAAGGAGGTATGCACGCGTGTCATATTTTTTTATATAACCTGTATAATAACTAATCTATTAATTTTAATTGTATATTAATTAAGACTGATTTTGTTCAACGCCAGCATTTTCAGCTGAACAAATACTATTGTCGATCCTTTTGTTTCAATGAAAACAGATATTATATATACATATACTGTAAGTATCAAAAGCAAAAATTATTCGAATGTCAGATTATCACACAGTAAATAAAGTACATTAAACCAATAAAATGAATGTAACGAGCGTGACAGAATAACGGAACAATTTTTTTTTTTATAAAAGTGCAATATTCATAGTAATTGCTTTTTTGGTAATTCCATAAAAATGTAACGATACAAATCACCGTTGCTGGTAAAACCTATTTATTCAAATTGACATCTCTGCAGTAATCATAAATCATAACCATCAAGTCGAATTGAGTTCATAATTGTGTGGTCTCTATCGACGCTTTTTTACACTCGTAAAAAAAAATTAAAAAAACGTTAAGCCGAATTAATAATCGATTGGTTTGTTTCTTGCCAACAGCCGAAATCGTAACTCGTTCAAAGTTTTTTTTTTCATTCAATTTACTATTGATTCAGTAAGGTGAACGTATTCTTCCATACATCGATTCTTTCACACCTGACTCGAGACATTTAAATATAAAAATTAACAGTTTTATTTTAAGGTTTTATATCTCATAAAAATAGTACAAAATATATGTTATGGTAGCAACAAGTAAATACTTACATTATTATAATAGCAGGTAAATATAAATATTTATAGTGCATAATTAAAGAATTGTTCTTGATTATTAATTTTGAATAAGTGTGCTGTATTTTAATGGAGCTGATATATTTGGATTCCAAAAAATAGTGATACTATTTCTTAGGGGAACAATTTATTTACTAATTTCTCTTACAGTTTTAATTTCTTAACCAAATTTTAATCCTAACAAAGTCACCTTTATATTCTCTCGCATATACTATTTTGTCCTCAAGACACTTCGTCCGTACCATTTTATTATATTATCTTCCAGTTTACAACATGTTCTCTCCAGTAATATATGCCGAGTAAACGACAACCATTAGACAACAGTAATTATTTCTTCAAAGACTGAAGAACGTCATACCTATATAAAATGCGGTTGATTTTATTGAATATCCGGTTTCAATTTTCTTAAGCTCGCACACAAAAACTTTGGTATTAATAAAATGATGTGAAAGCACAAAGGACGTCGGCATTTTCAATAAAAGTGACGTTAAAAATCGCTGCTGGGTGGAACAGTGATGCTTAAGCTCAAAGATGCGTCACAGCAAAATAATTACACAAAAGGAATTATCTTATTAATTAAAATAAAGATGTTTTAATTTAAACACTAAAGCTTTAACCGAAGGAGAAAAAATATCATATACAAGCTTAAAATTACAAATATTTTATTGAAGACAATCAGCAATTGATTAATATCATATGGTTAATATCAAATGCTGATTAATATCAAATGATACTAATATAAAATCTGTCCGATATACAGTTAGTACCCTGTACTGAATAGGCCAATTATTTATTACCTTCGATGGATTCGGCGGTAACTTTGTGGAAGTTCATTTTAATATAAAATAACTTGTTATTCCACGTATTGTTCTAATAATAAGACTAATCTAAGTTATTTTATATCAATTATTTATTTTTTAAATATCTGTTACTTGGGTTATTTCAGTTCAAGATGACGACTTAATACAACTTTACATTCGTAAATTCTATTCTACTCATTAGTCTCTACGTAAGTTTAATTACTCTTTGACGAGTTTTATAATTACATTTTAGAGGTATTAAACATTTAAATTTTAGTCAATTTAGTGTCACTTTGTTCATATTTTTTACTTTTATTTGTAAATTCTTTTCAATACTTATTGTCTATTACATCTTAGAATTAATTTGTATAATTGTCTCTTATCAGTTGATATACTCGTCATGAGCGAAACCAGTAATGATCTTATTAAATAAAAGTGGTAATTAGTACATATGTTTTTATTTTATTTTAATATAATGCCTTTCCACCAAGTATTGACAGTGAACTCACTAAAAGTGCTATGTATTAAAGGTTATGTCAGCTGAATGAAGGCTTTGAATTGAGAAAAGAATTACGAAAACACTCTTTCGAATACTGATTGTAGAACAAACACAAACAAGTTGTTGTTTCATGTGTGTCATTTTATTTCAAACGTGACTAACCGTTAAAGACTAATCGATCTTTCCCCGTCTATTAAAAGTATGTATTAAACAACTGAGTATAAGAATGTTTTGGTAAAGTAAAATGAAATTGGTATTGTTATACTAATTTGTGAGATGAATTAAATTCAAATCTTTTATGTGATATCCCACATTTCACCGTGCATCTCCACAATTTGGACTGAAATCATTTTCCTCGATATTTTCCGTATAATAACAACATATTTAGAAATCTTTTAATAACAACAAAGCAGCCGGTGAACAACAAACAAAACTTGACCTTTAGAATTTTTCCACCTTTTGTTTGAGAATTCTCGACCTGCTTTTGATATCTGAGTGTGGTGTGAGAGGTATCGAGACGAATTGAAGAAATGCCGCGGCGTCTTGGACGTGGTTCTGGGTGGAATTTATGGAATTCGTCATAAAGACATACCTTTGGTACATACCTTCTCATAAGAAGCAAATGGGTCAATAGACACGTGGGAACATCAACGGTAGGTACCATTGAATCAGGAAAGGCCTTTATTATATTGCCCACAGCTTTTAAGCGTGTCAAAATGAGTTTCTCAGCAAACTAATTATACGTTGCCTAAATAAAGAAAAAATCCAGAGTAAAAAGTTTGGATTTGCTAACATGACATTTTTTTTTGTCACTAGGAACGAAAAATTGTCATATAATGTGTTGCCAAAATTATATATTTGAACAGTGCTTTCCCAATTCCCATTAAATAAAGATTAAAACATGTTTACGTAAAATGATTGTAGGGCTTTCGTCAATATCTCCGTCCGATGATGTGTAGTACAAAAAAATATTCATTACCTCAATTTATGCTGCATTAAGTAAATACCAATATAAAATTAAATTTGATAACTATGTGCTACAACTTGTGATTTTTTTTTCGCTTCTTTGGGAAGCATGTCTGTCTATCAGATGATAATTTTAATAACAGTTATTAAATTTTAATTTATATAATGAACTTCCACAAAATTACTGCCGAATCTATCAACAACAAAAAATACAAATTTCAAATGTTTTTAGCTCATTTTTTTCGACCTGAAAAATCCAAAATACTCTATTTTAAGAAGCTAAATAATTTTGGTACAGAAAAAAATAGCATTTTTTTCCGATAATAAATTGCTGTGTTTTACACAATTATAATGGAGTTCGGCCGCTATAACTGTGAAGATATCGTCATCAATCAAACAAACCATCATTCTGAAGATGTTTTTAATGGAAATTAAATGATGACGCTAGTAAATAAACCGCAGCCATTATAAAAGTTTTCTACCCTATATTTAACATTCCTCATTCAATATTTAATAAACTTTAAGATAGAGACCACACTTTATGGTTTCGTCTCACCCGTTCAGAATAACTACATAACTAATAATACGTATACAGCAATTTGAAATAATTTATCTACTCTCTGACATAATATTGGTTTTCCTTGATCAATCAGTAATTTGACCTGACGGATATCGCAATCTCCAACAAACTTTGGAAATTGAAAAGTTTGAAATAATATGGACGTTTTCTCAAAATCAACGTTATGTTTTATTGTATTCATTCCATCTACAGTAGGGCATCCAATTAACCGTCCAAAGCAACTAACCGGTTTTGGTTTTTTAAATAAATAAAACGACTAACCGGTTTAAACCTAAATTATTTACAAAAAAACAATTTTAGTATCACACAAACCAATATTCCAAAACAAAACAAAATATAGATCATTTTGCTTACTTAAATATGAACTATTAAGGTGCATAAAAGAGTAGATTAACTTTAAAAAAAAAAAAACCATTTCCGCTTCTTATTTGAAGAATATAGACTGCTAATGAAGTTTATCTAAAAAGAAGTTTTTTTCTACGAGAACTACTTGTTACTAAATTGCTTAGTCTCTCGTTTCAAAGACAGTAAGGATATGATAATATGGCTAGGAAAGAACTGATAGTAAACAAATTGCTTTTGCTACGATTCATTATTTTAGGATTGGAAGAGAAGGGGGGCATATTTAAATTACAAACACCCATGCCTCCGAATGAAAAAATGCTGTCCGTACTGGCACTTCAATCTGTGAGATATGTCACCGAAGCCAATGACTTTGACTACTACTTCACGACATAAGAATAGTTGTATAAAAGTCCATTGTACTTGAGACAAAAAGAGGTTTTCAATAAACCCCACCCCGACTAGCCGTGCAAAATAAAACGGAATGGAAGCCTTAATCTACAGTATCTTGGACACGTTTCCTTAAAACGTCTTGTACATTTCTTCAATTTCATTCATATAATATCTTTAATCGTTTTTTGATTTTACAATAAAACGAGGATGTTTTTAATTGAAATTGATACTTCACACGCAATGTATAACTACATATATGAAAAAATTACATATGCATACAAATGTAAGAAACCGGTAGAATTAATTGTAGTCTTTATATTTTCATCTTTGAACACTTCCTGCTACACATATTTTTTTTAATACATGCATGAAATGGCGTCATTGATTAAGTAAACGTTCATCGATCGAATTCATATACGCAGTAGCGAATTGGGTTTAAAGTGGTTGATATAGTGTTCTTATAAAATTGACAGCTTAATCCCGAAATTGCCTTTCAAATAACTGATAATAATGTAATTGAAGAGAAAAATAAAATTGGTTATGAATTATGATATAAAAACAATCAATCTTGTTTAACTGCTGCAAGATAATAAAAAAAAACCGAACGATATAAATAGAAAAAAATATCAAAAGTAAAACTAGATCTTTATTTTTTTAGTATTTCTAAAGTTAATTACGGGAAATTAAATGTAAAATTGGATAAGTGTGAGTGGACTTCGAATAAAATACAAATACGTATATCCGATAGTTCACTACAATTATATCGAGTTCATTACTTTCAAGAACGTCTAAGTAATATTTCACAGTGCAATTATTATATTCTTATATTTTAGAGTGTAATTTAGAATCATATTTAACCTTCGAGTCGTTATGGGATTCATTCACATCAGAAAATCTTCTTAATTAAACCATTTACTAAATACCAATAATGTCTAAGTGTTATTTGTTGTAATCTTCAATAAATTCAACGTCGTTACTCGATCCTATTTTCGAATTTTCGGTATATAAGTGTTAATCTTCTACTTTTACCATTGTCAGAATTATATGTAATTGTTTACAATATTTTAACTTACACAGCGTTGCTTTTTACAGGAATAACGGCTCCCTGAATAACTTCACTAGAAAATACATAACATACACACAGTCATCGATCCGCTCCTGCTTATTTTTCTCTTAATCAAAGTGGTTAATCTTAATTATTTAATTATTCATTAAGCTAACATATTACGCGTATAAGACCACTATCAATTCATTTATGTAACATTACATATTTGTAAGTCAAAGATGTTTATTTATGAACGAAGAATGATAAATATTGGAATGCCTCGTGAGTAATGTCTAAGGCTGACAACTTTTTTTGGATTCTTAATCTCTTCTCTTCTGTCAACGCAATAAATGTATATAATAATTAATCTGCATTACTAATTTCATTATACATTACATGTATCTCAAACTTACAAATTAAAATTACAAACTCAAAAAAGAGAAACGAAAAACATTAACAATACATATTTTAATCATGTTTTATCATATATTTTTTATTCCCGTCTATCACATTGAAAGAATAAAATACGTAACTATTTGCAAATCATTTTTATAAAATGAATTACCTCTCTAACTAATGTTAATATTGATGTTTAAAAATTGCAAGAAAACACATGACGCGTATCAATACAGGCATGTTTTCGTTATATTGAATATTTGTATGGGAACTATTTGCTTATTTGCATTAAGTTTAACCGCTTTTTTTATTATAAACAAAACAGAAGAAGCTCCGTCATTTGCCTTCTACTTACTGGATGTAAATTAAATGTGCGGTGTCTGTCATAAACGCTGCCAATAAAATCGACCGTTTCGCAAACATAATTATTATCATCATTTAGTTTCGTACAACCCGAATTCAAAGTTATTGTAAATTTTTCGTATCATTTTATATCAATAATAAATTTATTCATAAAGGTGTTCCCAAATTCATCCAAGAAGTAGTTTTTATAATATAGTGTATGGAATAGCATATCGGGTAAATGACCTCCACGGCTTTTCTGGCGATATATACTTATATTTTGATATTTGTATAATGTAGCACATATGTTGTTACATTTTATAATATTTGCAATTTCAATTCAGGTACAACTAATCTTTAGAGATATGATTTGATAAAATAATTACATTCCAAAGCGGACTGTTAAACATCAAGTAAAATACAACAAAACGAATTTATTTTACTCGCTGTAGATAATTTTTATCCTCCTTCCAATAAATTTACCGGTTTTAAACCATTCTAAGTGCCCATCTGAATATTGTGGCCTCCATCTCACATTCTTAGACGGTGAAAGTTTCGAAAAATTACACAACGAAGATCTTGCTTACCTTTTGACTTCGCTATACCAAAATGTATAATAATAATTCACACCTTTTGTTAATTTTGAGACAGCTAAGTATGCAATATAATAAATCACTTAGAATTCTAACGACTATATTATTTATTTTTCCTGTTTGTTGTTATATGAGTAATTGTATATATTATTTTATCTTCTTTTATTAGTCATCTTCATTAAATAAAAAATATAAAATATGAGAACGTGTTAGTATACTTACCTTCAATAACAAACACGGCTTTTTTTTCCTTACTTTTCTTGTTTATCTTTTAATAAAATGACCTTGTTAATTAATAAAGAATTGAAAGTTCCTTGGCTGTAGACTGATTTTTGCAATGTAAATTGACATCGATGTCTAACTTAAAAATATCTTAATTAAACTCTTGTAACAATCTTGTTTTAAAAAAACATCTGCAGTATCTTAATTTTATATAAACAAAATATATGATTCAGTACAAGTTTTCTCGACAACAATTTCGATGGATTCGGTTGTTACATTATGGAAACATTTGTAATATAAAATTGAAACACGTGCTACGTTTCGCCTATATTATAATTATCTTCGTAATATTTACCGACACTGTTAATGATAATAAAATCACTATTGTATATTATGTTTCTCGCAAGATTATTTGACAAAGATTTTTATTAGACATCCTCCCGATTGATATGCAGCGTCCCATTTATTAAAAAAAACATCATTCTTTAAAAATACTCTTAATATAGTAATGATATTTTGGATTAGTGATGACACATTTTCTCCGACTCGGGAGGGAATCGAAAAAAAATACTTGTTTCACAAATAAAATGTTTTATTTATCATTAAAAATATGTTATTCTTTGTACAATTTAATTCTAGCTGATAACTCTGTTTTGTTGATTCAACTTAGTTGTAATTTTTTATCTATGACCGCTCCCAATATTGAACATATGGCCTAATAATGGAGGTATTTCAATATAAGTTTTTTCTGCGAATACTTTTGATTACTCAGTCGCTCAACCTCTCTTTTTCGGAAGACAGAAAGAATAGAATAATAAGGCCAGAAAGAAAGTCCCGCTACTCCTATGTTTAGGATCGAATGGAGGAAAATCTAAGAATTGATTGAAAAAAATTGTCCGTACTGGGAGTTGAGTTCATGATATCCGCGACTGAATCCGACGGTATTGACAACCCGACCACGTACCGGGCATTTTTTGTATATAATTTGTAAATAAACGCAGAATTGTATTTTTATCTGCTTAAAATTATTAGATTGAAATCAAGAATGCTACAAAAATAAATTACTAAACAATTTAAACAACACTTCAGCAACCGCAATCCAATTATCTGTAATTATCAACCCATTTACAACCGTAGCACATTGCATTTAATACGTTCAGACTAATGTAATATAACAATCGACCATAATGCAGTTTCGTCTTACCGGAAATGAGTTAACCCATTACGGAATGATTATTTAATTTAACGAGCTGGATAGAGAAAAAAAATGTATGTGAAAGTTTGGACTTCCCAGCGTGTCTCATGTCTAAATGACTCAAATTAAACACTCACTTGCAATTCTAAGCACGTGCCTCATCCTTTTAAATAAGGATGTCAAGGATTTGATAATAAAACTGACTAAGTGTCGTTTTTAAGAAATTACACGGTGTAATAAACAGGTAAGGTTCTTCGTTAACAGACGGCAATATAATATTTCATGCGTAGGTAGTTATTGCAGCGTTGCTATGTATCTGATGAATCAATCGGTCTTTTATATCAGTGCTTCCCAATCTGGTCTCCTCAAGCTTTCTGCTGAGGTCCACAACAACTTTCAGTGAATTCGCTTGAAACATAATTTAACGATACAAGTATTATATTTCAGAATGTTGTATAAGGGAACAGCAAGAATATTCTTCTATTGTAAAATAAGCCTTGGCAATCCTTGTTCCTTTTTTCTCCACATTATATGAAACAGCACTAGTTTATATAATATTTTTCAGTACTGCAAAAGCATTTCAAGCTTTTTTATTACATGGAAATGCTTTATTTACATATATTTTTTTTTTCGTTTTTATTTCTTCACTCTCTGCCAATTACATTAAAGAATAAAAATGTTATCAAAATCTGAAAAATCGACACTAATTTTCAAAAAATGACAGGGGCACTGTTTATTACTAATTTTCAGCAAACGTTCGTACATACAATACTATAAGTACTTTACTTATTTCTAACACTTTGATGACTTTCACTGTCAATTCTTTGTATAAAGGCATTATATTGAAAAATAAATAAGATTTTTTATACTAATTTCAAATCATGTATTCGAGATCAGCACTGTGAAATAGATATGCCAATTGATTTCTATATGTATACTGCAACTGCTTGAGCTTGACAATGTATACACTAGTAAATTAATGTAATCTATGTATTATTTAGACTAAGTGTAGTCATGTTCTGTCTCATATACAATATAATACATATTTATTCGTTTTGTGTAAATAACTAACTTTATTCCGACAACGGTCAATTGTTTTCACTTGATTATCGCAAGAATCCATAGAACAAAGAGGGTTTAGAAAGTCTGCTATTTGTCAAAGAAAGAATTCTGGCGACTGATTTATAAAGAAGACTTTATTAAATTATCTATTGTTGTTATACCAACTTCATCGTGATTCTTGTGTTCTTAATATCCATATAAAAAGGAGGTTTAAAATTCATATATCTTTTGTATGAATGATTACGTTTTTAAACCGGATTATACAGTCATTTTTATAAGTGAATAGAATGCAAATATTGCATGATTATATGTACTGCCGAAATTTTTCCAACGACAACATCGTCTGATTGAATTACAAAGCGATACTATCCTGTTCTCTTTGTAAAAAATACGTTGTGATGAAATCAGCGGGTCATCAAAATTAACACAGGTGAATAGTCGCTTAGCGATTTGCTTTGCTTGCGACTTGTTTTCACCTGTAGTTACTTCTCACACAAAGATACTAAACAGCTGACGCAAAATCCGTCCCGCAATATGGTGTAATTTTACCTTATGACTAACCACATTCTCGATTTTTCTTTTTCTCCTTTCGCTGTCAACTCTGCCGATTTTCGATCTCAAAAAAACGAATCGTGTGAAATAGTTATTACGAACGCGAAATACGTTTTTTAGATCGGTGTAGATTCATTGCAACTAACGAATCAATTATTTCGTAACAAAAAAAAACACTTTTTCTTCATACCTAGTTATAATAGCAACCGGTATTCTCTTCTTCTGATCGTTTACTTAGATATTTGTTAACATTAACAACTCCATTTGCAATAAATTATATATTGAAAAAAAAAACAAGATGGTGATGAAAAATTTAGATGCAATGGTTCTCTATAAAAAATCTACCCATGTCCGCTTCCAATGTACAGCATATGTATTCCTAATGGAGTTTATCTCAACAGGAGTGTTTCTACGAGAACTATTTATCAACCAGTTGCTCAATCTTTTATTTTTCAAAGAGAGTTGGTATAGAAGAATGTGACTAGGTTAGGTCTAGTGGTTAGCTAATCGCTCTCGCTACGACCTTTTTTAGGGTAGGATAGGTTAGACGGAATTTAAGACATCACATACACTCATGAATACGGACTGAAATTTATAAATCAATTTATAAAAACTGTCTGAACTGAAATTTCAACGACTTTGATCACTCGACCACGCAGCTAGAAATAGTCATTTTTTATCTAATTGGTATTTACTTGGTAGACCTTTTGTATAATAACATAAGAAATGGTTTAGTATTTAGATAGGCCAAAATATTGACTATCAACCGTATTACATAATTCTTGTAAAAAAAATATTTTTCTATATTATATTTCTTTTCCACGTTCGGTACACAATTTGTAATATTGTTTTAATAATTTTAATTACATAGGTATATCCTATGTATAGAATTTATATTCTTCAGGGAAATTTTGTTTAAATATGGCTGAATTAAGTGTAAAAGCATCATTGTGATTTGACATAGACCAGTTTTACTTTTAAAACATTAATCAGTTAACCCAAGGGTGTCCAACCTTTTTTTGCCCTGGGATCGACTTTTCAATCTTAAGTTTTCTCGCGATCGACTTCTAACATGATTCTTATAAGAAATTTTATTTAGTAGGGTTTTTTTTCCCTTCTTCAAACATGGAAATGTTTATTTTAAATGCGAAATCCGTATCATAAGATAAGTATGTGCTTACAAAATAATTCAATTTTTGTATATTTGTATATTTTATATTAAAATTATATATTTTTTCGAAATTCACGGAAGCTTTCGGGATCGACCAAATTTAGTTTTGGGATCGACCGGTCGATCGCGATCTACCGGTTGTACACCCATGAGTTAACCGATCGCTACGCGAACCAAACTACCACTATCAGAACAGAACTAACTGTTGGAAAAATTGACGTTTACATGTGACACAGTCCATGATTGTGCAGAAGAACAAACAGGCGATAATTTAAAAAAACAATTAAGTTGTAAAAAGGGCATGTCTGTAATACAATATATCATGTTAACCCTCGTTGAAAAGATCTGCTCTTTTTCTTGACTTCTATTTGATTCAAGGGTGCTTAGTATAGAATCTTAAATATCAAATAATCGCTTTTGTAATTGATATTTCGCGATCGGCTTTCAGCAGGAAGAGCTTTAGAACAAGAAACGTCTTCGGCCTTGTATCAACACCACTACCTTAACGTAAATACATACAGCGATATGAAATGCCATACACAAGTAGACCTCTATGATCCTCTGAAATTATTAATGTTGTATGTTTCCATTTTTTAATTCAACAATATAATATGCTACACAATGGTGTCCAACTCTTTTTGCCCTGGGATCGACAAGTTTTCTCGCAATCGAATTCTAACATAATTCTTATAAAAAAAAATATTTTTTCCCTCCTTCAAACTTAGAAATGTTTATTTTAAATGCGAAATACATATTATTAGATAAGTATGTGCCTACAAAATAATTCAATTTTAGTATTTTTGTACATTTTAGATTTAAAATACATATTTTTTTAAAATTCACGGAAGCTTTTGGGATCGACCAAATTTTGCTTTGTGATCAACAGGTCGATCACCCATATGCTACATAATTATTATTTATGAAGTTGTACAACAACAAAAAAAACTGCTCACATTGTCATTCTGAAACATCGAAACTTTAAAAAAAAATCTCATTTTTCTTTATTATTCTATCCAGAGTAAATTCCCCTATAGTAACACGTATAACAGTCGTTTTGAATGTATGGTCACATATTTGAATAACTTTAAAATGTGTTCAAATTTCTGCAAAAATCAAGGCAGTGGTCGGCAAACTTATTCGCCAAAGAGCCAAAAATGAACATTACAAACAATTTTAAAAAGTATTGGGCGCCAAGTCAGTCTATTAATGTCTGCACTTAAGGGGCCAAAGAGCCGCACTTTGCTGACCAATGAACCAAGGCAATCGATCATCACTTTTAATGTGATAAAACAATTTATGCTGGAAATGAACTATATAATATTTTTCTTAGCACATGTTTTTAAATAATTATCAAACCTTCAGCAAAATATATCCGTGTATGGGCAGATAACCATTGTCGCCTGTCAAACGTCCTTTGTTAAATTTGTATCTTGAAATATTACAATAAAAAGAATGCGAGCGAGCAATAATATTGGGGTAAAAAAAATCACGTCACGCATCGTTGTACGTGACCACGGACGTGTCTACAGTCCCTAAGAGAATTTTTCAATTTTATTTGTCCAGTCGTGAAATATTTACACAGTAAAAAATGACAACAAAAACTTACTAGAGCGAATTCAATTCCGTAAATGCTGCTAATGTTAACATTAAATTTGTCTACTTAAAATTTGCTACGTTGTTTTGTCATTAATACTGTTTCATCCGTCAGCAATTATTTCAGATATTCAAGCGTTAAAAAAAAACGTGTGCAATGGTTCATTTGGTCTCATAGCCAAACATTTATTTTTGAAAATGTATGTACAAATATCACGAAATAAGAAATCTAATATATTATCCATTTGGGTGGTAAAAAAACGTTTGGGAGTTCCATCATCACAATCTATGACACATTACAGTAGTACTACTACCCTCTCGACTACGAATGAGTTTGCAGTAAACAAAACATGAAATTGTTTGTTAATAGTAAATTATTACTTTTAAACTTCCAACTATTGCAGAATGTGTCTTGTTTTATCCAAAAAAACTACACCTTTGAATTATTTCTACTCATAACGTAAACAAATTGATGTACGTATTTAGTTCGGCAGGAATTATCCGGCATAAATAATTGATAGCTCTCGGGTCGTTTATATATGACGGCACACGATTTAGACCAGTTTTTCTCAACCTTTTTGGGCATGTGGCCCCCTTTGAGTGTCTACTTTTCTGTGGCCTCCATACCATTGTTTTGTCTTCCCATAAAAATCTAATTTCAAAAACCCAGCTATTTTCGGATTTCCCAAATTTACCAGCATGGGACCTTTTTTTTTAGCTCTTCCAAGAATTTCGAACCAAAGTCACTGAAATTTAGGGATTTCGAAAAACTTGTACATGGCCCCCCAAAACAAAAATAAATCTCTGTGCCCCCCGGGGGAGATTTACTATCATTTTACCATCCCACTTCTGCGTCGTTAGACATAATTTTGTTTTTCACAAGTCGCTTCATTATTTCAGGCCCCCTAGATTGTAACGTCACATATAGATGATACCTATTCCGCTTCACGATATCGTCAGAACTACTTTCTACTAAGGAAACCTTCAATAATTATGTAAAATCTAACACTCTCAAAACAGTTATTTCAAACAATGAATAAAAATATTTTTCGATTATAAAATATCTTTTTATTTACAAAACGTTCGTAAAATAAGCTTAGTAAATAAAAGAAGCACTAAAGCGCATATTTCTTCTTGCTATAAAATGTAATGATAAACATAACCAGACAGGATTTTTTATTACCGTAATTTAATTATATTGATACGGTTGTTAAAATGCCGCTGAAATTGCATGGAAACTGATAAAAATAATTTATCTCAACAAAGTAACCGCTGTATCTATTTAAACAACTAATATTAAACCTTGATATGCGTCCGATATATAGCACAACATGCACCCAGGTTAAGCAACTACTGGCTACTATGTAAACTCTGAATATTTACATTTATTCGCGATAGTATCTTCAGTGTTTATTTATTTTAGTATGCATTTAACTGCCATCTTGATTCAGACATGTAACTTTTGCATTTAAACCGTATTCAACAATCGATTTGTCCGTACCGTCGCCAAAATAAAGGCTATTATTTAATTGGCGTGATTTTTATTTGGCAATGTTTAATTGATTATTTAAGTCTTAACCGGTCATTTTTTGAACACGAATACAGAAAAATTGTAAAGAAGTAAAAGCAAAATATACCGGCGTATATAATTGGCGTAAAATTATTTATTTTGGAAACATATCTTCATTTTTTAAATAGTATAGATACGTTAGAATTATTACCTGAGAGTGGCATCTATCGCCTCACCTTTCAAGACTGTCAAACTTATTATGTAGGGCAGACAGGTAGAAACTTTGATGTAAGAATTTTTAAAAATGTTGAAATACTCCATCTTATAATAAAAGGTTAAGAATGAATTGCTTGGAGTTTCCAGAAATTAATAAAGTCATTAATAGAAAGAAAACATTAATTAGCAGTTAGTTCAGTAGGAATGGACAAAAACCCAGACTTTTATTTTGTAATTTATTATTTTTTTTGTTTATTCGTACTTTGTTATACCGATTCTTGTGACACAACAAGTGGAATAAAAAAGTTATCAAATTTAACATTATATTACAAATATAAAGTGAGTATTACAAGCTTAACCGTCTGCAATGGGCTTTCTATTTGCTCTGTATATAAATATATGCAACTAAAAAGATATATTTTCGATGAGTTTGGCGAAAATTTGTGAAAATTCTTTTATAATAGGAAATTTTGTTCTTTCGCTGAGTGTGATACAAATTGTGATACGCATTTCGCCTCTTTGAGAAACATTTTCAAGGTTATTTATTATTTATTTAAGCTTTGATTTTTATTCTTAACTTCTAAATTACAACATGTAGGTTAGGGAATCTTCTTTTCTCTGGAAACAGTAAAGGGTCTAGATAAAAACAAAAATATTAATTACTTGTGTTAAGAAGGTAAATCACAATGTAAATAAATTTCACTCTGGTGAGCTTACTGTCCTGTTTACAATGATAATTCATTTATGTTTGTCATCACTCAAAGAGGCGAAACACATTTCACAATTTGTAACACTGTCAGTGTAATAAGTATTGAAATTTAATTTCACATTAAATAAAATAGATTGATTTTTCGTACCTTTAGATTGATTACATAAAAACATATTCCGATCGCACATATGCTGTTTACGATATCGTAGATTTTTGATTGCCGCGTGCACTTTGCACATATCGTTAAACAAAATCAATCTTAATTTATCTCAACCAGCTGCAGCATTGCTTTAATAACAGTGTAACAAGGTGAAGGTGCATGTAAAACATCACGCGCAGTGAGAAATTGAAAGATTGGACTCGATCCAATCCATGATTACGGGTTATAGTGTTTTGAGAAAAGGATGGGAAAGCATTAAATTTGTTGCCAAATTCAAAGAAAAATAGCGACTTTGGAACGAAGATTCTTTTGACGTAATAAACTCTACCAATTCAAACCTGTCAGCTGGGTGAAAATTCTATTTAGCCAATAAATGTACCAAAATAAACCGTAACTCCATCATTTTTGTTATTTATATATTATATACCACAAGGCCTGGAACTTTTGGATATTACTAGTAAATATCAATGCAATAAACTTACTAACAGTAAATTAGAATCGTTACTCATTTTACTTTAAACGCTGGAAATAAACTTTTTTATACAGTAAATGAGATTTTTAAAAACTGAACCAATTTCAGTCAATTCAAGTTCATCCGTGAACGCCTTAAGATGCCGAAAGGCGAAGCCCGGGTCGTTAGTGACAAAACATGTGTGAATGTCCATAATTTAGAAGATTCAAATTGAACCAATTTCGTCTAGCTAGTGAGCATTTTCTACTAATGCAAGCAATAAATTATTCATTATTATTTTATTAAAAAAAACACCATTTATTATTTATTCTTTATAAAATGTTTACACAAAAAATAGTTATGAACTCTGCTATTCTTCTGGTTATATTAGAATAGTAAATCCGCAAAATTCATTGGAAATTTCCATAAGTAAAGAGATTTTGAAACCGGCCCTGATATTTATTTAAAAATGTTACGTTCAAAAAAGAAATATTAGAAATATTGATTGAAATAGAAGTTTGCCAATCTAATCGAAAACGAATATAATTTTAATCATAAAAGTGACGTAGAAATACTCCACCGAGTAAATAAAAAAGGCTTAAAAATGAATAGTTTAGAATTTTTAGAGATAAATAAAAGTATCAACAATAAAGAAATATTATTAAATAATATCTTGAATAAATCAGGTGGTTCGCCACTGTTAAAAATATATTTTTAAACGGTCTAACTCGTCCTAATTGATGCAACTCATTAGTTAATCATTTATTAATGTAAATGTCATTTTCATTACCATTATCGTTCATTTGTTTTTCTGTCATCCCCTCCTTGCCTCCCATTTTTATTTTATTTTCATTATAATATATCAGAGTAGTAAAATTAAAATCATTCGTACTTAGGCACGCATTTCCAAAAGTAGTTGTCTGAGGATGCCTCTGAAAGAGGCGAAACACGTGTCATATTTTGTAACACAATACGTGGAATAATCTAAGTTATTTTATTTTATATTAATATTGATTCTTTTCGCCGGTTGCCTAAAGTTAAGGGCAATCAAAAAGATAAAATTCACACCAAAACTTCCAGTATTTTAACCTGTATACTTATACACATTCCAATATTTTAATTTCAGTACACATTCGAGTATTTTAACCTGTATATAATTTATTATATACTGCGTGTTATTTGTAAATAGAATATTTTGGATATTATTTTAAAAATAGTATTTACTCTTTACCGAATGGAAGTTAGTTGAGTGCAAGACAAACTTTCTAACATTTCAATCCATGAGTAAATATTTTCATAAGTAGCACACACAAGATGCGCCGATAAGACAACGCGCTTGCCAGCTAACTAGCGTTACTCCATCTCGCTCTCTATGCGCGTTTTTGTGGTGAAATGAACCCATTCCCGAGGGCTTTTCCTGGCAGAAGAGATAAGTCGAATTTCTTTTTTCTGCCTTCGATGGTGGCCGCAGCAGCAGTGATCCGATGCATTCTGACAAGAAAACATGTTTGAACAGGGTTGTGTATTAACAAATATTTACGCAATAAAAATAAATAATAACAAAAGTTTTATGATTTTATAAAAAATGAACGATTATATTTGTGTTTGTGCTAAATAAGAAGGAAGTGCCTATGGCGAAACAAAGATTACTATTATTTTGCAATTATTGTTGTGAAGTTATACATATTTAATTAAATTAAAACATTATAAAATATGTGACGAAACATAGGGAGATCATTCATTAGTGAAAAATATTCCCAAAATAAAGGTTTAAAGCGAAAAGAAAATGTCAAATATGTATTTCTTTTAATTCATATATCGTTGTTTTACTGCCAGGAGTCATTAAGTGACATATCGATCAAAACTGAGATAGATGTCACAGTCGACGTATTTGTTCAGTGAATAAGTCGCTATTTCGAAAAATACGTTGAATACCATAATATTCACTCAGTGCATTTGTTGTTACATGATTTTTGCAATAATTTTATAGTTGCGTTAACTTACTAATCAAAACTTCTCTGGATTGGAGACAATGAGTATATGTCAGACTTTTGGAAACTTTCAGATTATACGAGACAAATAATTATTGAAATTAGAAGAATTTAGTTTAGATATAACTGATAATATGTAATATAAAATAACTAAGATTATTCCACGTATTGTGCTACAAACTGTGACACGTGTTTCGTCTCTTTCAGAGGTATCCTCACGACAGACTTACTTTCACAAATGCTTGCTTTTTTATTTGATTTTTTTATAATATGTCAGAATAGTAAAATTAAAATCATTCGTACTTAAGTTATTTTATATTAAAATGAACTTCCACAAAGTTACCGCCGAATCCATCGAAAGTGATAAGATGTAGTAAAAAATCGATTATCTCAGATTTTGCCACTTAATGACACCTTGCAGTCTAACCGACAATATATTCATTATTCCTTTTAAAAGTACATTTCTTTATATTATATATCCTGTACATTTTTGACAGCCCTATTGAGAATATAATTGGTACACTCAATCGCCACTTCAATATTGACGCACTAAAAAAAAAATAACACCGCAACAAGATGGACACTCACGTAACTGCACTTAAGACTTCCTTTTTAGTGTTTCATAATGCATAACTCGAAATTTATTATTATTGTTACTTTGTATAAAAGCAGTGCTTCACTTTTATTCATAATTATGAATTGAAACAAGAATTAAATCAACACAATATTAGTTATACTTCAATTACAACGCATAAATGGATCCACCATTGTATGAATATACCACAAATAATAAATTGAAGCGTTATTTTAATTTCAAATTTTGAACGTTCTATTTTCATTTTACGAACATGCCATACTTAATGATAAATTAATGATATTTGAATTCCATTTTTAAATGTGTGGTAATTGGAGTTTTTAATTTTTGTTACAACATATTCCTTAATTTTTATTTGTATGTAATTTTAGAATCATTTTTAGTTTTTTTTTCTTAATCAATTATAATAACGTTAATGGAAAATTATATCATCACAAACATAATGACGTAACATAAGAACATCTTTTTGCTTTACAATTTTTGCGTTAGCTAATTAAGCAAAATTACATTAATTTCAACTTTTATCTTATTGAATATAAGTCTAAAACATCTGGCTTTCGCCAAATAAAATTATCTAGTAATACTAATTATTAAATGCCGCAAAAAAATTAACTCCGGAAAACCGACTTAAAAAATATTTCCAGATGGTTTTCTTCGAGAATGATCCTTTTTTAACATGTTTTAGATGACAGCGAGTTACCAAATTTAATGTCAATCTATTCTTCGTATTATTAACAGCAGCGGGTGATCTTACTACGTCTGGTTATATAGTAAGGTTAAGTTCAATGATATAATTTTAAATATGAATATTGAATGATATACATATAATACATACGACCAGTGGTGTGGTAGTAAATAAATAGGTACCAGGTCGGTCATTGATTTCTTTCCTTTTTTTTTTTTTTTTATATCCGTCCGAAGTTAAAGTTTTAACAATTAAATAAATAAAAAAAAGATTTTGAATATATGTAAGTAATTGAAAACTAAGTTACAAGTCAAAAAGGTGGCAGGGTGCCTTCCTCATTTTCAGGTGCCAGGTCGCCGACCTGGCCCCACTACACCACTGCATACGACGACGTTGGCTTCTGTGACGAATCATACGGCTTCAAGACTTGATCTTAAAGATTTCAAGTCTATGCACGTAGAGATTTTTAAAAATCGATTTATCCGAGTTCTGTTCGAAGGTATGGGTGTGTGATAACTGAAGATTCCTTCGTATCATGTAAATTCTAAAATAACTGCGTAGCGAGAGCGATTATCTAACTACTAGTCCTATTATAGCCCAATCCTTGAATCCATTTCTTCTTAGAAAACGTAAGCCCACTGTAGACTAGTTGGTTAGAGCTTGCTCTGCCGACCAGGTGGGTCTGGGTTTGATTTCTGGTAAGGTTAATGTCAAGTTTAGATTTTTCAATTTAAAATTTGAGACCTAAGACGCGGGTGTTTGTGGTCAATTTACCTCGAGTTGATCTCGAGTGACTTGCAATAAAGTCTCATCGAATTTTTCTCGTATGATCTTTCAACTTAAAAATATTTGGCGCATTGGCATTAGCCGTAATGTAATCAGTGGTGATATCAAAAACTATTCATGTGCAATGTTTTGAACTTTTCAATTGAATTGATGACAGCGGTTCAATAATGTATTTTAATAATTGGATTTTGCTTGTTTTTCAAATTAATAGTAGCAGAATTCTTTTCTAATAATATAAATTATAATAATTACTTCGTCTGTATGTGGAGGTGGTAATTTTTCTAAACGTTTTGATGCAATGTGGGCTGGCAGCATCCTAATTCCCTTAGTGGGTAGAATCTTGCCAAACATATTGTAATATACATATATTTGCTCTAAGTAGAAAATTTTGCTCCGCAGGATGTGTACGTTGCGAGAGGTACATTAGCGTTGTTAATTCAATTATTTACCGAGAATTGTGTATGAAATGTTTCAATTACAGTTTATACAATCTTCAATTTTATTAGTGAGAGTTTCTTTGTTGTTAATTGAAGACGCACGGTTTTAAAACGCAGTGTTTATCCGCCATGTTTATTTTTACGAAATTTAAATTTCGATATGGCGTAGGTGGGCGCGGAGGATGGCCTATGCCAGGGTTCGCCGAACCGCGACTTTCCAATTATACTGAAAGAAACTATAAAGCTTCATTTTTGTAAATTTTCAACTCAATACCGTGAAGCCAAACTAAAAATTGTCTTGATGAAAACTATTTGCAATCATAATGCTATGTAGCCGTTACCTTATATTCTAAAAATATTTTACTGTACATCATTCCTTTCAAGTGCATCTATACAATTTAATAAATATAAATACAATCCTAACTATAAATTTTAAAACTGACCTTGATTCTATAATGATATTAAAAAGAAATCTATATTCAGTTTTAAACACTACATCTATTCAAACTGTCATCGCGAAGCTGCTTATTTAATGTTCTATATTCAAATGTCGTTACGTTTTTTTTTTTATTACAAATAAAACAAAATGAATCCACTCGCCATTTATAGCTTAATATATCCTATAAGATTTAATACTGCTCAACTCTTAACCATAAACAACTTTCTTACTCGACCATAAATTATCCAGTTTTGCATATATGCAAATCTGTTTATTGTAAGATGTCTTTAATAGCAACATTGGAAATACATTCCGTGTTTATATTTCATTCCTTAAAAGAAGCGCTAAGCCATTGATGGCGTTTTGTCATCTTGAATACAAGTCGCATCTTTAAAAAAAAATGACGACGAAAACAGACCATCATTTGTAGACTGTTCTTGGCTTGGCGTTTTCTTAAGGTAAGAAAAAATTCAAAACAAAACGGTTGAATCCGAATACATAGTAGATGAGAATAAATTATTCCTTTTTTAAATAAAATGAATAATTCGAAATGGCGTTTGAAAACTACTCAATTTTATCATGAATTTATTGTGATCACTGTTTGTTCTTTATTTGAATTTAACAAATTATTATTTTCATACGATAAATTATGCGTTAACGGTAGTAAAAGTTATTCAACTGTTGATTTACGAATATGCTTACTATTTCAATAATAATATAAATCATTACAATAAAATGAGAGCATTATCTCTGTAAACATAGTAATAGCGTCAATACTCAAGATACACAATAATTATCGTTCTGATACAATTAATTAAAAGGTAGCCAAAGTAGACAAAAACTTGTCTTTCGTCAATTTTGAATTCTGGGCTCTCAGTTTTCTGACCAATAATTGTTGGATGGGTTTTGACTTAGGTTTGTATCTTCTTTCCGCATACATAAATTGCAGCTTAAGTACTTAATATTTAGAATATTTAGACAGCTATATTTTTTAAATGGAGAAAATAAATTAAGACAACTCAAAATAATATAAGCGTCATGTAATGTAATGTATCATTCACAATTTGTATAATATGCAGATCCCTCGTTTAACACGATAGGTAGTTACTTCAAAAAACTGTACATACGTGTATTTTGAAAGTAATAAATACAGCAATTGTTTAAAATAAATGATGGTCTCAAATCTATATTTCATGTATTTGACAATATACAATATTTCTTTTCAACATGAGCTTTAATTTACGAAAGCTGGTTGTTTTTATGTTACTCATCCCTTTTTCCGGTAAGGGTAAGCAATAAGGCTTGGGATAAGAAAAGGTTATTGCAATGCTAATAAATCGCGCTATGCTTTGATCTTCGGATTGGATGGGTGGGATGAGAATGAAAACATGACATACACCCACGCATTTGAACACAATTCCATAAACCAACCAATTTATGGAAGTATACGTACGGGGATTTAAATCCATTGCCAATGCAACTGATGCGAAAGTACGAATGCCTTAAAGCGTTGATAAATTTATTTTTTAACTATCCGCCTCAATATATAATAGATCATTTAGACTCCCCAAAAAGCTGATTTCAACAGAAGTTTTTCTGCAACAACTGCTTGCAACATAGTTGCTCAACTTCAGAATAAGATAGATTTATATTATTAGATAATCGCTCCCATTATGATTATGACTCCTTTTGGGTCCGATGAGTGGGAGGAATTTCAGAGATCATAGAAATCGATACATTCAAGCATGACTTCATAAATCAAGACAAATATTAATTAATGAATCGCTCCGTACTGAGATTCGAACCCGTAAGCCACTGTACCCAACAGCGTGGACCATTTTGCTAATAGCTCGGCATATACAACGTAGACCGAATATGTATTAACGTATTAAACAAGTCTACATCGAGAGGTATACATAAACCTACGAAGCCAGAATAGCACGTGAAAGCCATTAATATTTCCAACATATTGTATAATATTTATATATGGATTGTATAAAACAACCTACAGCTTGCGCGCCACTCGTTCTACACATTTATTCAATTTATTCGAACCATCTTTGGAAATTTTCTGTCGGAGAATTTATGTATACAAACACGGCCATGATCTTCGTTTACACAACGTGTTGACCTTATCGTAGTAAATATTTAACCATGTTTTTAAAATGCACGAAGGTAAATCCTAGACTAAACATAACAAAATTACATGAAATATTCATTTACAAAATATAATAATTAAATACTATTTTCAAAAAATTCATTTTCGTTACTCAAGTAGTTCCCTAAAGTTGTCATTGCTTCTTGATATCCTTATTAATTTCTTTGAAGCTATGATAAAATTCATTAATTAATTAATAATCAACACCGTAAGGAATTGAAATTATATTTACACTATAATATTAAGCGGACGTTTAGCTCCTTCAATTCTATAGTTTCGCTGTCATTAATTAAATGTTATATAAACCATCCGTTCTGAAAGTTTTCAGATCAATGTCAAACGATAGAATAGAATAAATATCATTTAATACAACTAAAACCATATTCGTTATGTGGGCAAAATTGTGGTTGTTCGCAGAATTGTTGCATTAACGCACTACATCTAAGAACTCATTAACTTATTTGAAACACGCAGAGAAGAATCGCACACTAACACATTAATATTAAACAAATAAAATTGCCATTTTATGAATAAAAAAATCGGCACTCTTATGTTTTTTTATATTTTGAACCATTTTAAATAACATCGTGTTGGTGGCTCGCAGAGTTCCTAATCGTGAGTTAAGTGGTCTACGCTACCTGAAATGTTGGCAACCACTGGTCTTATTACAAGAAAAAAGGGAGCTAATTCACTCAACCCTTGCAGTGGGGTAGTAATAAAATTTTTAAAAGTTTTATTTATTGTGTCCCCGATTGCAGCCTTAGTTCTTTGTTCTTAATAATGGATTTTTCGCGAATTAAATTTATGGTGCTCAAGAATTGGTGGGTGGTTCGTGATTAAACGCACTGCAACATACACACAATACACATGTCCATCTTTGCCAGGAAATGGCCTATTTGGGTTTATTACTGAAAGCTCTCACAGGATCTGTTCCAAACAAAGAAGCGTCTCGGAGAATAAGCTCAAATGAATAGCCGGCGCACGAACGTGGCAATTGAAAGTGTGTACATACATAGATACAGTGGTGGACTGGTAATGTTTGTGTTAATATCAGCAAAAAATATGACCTTAGAAAGCTGACCGATTATATTGACACAAAATTGATGCTTTAATTCTTCGTTTGCGGGTTTTTCAATATAAATTGTGCACCTAATTGTATTCGTTAACTACATTAACACACCAAAGTTCCTTCACATTTCATAAAGTGTCCGGAGAGTTCTACACCATTATTTTTATTCGGTTAGTGCACGGTAAAATTACGTATTAATCACAGCATTTGCAGCAATGTTCAATGTTATTATTAGTCGATTTATCAAAAGCAACAATGTCTGTAATAATAACATAATATTGAACCTTTTTTGATAGAGTTTCCCATCAACACCAGCTGTTTATATGCAGCCAATGTTTCACAATCCATGACGCAATCAACAGAGAAAAGAAACCATCTCACATTTAAGTCACGAGCAAAGCTGCACAGAACTTATATTATTATAAGAATTTGTAGTTGGTATAGTTTTAATTTTGTTTTACCCTCTCAATTAGCTATCTCGAGTGCTACACTGGGTGGCCAAGTAATGAAGACGGTGTCTATCAGACGTTGAGCCGTCCATTCACAGCTTTGAATTATGACATTGAATGAGAAAATTTGAATGATATATAGAAATCTTTAAAAGTTAACGTGACACTATGAATAGAATCGCGTGACATTATTGTGCCGTGTGATATTTTTATAATATGCACCAATTGTATGGTCCAAATTTTGAATTTTTTCTCGTCATCATCATTAGCCCTCACAATTGCAGTGGTATTCAAAAGAGTGCTTTCCCACACTATTTAAAATCAGTCACGTAAAGCTTTGCATCAGGATATAAATTTGAGAAACTAGAATTTGCGGAAAGTGGATGTTGCTTTATTTTTTTCAAAGTGTTCAATATCAATACTTGGTAGAAAGAGGATTATATTCTTTTAAAAAAAACACTGGTCGTTTAAGCTTTACGATTTTTTCTCGATCGACTTGAAAAAAATATTTAGTTCGACTCATAGGATTTCAAATATTTCGCGTATTGGCAATTATAAACATTAATGTATCTTTTGTTTAATATAATTAGGTGGACAAAACTTATTTATTTATATTTATTGTTCAACCCTCATCCGTGAAGATGATAGTACATAATTATGGGGTTGGGAAAAGATTAGTAGTTGGCTAATCACTCTTTATTGCTCGTCTTCAGGCATACAATGGGATGGATGAAAATATAACGGATTTCCCGTTGGATTAAAATTCATAAATTTATTAAAAACAACGCATTAATGTTTCTATTCGTAGGGCTAGTGCCTGTCACCCCACAACAGAGTTGACAAAGTTCAAGGGTTTTGGTCAATCGGTCCGACCAAGGACCGAATATATATATCCATATCAATTAAATCATTTTAAATATACTGCAAAAAAATAATTAAGTGTATACATATAATAACCTATCATTATTTTTTCACAATCTGCCTATCATAATTGTATAGTTGTTCTTTCGGCTTAGATTAATTTTCGTTTAGTTATCCAGTTGTATATTGGCTCAACACGACCAGTTGCCGCAATATCATATCATTCTGTCCGATCTATAGCAAATACAAAATCATGTCCATATAAGCCCGTGCCTAAGTGGCATTATTTTTTAACTTTAATGACAGCTGAACGAATTCTCACTAACTCTTCAGCCATGCCATGATCGACCTTCACAGCCATCTGACAGGAATGTGAATACATTAACTGCGTAAAAAACCTGCACAGAATAACGTAACGATGTAATGGAATATAGAGGGAAAAAAACAGTTACTTAATCTTACTGGCTAGCCTAACTTGGACACGTAATTATTGTCTCATTACATACACTCCTTGCTTCCGACGCCTACAGATTGAATGATTTATAGCTGAGGTAAGAATTTGATTGGCGAGTACTTCAGGTAGCTTTAATTTATTCGGCGAATTATGATATCACGATTTTCGAGAGTAGCTTAGAAATCTATATGATTTAGATTAGTTTATGAGTATGCAGTTATTGAACTGGATTATTTCTTAAGAAAATTGTCTACTCAGCAGTATCTGTAAATTAAGAAAAAGAATTTTTAAAAAACTCTCCACACATTATTACCTCTCTCTATCATGTTTGCGATTATCACATTACGTTTGACAAAATTAAGGGAAAACAGAAAAAAAACTTGTTACGCATGCATGCCATATGTACACGTTCTTTCTAGATTCTCTATCCCCGGCCAGTCTTTTTACTTCCTCCCAGGTCATTCCAATGTCCCAAACTCCGCCGAGTAAATCCTATGGACGGACATCAGTGTCCTTACACGACGACGGAATCCATTCGTTCTGTAAAAGAGACAGACAGGGTTCAGTCTCTCTTGGGGAATCCGTGGCACAAATCCATACCAAGTTTTTCCTTACTTTTATTTCGGAATTAAAAAAGGGCTGATTAGTCCGCTCTCTTATCTCCATGTTCTTAAAAACTTCAAACCACCGTACAGCAATTATTTTCCATATGCATCCGTTTTCAAAGCACAGTATACGGTTAGTCTGTGACTTAACAATGTGTCATGACTCGTCACCTTAAAGCAGCACTGTCAAGATGCATACGTGGAACAGAAAGCCCTTGGTTCGAACCGAGTACAATCGTGAGTTCCAGACTTTTCGCATTGAGTTAAAAGTCTCTCCAGCCATCTTTAATCAGATACAATACATGATTCTGTTTACAAAATATCACATGGAAAATCTTTATAATTGTCATGAATATAATTATATTAAATTTAGTACCGTACATGGAAGCGTTGTGCATAGACTGACCATTTGTCAAACTGAAAGAGATCAGATTACCATTCGTCTATTACAAGTTATAACCTTCCACAGTTTATTTAACACGCGTACAGCCACAACCGATTTCCGTCCAATGTGTACTTATCATGAATTCACGTGTACGGTTACTTATTTAATATTGTTCCGTTAACATTTTTTAACATCTGTGTTTTATATACCCAAACAAAATTGATGCAATCACTAACACTCGAAATCCCAGAAAAATAAAATAACAAAAATACCGACGATTTTTCTTAGAAAGATGTAAACTGTTACTCCCACATTATTCCTGGTTCTTTCATCTCCATTGTATTCTTGCAAATCCTGATTGAAATCTCCGAAAGATAAACATAACTATACTCTGAATTTTGTTAATTCAATTTTTCTCTCATATAACACTTAACAGAAAAGAATATTTACGTCATAATATTGGTTTACAAAACGATTCTTTTGAATGTTTATAAAGGTAAAGAGCATCGTTCTAAAAAAATTGAAAAATGATTTTCATTTATGATCAAAAATACCAATTAGGTAATATATAATCATAAGCAGAATTAACCACAATTCAATTTCAAGATGAACACCCATCCCGTATGAGGTATAACCAAGTTTTAAAGTTTATTTCATCTGATGGCGTTGGGTGAAAAAATCACTTTACTAATTAATATACAGTGAGCTCGACCGGTTCTTGTGTATGGCAAATATTGTTATTTATTTATTTATAATTTAACATAAAAAATCTTTAAGACATAATTCAGTAAGGTTTTTTTTATTCTGCCTCTGTGGTCAATGTTTTATCCTCGTGCTCCGATTGGTCTACGTTCTTGTCTCGGTACGATCAATATAAAATTTTGCTTTAATTGATTTAAAATCTTAAACATGAGTTATTGTGATGTCTTTTATCCTTAGGTTAATCTGAGTGACATTAAAAATCTTTACACATATTTTTCTTCTGAAGAAAACGCCAATTTATTTATTAAATTTTATTTTATATAAAAACGAATTTCCACAAAACTATCGCCAAATCGTATTTTAACGTATTTTACTTAGCCCCGATTCCAATAAGTCACAATTCAATTAATTATACGATCTGGTTCGATAAATTTAGAAAGTTTTTATTTCTATAGAAACTCATTGAACAAAAAACTGTTTTATCTATGTAATACAAGCTCCATCTACCCACCAGTTATACACAATTACAAACAGATGGTTGCATACCAAAACTACCTTTAAAAAAATTCTAAGTGATAGAAATACAATAGAACTATTTATTATTATACCTCTTAAGATTGCCATCGATAATTTTGTATACGTTTAATGAGCTGAGAAGAAATTTTTTAGACCAATAAAGACATTATTGAGAACAGAGAATGAAATTCGTATTTTGACGCATGTTTTGATACAGTAAAACTTCCGCCATTAGATGTATTTTTTTTTTATTAAAAATGTAATTATTTTTTAATTTAAATATAAACAACCACACATCGTAATGCGACATTAATGGAATAGTATATGAATCACTTATCCGATGTTTATTTGTTTTCATATTTGATAGCTTTTCTTTAATTCTTAATTTATCTATCATTTTAGTAGGTTTTTGAATGCTTTTTTTTTGAACCAACTGTATCCGATTACTTTACGTTTAACGATTATTATTTTATAAAAAGATTTTTTTAATTAATAAGGGAAACTTCACTGAGAAAAATTAACAATCATTTTGACATAAAATGTTACATATATGACATGGGGTGATTTATGCAAATAATTCTTAGGCCTTTTTTAACTTCAACAATTAATCCAGTATGTATCCATATGGAATATTCATCCTGTTTCATACTTTACAAGTTATTGTTTATCTTACTAATTCATTAGAAAGTTGCATCATTTATGTATATATCCGTCAGACGTTAATGCCAAGGTAAGTAAGTGCATATTGCACCTTTCGTTAATATCGCAGTAAACCACCATCTTGTAATTTTGCATCACAAACCATGATATATCGTCACGGGCAATTACTCGCAGATCAAAGATCATGGATCACACCAGAAGGTTTTTAATTATACAGTACTGGCAAGCAGGCAATGTATCCATAATTCAACCGCTAATGGATATTATATTTTAAAATACAAGCAATGGAGAATAACCAACGTCAGTTGAATCTCGGAAAGAGAGCATCAGATAAATAGAAGAAAATTTGTGCCGTGATTTATTATGCTTAATTGTCGTCTATCTCTCCGCGAGTCGATATATAAAAAGCTTCTAAATCACTAACTCTCAAACTTAAAAAGTGACCAGCTATTTTTTTGTATTATATAAAATTGCAACAGGGTGGCATTTAATAGAAACGTTGATTAACGTAATTGTCATAATAAATGTGTGATCTCAAAACAAATAATTACAATAGTCTTTGATGTGATCTTTTGATGAACATTCATAGATCTTTTTTGATGTGTGTATTTTTTTTTAAAACTATTATTTATGAGAATAATATCGTCTAGCTTAGTCTGTGTATCGAGCAATGAATTGTTTTACTCGCCACCCACTGATATAAATCTCTCCTTTGAAGCACGTAGACAAAAGATTTCTTAGATTAGACTTGGGAATATTTTCCCACCGCATTTTGATACAGTGTTTACAAACAAACACTATTTTTGATGTTTCGCTTTCGACACTTTCCAATAATATGTAATTATAGATACCCATCTTATAAACTCTCACATCCTTACATTCACAGGGTTTTATCTTTTTTCATTGTTTAATTTTCTTATTTCTACCTTTTTTCCTACGTTATGTGAAACTACCGCATACCATATCTACATGTAACAAATACTATCGACGAGATTTTGTATTTGAATATTGTTATCACATCGCTGTATTTTTTGAAAAAATAAGTTGACATTCAATTGGGGTGGTCGCACTTCTTCAGCACCCCCTAATATTTGATAATTTAGTCAAATATTATTCGCTCATAATATTAAAATTAATATTTAACGATGTCGCATTATATCTTACTTTGATTATTTAAGTATCAGGTTGCTCTGGGTTCAATTCCCGGTGAGGTTGATGTTAAATTAAAATTGTATTGTCTGTGTGTTTGTGATGTCATTTCTCCTCGAATTGATCTCTTACAAAATATTTCATCGAGTTTATCTCGTATGATCTTTCAAGATCAAAATATTTGACGCATTAGCATTAGTTTGTAATCCATTTTTTTTTTAAATATAATTTTAATATTTTTCGATTGATAATCGCGGTAAGTTTTGCGGTTACTTTGGAAATTAATTTTTGCTTTAAAATTATATTTGATAACTTTATTATACCACTAATATCAAACAAAAATATCAAATTCAATTTTTATATTAAGAGCTGACAAAACAAAACCTCTTACGGTAATTTTACTGCGTGCCACAACTTTACGCCAATTTTGTGTTAGGAAGACATAATAAACATACTAAAACACAATTATTATGGATTACTGTTCGTATGAATGTATCGTTGGATGCTTGCGTACTTACAATAATAATATGTGGAATACCATTGTTCAAATAATGTAATGAAAAAATCATTCAATGACAATTGACATTTACTTGAAGTTTGAACGTCTTTTGTTTTTAATTCGATCATTTGCTGAAGTTGAAATTTTCGAAATTCCATTTTTAAAATATGATTATTCAAGAAAGAATCGCCCCGTAATTATATTCCAATATGTCAAATATTTACGTCTGATCGTTAAATGCGCCATTATTCACATATTCCAGTGGCTATAAATTACGAAATGTGGCTTGATTTAATATCCTCAACATATTGCGCCATAAAAGATATCGTCATATTTTAAAAACATATTAAACGCGCGAAGATCTACATCGTCGGATTGAATCACTGATCTGTCTACAATCTACATAATTGTATGACCTTAAACAGCATTTAATTGGATTATTCTATAATCAAGAGATAACCTGCAGGCTCAATTGCTTTCGATTTTATGAGAATTATTACAGCGAGAAATGGTCGTGTGTAATGTAGTACAAATTAATTTGTTGCGTAACACAAGTCGGCCATTACTTCGTCTATCGAAGAAATTCCCAGTTCACTTTCACTTGTATTCTTGACCCGGATTAGTTAGCGTCCGGTTACAGCTGTAGAATTTTAAGTGTCGCGCATGCTAATAGATAGAATTATTACCTGTTTCTCAAAGAAAGTTCTCCGAAACAAAAGCAGCTAAATCAACAAAAGTCCATCGGCATTTAGTTGTATTTGCTTCTAACGACAATGGTAGCGTCATCCATTCATAAACTTCACTGACCTGACTAGAAGAATCTTAGTACTGACACTACATATTAGAGGTCTGCACGGGCCGAAATTTCACAAAATTACCCGGTCCGAGCACGAAAGACTCAGGCCCGACCCGAAGCCCAGATTTATACTCCTCAGCCCGAAAAAAATCATTTTTTTTTTTACAAATTTACAACAATTTACGTTTCTCTATAGAACTGGTTATAATTAAAATCATCATGGCTGACTTATGACACGAACATGGTCTGAAATATTTTTCTGAAGAAATAAATTCCTTACGCGAGCACAGCCCGAGCTCGAATCTCAATTGCGCTCACCCGCCCGTGCCGTCGGCCGGGCCGGGTAGTGGCCCGAGAGCCAGGCTTGGGTCCGTGCAGACCTCTACTACTACATATACACGTGTATTTTTTAAAAAAATAACGCATGTTTTATATAAACGATCAGGACATGTTTCGCTCACTGCGTACATTTTAGCTGTTTCATATGTGTAATTTAATATTTATCAATATTGTATTACGAATTACGATAAAGGTCGTTTCGATACATGGATTTTACAAATTCAATCCCGAGAATCACTTTGAATAAAAATCTAAACGATTATTTGTTAATGTTGAAAGAAAAGCTCTCGATATTAAAATTACATAAAACCTAATGGTTACAAAAAGATCTAATAGTAATACAAAATATATATAATAAGCGAATGTACGTTCTTAGAAGTATTGCAAAATGTTTTATGTTATTTTTTTACTGCTGCAATAATTTTGAAGTAAACAATACAATATTTATTACTTACGATTTTCTCCTATTTTTAAAAAGTTATTAGAAATTGAAAAATGACATTTCCTATTTCTTTTCTTGAAATCGTGCCGTTAATCACATTAAATTAGAATTGACTTGCTCATCACCTGTCTTAAAAATATGCAGAATTCACATTGGTTTGTCTCGATAATAATAAAAAAACAGTTTTCGTAATAATTCCACATTTATTTAATAAAAATCAAGACCGCTTTTACACATTTAACTCCACCGATTTATGTTTGCATCAATATAATGCTTTTGAACCAAGAATTGATAGTGGAACATATTAAAAGTGATTCAGAAACAATTCATAGATATTTTATCAAAA
>CM062826.1:22535745-22697674 GCA_031772345.1 Himalopsyche anomala | reverse complement strand
TATTTGTCAGTGTTATTTCTTGTAGATCTGCAATTCAATCTAATTTATTTATTTAAAAGAGTATTTTAAAGTATTCAGCACAAAACGATATAATGGATTCGTGATTCCCCATTATATCATGCTTAAAAATGCAATAAATGAAGAAAAATCTTTCTAATATTATACGTAGTGCAAAACTTAGGAATTGATTATGAATATTACAATCTTGTAGACTACGAATATTGTATTGCACGTTGTCGAAATAAATACATCGAAAAATAGTTTTAACACACAAAAGATTATAGTAAACTTTAAATCATTATTTCATTAAAAAAATAATCACCAAAACCGAAAAAAATATATCAAAAAGTCCGCTTTACCAAAATGAGAAAATTGAGTTAAAAAGTGACGCCTTCGTAATTGGGTCATTCGATTTATGTTCTTCATAATTTGACGCCTCGACCCTAATTTTCTTTTCTTGCCTTGCAAGATATAATAAAATTAAACAGTTCTCTGTTTCCTCCCTCGAGGGCAAGGTTTCGAGCCCACCCAGGGTAAAATATTATACATTTAAAAAACAGGTATATTAATGCAAACTGTTTGGTGGCCTAGTGAATGACGTGTTTTTCAAACGGTTCTCCAACTAATATCGTTCACAAGTGTGCTCTATAAAGATTATGGAAGGTACAAATTTCGCACAGTTCTCAAGTTCAGTTCAATCATGTATACATGGCATAATTATGTATTATGCCAGTGGTTTCCAACCTTTATGTTACTGCGCCTCCCTTTGAAGAAAAAAATATCTTTGCGCATCCCCATTCTTTATTACATATAGTAAATAAAGATACGTTTTAAAGGGTAAATATATATTTTGAACTGTTTGCGCCTTCATTTGCAATAGTCCACGCCTCCCAGGTTGGAAATAGCTGTATTATGCCGCTAGCACACATACGCGGAAACGGAACGAAAGCGGACCGTACTATCATAAGGTTGTGCTTGGTAAAGATGTACCAGCGTAACTTGACTGCCCGCGAGGGCGCCACCATCGCATCTTTAACGTTTCCATAGTCAACACGTTATAGGGCGACAATTTTAGTTCTAAATTTTGCCACAGTCAAGTTAAAATGGTACATCTCTACCGGTCCGCTTCCATTCCGCTTTCGCACCATTGTGCTAACGGCGTTATATTTATTTTTGAGTTGAAAAAATCACCAATGAATCAGATTTTAAATTCTTTATTCAATACCACTTTCTCGATTTTGGTTGCATTATTAAAATACTGAATGTCATCATAACTTTCAAGCATTCTTTTTAATTTAGATAACTTCTTGAAAGAATCATTTGAGTGAAAGATATCATTGTATTATTTTGTTGCTACTATGTGACGGAAAATCAATGAACACATTACAGTTAGTTTAATTAAAAAAAGAGCGCACGCTTTCTTAAGAAATCGTGCAATTTACGATGTATTTATTACACTTGAAGAAAGGCTCAAAAAAGTTTACACACCACTATCGTTAATTGATATGATAAGAAGCGGGTTAAAAGCGTCCTCTCCGTAAATAAATCATTAATTCCTTATTTGGTATTCTAAACACGAAAATCCCACGGTTTTACGAGGCAGAATACAATGCAGCTATACTCTTCATTTGTTTATTTTAAGCACTATTGTTATTTATACTCTCACATTGCTTATGCAGTATTCTGTATGCATCCATAAACTTGAATATATTTAAATATATGGAAAGCCAAATGTTTGAAATAAACGACGCGACTTTTTTTCCTTCCGAATCAATTGAAGACAAAGCAGCTTTCAAGTGGTTCTTTGCCACCGACTCGTAAGCGAATTAAACAAAACTATTTATTATTAAACAAGAGTATTTTGAAGATTATGATTCACCACTAAAATTCATTTTATTTCCACGTGTACACTATTTTTTTTTAATGAACCAGTTGCCCCACTAATAGACGATATATTATATGTATAGAGGTCTTGAAATTCATTAAATTAAATTTATAATACAATGATGAATCAGTTGTGATCAATTGCCAAGCGAATTCTACCAAATTCAAACTATTACTTGCATTTTTAGTGAACAACTTTTGCAGTGAATTAATTAATTTAAAATTAAAATAAAGATACGATATAAAATAATGTGGATTATTTATTTTATATCAGTATGTATTGGTTTCGCTCAATATATCAAATTAAAGTTCATCGCGACAACACCCCGAGCAATATCAGGTGATAATGTTCGCGATCAACTAACTGGTTCTGACATATTATAAATAATGTTGAATTAGTACAATTAAATAACGAATTCTCATTAAAAACAACTTATGGATAGTTTCAGTGGCCGAAAATGATTATGGAAAAACACGAATGAGCCATAAATTTAATGTATTTCAAGCATGGAAGATTTCTTAAAAAATAAATAATATGGATATATTACATATTATACTTATCATACAATTTTTAGTTATATATACGTAGTTCTGATGAAGACATACGCCGAAATAGCTATCAACTATGTATGTATAAAATCGCATTTGTAGAACTAAAATACTTTGTTATTTGTTCACCTTATTACAATAAAATTCTACCAAGAGTACCAACACCAAGTAAATGCAAATTCAATCAATACTCCATAACACTTTTAATATAATGTGGCTAAAATGCAATAGTATTTCTCTTGTGGACTTGTCTACTTGAGGCAAGTTGATGGATACGTACAGCACGGCCGTTAACAGATACTGAGACGATTAGTAGATATTTAGAGAAAACATACATCGTATATTTACGAGAATTTCGTAAATTCCGAAAAGTCGTCTCCTAAATCGGATGTTTGTTGCCATCAAGGTGACGTCTTTAGCAATTACACTTTCACCTTATACTCGAACGACTCCTTGGGGGAAAAGAATCTTCTTAACTGTAAGCGTGTGTGATAATTATTTATCTTACACTTCGAGAAAAATTCTATTTCACGTAAAATTGCTCTTCAATTTTTTTTTCTCGAAAGTGAATATTTTACTGAAGGTGACATTGAGTGACGGATGTTGGTATATAGCATTTCCTTTCAAGTGTACTATATCATATATTAGTAGGGAAAAAACACCTAGGGTGTGAATACCCTACATCAGTGTTCCACAACCTTTTTATTACCATGTACCCTCTACGAAGTGTCGGAAGTTTTGCACAGTTAATATTGTTGGCAGTTTTAGCGATAGCTCACGGACCCCTCTGATAGAGCCCGCGGCCCTAATTTAGGAACCACTGCCCCACAATAAAGTTTAATATAATTTAATGTAAGATTTCGACTAAAGATGAAGTTTAATATATCGTCACAATAGATAAAGTTATCAAGTGTATTCTTACAAACGCATTTTCCACTTTGTACTCTATGAAGATGCCTGCGTAACCGAATGAACATACGGTGCATATAGCAATGTCTAACAGTGAATCTTCTCAAACACATCCCACAAATGTCTATCAACAATTCGTACAAATCGCACTTTTGAAATATTCCAATAAAGATAGGTATGCACAATATGAACATATCTTTTAAAAACACTCGCTTGTGCCAAAGGTTTTATCGTGTTCCTATGTACATATGTATCTTGAATGTTGTGAATTATATTAATTATTTATTTCTAATTACAGGGACTTTCGACCTACAAGCCTTGAAAAACGTCAAGAAGTGTGCAGACTTCGGGTATATGAAGTCTTTGCCTGGGGAGGACCTCTTCTGATAGCAGGAGTCGCTGCATTGTTGGATTATCTACCACCAGACCCCTTACGACCGTTCCTCCGACCGAGATTTGGAGTCAGAAATTGTTGGTTCTATGGTAAGATTATCTCATATTACATATCTCCGTTTAAGAATTTTATGAAAACGAATACATTTTCAGTTTTAAAATTATTTATGTTAATATTTTAACACAACCTTTTACGCTTATGTAATAATATTTTAAGATCGATTCAGCTTCATATTTAAAAAAAAAATGTATAATGTACATAATATTTATATTGTTTGAGTTTGTCGGTCGCCATCTTATGAATGGAATCCATTTTATTACTTTAAAAAAATTTTAACAATGCATTTTCTTACATGATAAAATAAAACAATGTAAACCTTATTTTATATTTCAATCATAGATGGCATGAAAAATAAGAATATTTTCAAATATGAACAGTGAGCAGTGTCAATAAAATAATACTATTAGGGATGACATATCGAAAGTATTATTGTAGTGTATTTAAAAAAAGCATTTGTCATAAATAATCTTGTATTTTGTTCGTAAATAATATATACAAATTCTCTTATAGGTGATATGGAGATCTTGACGTTCTTCTTTGGGCCAATCGGAATACTTCTTGGGGTCAATTTACTTCTATTCGCTTCAACAGCTCGTCAGTTAACTTGTGGACTTTGGAAACGAGAAGATGTAAAATCTACTACGGAAAGGTTAGTTTTCTTTTACACATAATACATATCTAAGAATATCAAATCATACTATCAGCAGTCCATACACATTTAATAAGTTTTATACGGCACGATATTTTTCCTACATAATTTTATTATTGTATGCAAGTTTGCCTTAGCATGTAAAAATCAATACATTTCGCCTAGCTAAATAACAAAAGAGTGTGTCATCGGATCTAAATAATTATATTCGATCGTTTACTTTTTCAAAAAGGGGGAGATTGTATGATTGTAATATGAAACTAGTAAAGGAAATGTGACATTTGGCAATACATTATGGTGTTTGCCCTAAAAGGGAGTATTAAATGCACAAGCAGGGCTTTCTAGAAAAATTAGGGGAGATTGTAATGGTTTTGATGTCAATTCACACTGCGTTATAAATATCCGATCAAATTAAAACGATACTTAATAAATAAATAAAACTGTATTCGATTCATTAAAGAAAAATAAATCACACATTACTTACTTATTTCATGATATTGATAATTTTTTGCTTAAATCGTGCTTGGAAGCAGTCGGTAAAACAGTACATTTTTTCATTTATTTAACCAAGACGGGAATGACGTTTGTAGTCTGTTGATATCAAGGTTCTCATTTATCCAACTCTGATATATGTAATTGCAGTGTAGAAATTTCAACATCGTGTAGAAATGTAATTTATTACAAAGTTTATAAATATCTTAATTTATTTGAAATAATTGAGAATGTATAATACATAATTACGTTTTACAAGAATTCCACGAGGAAAATAAATAGTTATTAAATCATTAACGTCACATTGAAAATAGATCACGTTTTGTTCTACGGCTACAAAGGAAAACTTGCGAGATAAGAGCTTTGTCCTTCAGAAAACAAATTGGTATGTGAAAACATAAGCAATTGCTTATCTCGGATAAATCATGCTTTCACTACATAAATATACATACTATCGGCCATATTCCATATTCTACCTTTTTTCGTGTGGACCACTTACTGATTTTTGCTACGTTGAGTGGGCCGCAACATATTAACAGTATGCCGTAAATATACCACATATACGATATCAAAGTATTTGGTTACTAGAATTTTATGGGCCGCACGTGAAATCTGAAAGGGCCACATATTGATTATGACTGATACATGTTAGATCGGGATGTCTATATAGCCATTAATAAGAAAAGGAGACCGACTCCGTCTTAAATAACATCCGAATCAGGTCCTTCTTCAAACTAGGTTTTTTTTTTTATATTGAGCTGAGAAAGTTTTTTGTTAATATTTTATTTGAATAAGAGTAGATTGTGATATGATAGAACTATGGCCGCTCCAAATTTTAAGCATATGGTTACATTTAACAGAATATGTTTAACGATAGCTTGTCTCTAACTTTCGTAAAACTTCTCTTTGTAAAGAGTGTAAAAAGCAATGTTTTTATTTTAGCATATGAAGTTTCCATTCTATAATATTATAAAATAAACAGTATAACAAACTTTTTTGTGTCACCTACATATTATAATGATTGAGCTTTCATACCAAAATGCCGGAATTAAATTTTGTGCGGAACACTTTCCGATTACGTTTAAAATGCTCTGGATGTGATTGGGGTGTCGTTGATTTTATTATCAACTATTTTAGAAGACGCCATTGGGATGCTCGCCCTTCGCAGTTTGCGCTACATTTTCTAGTCTGCCATGAAGCAGTGGCGATTCTCTGATATTTTATTTGTTAGTATTAATTATTTTACTTGACTTGTTTGTGAATGTTTCGTAGTGTCTTGCAACCCGCAATGAGGCGGCGCTCTTTGTACATTTCCTCTATGGCTATCATTACATTCATTAAAGACAATCTTGGCGTTATTTATTAATTTATTTGCATCAACGCAACGCAGTGGCACCCCAGGTCTGTACAAGATCTATTACGCCAAGCTGTAGTATTTTACTATTTTCTAGATTATATGATAAGACATCTTATTTCCGACATTTGAAATTGAATTTGTAAGCATTTCAGTCGCCAGTCGTCATTTTGCATTGAGAATTTTGCCTGCATACTATTTTTGCTCAACGTTGGTTGAACGTATGCCAAAATTATATAGTGGATGTCCTCACGCGTTAATGTTTTAGGATATTTGCATACAACACAGGTTCTAGCATTTGTTTATTTTGATTGAATGCGGATATCTTAGAATTATTTGTTTGTAAACTAATTAAATGTGCTTTGTTCTAACCTGATGATTTTTTAGTAAACTGTGTCGCTAAAATGTCGGGCTAAACGGATTTACTTTCATAGTACATAATTTATTACCTACGTAAACCTAACATGAAGTTGCATCTACGTCGCTTAATGCGTTTGGTCGTTGCAAACGAGGTCGTAATTGACGTATTCTACTATATGTTTATACCAATTATCGTTTTGTTATTTTCGCTGGACAACATTTTTAATTATTTATATTCTCGCGAATGAAAATAGAATTTAGGCATTTTCAGCCTTTGATAATCGAATATTCCGCATGTGTTCTCCTAAATTTTAATTTAAAAAACAGTTTTAATTTTTCAACGACAATTATAAATGATGTTTTAATTTTTTTTAAAAATTCGCGTTGACGTAAGTGAGTTCATATTTTTGTATACGCAAATATTCAAGATATTGCCGAACTCGAATTTTATATTTATATTTAGATTCAAATGGAATAATTTTCGTTTTTATATCGATCCACTGTCGTAAAAAAATACATATATATGACATGTAATGCGCAAAAGTGTAAGTGTGGCAAAAGGAAGAAAAACAATCTGACTTTTGAGTCGATAGATTTTTAGATACTAGCACGCCACTTCCAAAGTTAGTATAGCGTTACGCCATTCTAAGTATTTATAATAGATTGATTACTGATTTCATTGAATTCAATATATTGTCATCTTGTCGGAACGTTATGAAAAAAAAAATCTAGTATCTGTAGTCTCAGTTTGTATAATCGAATAATAATATTTAAACTTTTCCACTAAACTATTTATTTCCTTATTAATGAGAATTAATATTTTTCGTTTTTAATTCATATCTCTCCAGTAGGAATAGCTAGTTACGTTACGAGAATTTTAATACCAATCTACTAGAGGTCTGCACGGGCCGAAATTTTTAAAAATTACCCGGTCTGAGCCCGAAAGACTCAGGTCCGACCCGGCCCGGGCCCGAGTCTAATACCACACTTGTTACCCGAAGCCCAGATTTATACTTCTCAGCTCGAAAAAAACCCGTTATTTTTAAATTTACAACAATTTGCGATTATCTATAGAACTGGTAATAATTAAAATCATCATGGCTGACTTATGACACGAACATAGTCTGAAATATTTTTCTGAAGAATTAAATTCCTTTCCCGGGCCCGGCCCGAGCTCGAATCTCAATTGCGATTACCCACCCGAACCGGGCCCGCGGGCCGGTCTGGGTAAAGACCCGGGCCCATGCAGACCTCTACAGTCTACCCAGTTTACTCGTATCCTGAGGCTTAAAAAACATAGGACTGTTCCCACAAAAAATAATTCTATATATTGGGTAGTATAGCCATCATATTGTGTTACTGTTGTTTTATTATAACACAACAGACACATTTAATATTTCTAAATATATTGTAAGAACACGTTACTCATTTTTAATTTATCAAAAGGTACTTTTTTCTCTCTATCTTTTATACCATAGGCACATTTTTGTATTTACACATAACTTTATTTCCAACGCGTAAGAAAAACATAAATTAATTATTGCACTACCAATCGTACATAAGCAAAACGTATTCTATTTTTGCAGTAATATCGTTTTTTGTCTCCTGTCAAATTTACCCAAATTTAAGATAATTGTTGTTGCAGTATTGGCGACGATATGTCGTTTATTTTATGCTTAGTCTGTTACATTTTTACATTAATCGGAAATTAATAATATATTATTCAATAATTCTTAAGAAATACATTCATGGTTTTAGAAGTACATTAGTGACAGATTGCTTTTTAAAGACGTCTTGAAAAGACAATAAACCTATGAAATGACAGATGCTCTAGTAATTAAGTTGAGACCTGTGAAGTGGTGTAGGAAGGGTTTCTGCCGCTCGGGGCGGTCTTTGAATTTGCCGCTCCCAATATTTCCTCTAATTTTGTTTTTAAATCACTTCTACTACTTTTTATCTATGAACTATGAGTTTTTACTACAGGTGGCTTAATTATTTTTATGTATAAATATAATTGCTCGAAAAATATTGTATGCATTTTTGAAAATTCCGCCCCAGAAAATGTGCCGCCCGGGGCGGTCCGCCAATGCCGCACCCCCCTTGCTACACTACTGTACCTATGTAAGCTATCCTTTCAATAATAACGATTTTAAAACAGAGTTCTTTTTGCCTTCTCTAATCGCTACTAGATATTCCTAGCTACATATTTTTCTCTCGCCTATTTCAATTATGTTGTTAAATGTTACGTAATGTTACGAATAATTTATTTTTTACTATCTAGGGCCGCTCTCGGTCGAGTGTGTATGAAGTTAGTGGTGGTGATGGGGGTGACGTGGGTAGCTGATGTCATCTCGTGGGCAGTTGGTGGGCCTGACTATGTCTGGTATATCACGGACCTCATCAATGCACTGCAAGGAGTCCTTATCTTCATTGTTGTTGGATGTCAACCACAGGTAACGTAAACAATGGACTAACTATTTTAATTTTTAAATAAGTTTAATTGCTAAGATTCTGTCATTATGAATAATGAACCATTTACAATTAATCAAAAAGTAACTGAAGCTACCGACCGCAATAAAAGTCGATGCCAACTGAAGGTTTTTTTTAAAATTACATTCTTCATTATAACTTTTTTAAAAATCTATGTTCGCTCCTTATGTGGAGCATATGGGCTTCTAATGGAGGTACTTTTTTTCAAAGAGAGTTGGGATATAAAGGATACGGCTACGACAGACTAGTTACTGGGTTTTGAGCGCTTGAGATTTGTTATGGAAGCCAAGAAAGTTGAACCACTGCACTACGAGCCTGACAATGTTGCGAAGAAATAATAATTTCTTAAATTTCAAATGAAATAAAATGTTATTATTTTTTTAATATTAAAACTACTCAACCTGACTTTCTAACATTCCAGTGAAATATTTTAAAACTTTATTAAATCATTTGATGTTAAAATAATCTTAAAATTACACTGAATTAAACTAGTGATGACAAAAAATAAATTGTAGGTATCAAATCCTTTGTTTAAACATTGACCTTCTCCACTAATTCTAAATAATATAAAACTTTTGAACACATGGTTGCTTTCACAGAAATCATAATGCACAATTTTAATTTGTTTTTATCATTATGTTTCAGGTATGGGCGGCTGCGAAGAAAATCTGGTGTCTGAAGAAGCTACGAAGCAACGTGACGAACACAACAGGAGCCCCGATGCACTCGTCCTCTCAGGGCTTGCCGTCGATGGGCGATTCCGTCACAAACAACACCATCGCAAATACAACTACTAATAACACTTCTGTTAAAATACCTCTCGAAACTGTTTGTTAAAGAATATAATAACAAATCTAGAGAAAATGTAAGACTTTATATAGTAGCCAACCAAAGTTTCATCAAATCATCGCCCATTAAAAAACATGACTGCAAAAGAAGTGAATCTCATTAAAATCACTCACAAGAAATTTAAATCGATGACAGTTCTCGCTGCATTCTTTATATTCAAAGATATTTAGATAAAAATAAATTGTTTATAAAATATAAATTCTATTATCAGATTGTTAGTATAATGTTCTTCAAATTGTTAACTGTCTATTTATACAATCCATAGATATACACAAATTGTCTGAACGGTTCAAAGAAATTTAATATTATATATTAGGATATATTATTCTGCAAATGATAGTTATTGAATATTTTTTATCAGAAATAAATTCATATTTTATAGGTTTTCCAATTATATCTTCATCTATTTCTAAAGGATCAATACGAATTTGAACTCTGGAAATATCTTAATCGAAATTCTCATCAACAAAAGAAAGTCAGCTAACATTATCAAACAAAGATACGTCAGTTTGTAATACTCAGGTCTCCTTAATAGTTAAAAATAAAATTAAGTATACTACTCGTGAAAAATGTGAATTTGCAAAACTGACTAATTCTTTGATAAGACAAATATTAATTTCAGCCATGACATTTTGACAGCTGCTGTGCAAGTACTACTTTAGCTATTCATAGCTCAGTTCACCTAAATTTCGAGTGACATCCTTGTTATAGACGAAAATGTGATAGAGATAATTTCCTTTTTTATTATATATCTATACAGCTGTAGAAAAATCTGGTTATAAATTTTGACAAATTTCCCTATGACAGGTAAAATATTCATCGAGTTGTTTTTTGTGAGACATTTTTGTTTTATATATCATTAAAACACACTTCTTATTATATAATGATTGTATAATTATTAACGTAACATATTATATTATAGTTAGATGTAGTATTTTTGTGTGATATACAAACTAGGTGGACGGCGGACGTTGTTCAAGTATTTTATATAATTTATATTGTGTACTTGGTGTATATATAATACATTATTGATTAAGTAAAAAATATGACTAATATCGTGTTTAGCTGCGTATTTTGTAATCAATTAACTAAAACATGTACATTTTTCTATACTAATTGCACACACCTATTAGAGGCAGAGCTACATTCGATATTATTTAAGAAATATGTTAAATATTTACAAATAGTCACTGTCACTGTATAGAAATAATTGAATATTTCTTTCGTTTAGTGATAGATTTTTTTACTGCGCAACTATTTTTTATTATCACAATATAAGCTGCATATTATAATGTTATTTCTAGATGAAAATACTCCTCATATTCTTGTGTAGAAAAAGCTTAATTTTATTATATTATTATCTTAAAAGTTCAAAAGCTTTACTTTTTTACATGCCTAAAATGGCATTATACTCACCATTAGTTTATTTATTTTCAGTATTACATAAACTATCTAAGCCAGTTTAAAATTAATATACCTCAGAAACAATCATTTCATCACTTTGTACATTATGCAGAATCCAGAATGTTGTCATTGCTTACTACGGCATATCTCTTTCCCGCACTTTCAAAATAAGTAAAATAAAAAATCATTTAGAACAGAGAGACTGAAGGGATTCTGCATATCTATTTCATGTCTGAGTTTATTCGCTCTGTATTGTTTTGATTCAGTGAACACAGCATTTTTCTTAGGTCATTCCTTTCTTGGTTTTACAATTAATGTTTGGTTGTAATAAATTGTGTTTGTAATATAATATGACAATGTGCATAGTTTCTGTTAAACCTTGCCAAATTGTATTTTACACTAATAAATGTTATTTTCGAAATAAGTCATTTTCATTTTACATTATTCTGTATACACTTCCATACCAAAGCTGCCAAATTTGAAGTTTAAAACCTTAGTTTAATATACTTGATAAAAACGGCTTTACGATTCTCGACGAATATATTATAAAATACTTCAAAATGTTACTTGGGTGAGTGTCATCCTGTCATACAGTATCTTTTGAATTTATTTTCATATAAAAAAGCATTGGAAATCTATAAACGTAGAGATTTTAAATAATTAATGAGTGAAATTACTACTCAAATAATGACAAATTCAAAGCAATCTATGTCCAATTGAATGTAAAAAAGAAAGCAGCAGGCAGACCGCACACACCAGAAAAAATACAAACACTTAAAGTGTTAAGTTTGATTATAAATTTATTAGTTAATGGTTAATAAAATATCCATGATGCTCGGAGGAAGGAGGGGATAAAGAGTATAATGCTTTGAAATGATCTAAACACAAGCAAGCTATTAGCGTTAAGAATATCTATGAATGAATGACCTACAAAAATTTATGAAAAATAACATTTGTTTTTCTTTCCATAGAATAAATACATAACATTATTATTATTGCCACCTCAAAGAGTATTATTAATAAACACTAAAATCATATTTAGAATCTTGCAAAACATTTTTTTTAAATCATTGTTCTCTTTTGTTTTTGTAGCAATAGCGTTATTAATTGATCAGACATAGAAAAATCTTGACTGTTTGAATTTATTACAATAATAAGTCTACATCTAGTGAGATGGATACAGATTCTATTCTACACAATGTCAAGAAGAACTATAAAACCTATCAAGAAGCAGAAAAGTATTTAGAACACCATAAAATTAAAGAGCTTTTTGATTTCATGATGACAAAGTTGATAGTTCACCGTCCCAAAGACTTCATCCTATTTCTCATTGAATTACTTGATCAATGCATGATGTTTCGCTCTGGATATCAAAGACCTCCACTTCTTTTCAACAAAAGGTGAGTGAACTAATTTACTCGCTTAAATAAAACAAAGGAATGCGCTTGTAATCCTCTAACCATTTCCCTGTGCAACCACAAAAAACGATATTATCAAAAGTTAGTGTTAAAGGATATTTCTGTGTACGAAAGGAAAAGCTATCTGTACTGTGCCGAGCCAATATATGAACTGATATTCTCACAGAGCCAATCTGTCACAATCTGTCACAATACATCAATGTTTGTATCAATTGATCAGTTCTGTGAGGTTAGGCTTTTCAGTAAAGTTTAGTCTTAACCGGATGACTGCCATGAGCATGTTAACACGCTCTACGTTTTCGTACCCGCAGGGTCGGTCAAACAAATTGAGCGTGTTTACGCGCTCAACTTTATCTTACACTAGGCCAAGATAGATTATTTAAAAAAAACATATATTTTGTCAGTGTAGTCTCTTAGAATGTTAGTGAAATACTTAAAAGTGATAAATAATAGTAATATTACATTGACATAAACGGAAATTTAAAAAACTTATGTGCTTTTGGTAGTTGTGTCTGTCCCCGCAGCTGATGTATGGCTAAAGTCAGTATCTTTTTAACTAAAATTGAGTGAAGGCAACGATATTCAGGTAGAAAAAAGATGAAAAGTGGGATCAATAGACAACGATGTTTACTGTTACCATATGGTCACGCTTGTCCTTGGAGAGTTTAACCTTTAAGGGAGTGAATAGTTCTATACAGACATTACTTTAATTTACTGCCTTTTCTTAACATGACAATTTTGTGACTTTTTTCCAATGAATATATATAATCGCTCGCTTTGGTCTAGTTGGTAAGAGCTTGCTCTACTGATCAGGTGGGTCCGGGTTCGATTCCCGGTAAGGTCAATGTCAAATTGGATTTTTTCAATTTTAATTTGAGATCTAAGACATGGGTGTTTGTGAAGTCAATTCTCCTTGAGTTAATCTCATGTGACTTTCAAAAATTCTCATCGAGTATATCTCGTATGATCTTTCAACTTTAAAAATATTTGACGCATTGGCGTAAGCTGTAATGTCAATTATTTTTTTTATATAAAAATTTAAATAAATAATTTATGTAACATAACTGAAATATTTTTCTCTGAAATATGTTCTTTACTCGAGCTCGAACCTTCTAAACATCCCATGTAGAAAAATAGGATATATCTAGGTTTAGACCTTTTCTGTAGGCTGTGTCAATCACGAAGAAGATTGCTGCATAACGCATTGACGTAAGCTGTAATGTCAATTATTTTTTTTTTAATTAAAAAAAAACATATGTAGAGCATATATATACGCTTACAGACAGACACTCCTGTGTTGAGTTAAAAGTACGTCCATACTCATTTACAGAAAAATGGCGCCGAAGTACATGTACGTCCATACTCCTCTAAATGTTAATCTGTGCAAAAAATACGCAAAGACGTAAAAGAAGACCTGATGCATAGTTTTTTACAATACTGATATCTGAGTAGTCAACTTCAGACCATTGATATGCTAAAATAACTTCTTCTTTGATCATATTCGCTCCCTATGTAGTGCATATGGCCGTCATGCGGCACCTCCATGTTTCCTTGTGTCCTGCCAATTGCTTTACTTCCTCCCATGACATGCCAGCATCCCTCAGTTCCGGCGAGTACATCCTATGGACGATGGTCCGGGACGCCGGAATCCCACCGGTCGAAGGAATGGGCAGGCAAGATTAAGGCTTTCTGGAGGCATCTGTAACATGTGACCCAGCCAGTTGACATTGAACACCCTAAAAGTGAAAAAGGATGGCTGATGATGTTTTTTTATCTGTAAAATATTCCAATTTTGATTTGTCAATTCTTTAAGTAATGAATTTATAATTCAAAATTACCATGATGACCAGCAGAAAAGAGCAACATTTGAGTTTTTTATTCAGCAGTGGTGTACATGCTTATCGTTTTGCTATTCAATAAATGATTATTCTGTATTAAAAACACGTGGAATTTGTTAGCAACATAAGTTTCAATGTTAACACTTTGTAAGCGGGCGTTTTTTAGTGATCAGGGCGAAAATATATTACATTCTTAAAATCAACACAACTTCTAAACCAAACAATATTTTTGGCTGAAATTTTCAAAGAAATCATATGTGATATTTAATCATTAAAAATAAAATGAAAAAAATTTGAATACATCATAATTTCACTACTTTTCTAAGCTGAATATAAAAACCTGTTATTAATTTAATAGATAGCACTCCACTTGTTATCAATATGAAATATTCAAAATATTCTGTATAAAAAATAACATTAATCCATACTAGAGGTCTGCACGGGCCCGGGCCTGGCCCACGGGCTCTTACCCGACCCGGCCCGTGGGCCGGGCTCGGGCGGGTAAGCGCAATCGAAAGTCGGGCTCGGGCCGGGCCGGGCTTTGGAATTTGGGATATAATGTTGGGAAAAATATACCAAATCGAGGATTTCAAATTCCTCGGTGAGCTAAAAAAAAAAAAAGGACTTTCGGAGATAATCTGGGGAAAAAGTATACCAAATCGAGGATTTCAAATTTCTCGGTGCTTCGGGTCGGGTTCGGGTAACAAGTGCGGCATTAGACTCGGGCCCGGGCCGGGTCGGGCGTGAGTTTTTCGGGCTCGGACCGGGTAGTTTTGTAAAATTTTGGCCCGTGCAGACCTCTAATCCATACACACACTTATATAAATAATTATAGTATAAAATCCCCATTCCTACAAATTCACTATCACTGGAACTGTGAAATATGATGCCCTAAATATTCGAGAAACATGTGTCGCCTTTTAAAAAAAAATACCATGTGTGAACATTCCGGGCATAATAAATTATGAGTTTTATTGCTTATTGTCAAAAAGGGTCACTTGCCGCAGCAGTTATTTTGAAGAAACCATTAAGTTATGAGTCAATATACCAACAAAACCGACATTTCCCGCCTATAATGTGTTAATAACTTTCATGAAGTAATCTGACATAATCTTTTTTTGTAGACATGCATATCAAATATTCAAGAGTTTTGACATATGTGGCAAAAACAGTATTACAGTAGATCAATACAAAGCAGCAATGGATATTTTTGGAATATCGGAATTCAAAAAACCTACCCTAACACCAGAAGGACTAGTGACAAAGGATGTTTTTGAAACAGAAGTTATTAATTATCTGAGGAATGTACTTGGCTCAATTGTTACCGTTAACAGGAATGATTTTTAAGCAATATTCAAATGAAGTGTGTCCACTCTTGAATGAGTACATGTCTGTTCAAGTTTTTTTCTGTTCTCATATTTTTTGTTAAATTATTATTATTTCTTCAGATATGGATACTACACATGTCTATCAGTGAGTTTTGTCACAAAATAATTTTAAAGAAATCGGTAGCCTTATAACATTAAAGGTAAAATTCCATTTTGGCTAGATTCCTTCACTTTAATCAATGTTAATCGAGGGCCACGTGCATCTAATACAGATCTAGGCCCGATTTGGAATTAATAGCTTCTAGAAAAATATTTAAAAGCTTTACACTTTGGACTATGCAATTTAAAAATCAAAAAAAATATTTATTAAATTAGAATTATTTTCATAATGTACATTTCCTTAAAAATCCTGGTCGAACGCGACCCAGGTTTCGATCAGGATTTTTATGAAAACGTACATTATGAAAATAATTATAATTTAAAGTTAAATTTCCATAAAGCACCTTCAGTCGAAATTCTAAATTATAAATATTTATTACTTGAATAATAAATAAATATTCTAACCAGATTGACCCTTTTATGTGTAGTTTAAATAAGAGAATACGAAAAAACCTAATTTGATAAAAAAATAATTTGCTACTCAATGTCATATTATCTATTTACCAAGGTTCTCTACTGCAGCGTTTCTCAACCGGAGGCCACAGCATATTCCAAGGGGGTTGAAGAAGAAATATCCGTTTTGAGGAGGCACAGTAGGCTTTTGGGGGGCCACAAAGTTTTTTGTTCATTTTGTATTTGCGCCTATAGTATCCAAACACATAGTGAGTCATGGTTTCACAGCAACTTACTGTCATTGCACAAATTATTAGTTGATCGCCGGCGCGTGACATGTGCACAATAACAATCTATAGGCAATCGATTGCCAATGTATTTTTATGAAAATATTAGTAATATTGTGCAATTGTAATTTTTTTTTGCATATTATCCATTCTATACTGTTGTTGTAAATCAGTATACCTTAGTATACCATACTAGGTACCATGCTGGCTACGCCGCTAGTATGTGGTACAAGCAACTGTCACTTCCTCAACATGACCTTTACATTCCAAAGGCCCATAGAACTGTGACAAGCAGTATGGCGATAGAGGCTGCTATGCAAATTTGGCAGATTAGATGGGATTTTTTTTAAGGGCAGGCAAACCGACACATTCATTCACTATATGGTTGGCACAATTTTGAGTAAGCAATTTTTTTTTTTTTTGAACCAAGGATATATTTATGAGTATTTTTTCATTCTCCCCGGGCTCCGAGCAACTTATCACTATGGATAGGGGCTACGGAAAAATATAAGCCTCACAAGGCCTCAGGCCTAAAAAGATTGAGAAACTATGCTTTACTGGACTCTGGAACACACGTCAAACACCTGTTCAGGCACATTGAAAACATGGCGGCAGGGATATTCTCTGGCCTAGGAAATAGTTTCATTCCACACGTTCACTTGAATCGCTCGGCCAAATGTTGTACTTCGCATTTAGATCATTTTGTATTTGGTCCAGTTCACTCTCAGCCGCGTGCTTGATTGGTTTAAATGAGACATTAGCATGGAGAAACTTGCATTACAAGTGACAGAACAAGGCCGTAATCAATTAAAATTTTACATCTACAAAGTTACCGCTGATTTGCATAAAAAATATGACTTGTCAAAAATGTTACTTATGCATGACTTATCGTTTGTTAGACAATCATTTATTGTTTCTCACCCCAGTTTTTCTCTTAGTCAAAATAAACTCTCTAAAAGTTTTCTGACAATTTAAGTCTCATGTAACATTATTGTATTGAAACCATAATTTTATTTGAATTAAAAATGACCATTTTCATATTTCTGCCAAGCCTTTGTATATATAAACAATATTGTTTTTAGAAAAAGTGAACATGCAGTAATGGAAATTTTATAAAGAATACTTGTAAAAATGAATACACCATATTACCAAATTTAAATGCTTTATTCACAATAACTAACAGTAATATTTACAAATTCTCCCGACAACTCTTCATTAATCGTTTATGGATTAAATTGAAAATAAGAATTTTTAAAACTAAATTAGTATGCAATGAAACATACTTTTGAAATAAAATACCAAATTAAATTTAGATGTGTATGTATATAATATAAGTATGTAGGTAAGAAATCATTATTTTATGAATTTTAATCCTCACTTCGCCCAAACATTTTTCAGAATGTAAAGCACCTTTTAATTTACAATTACAAAGAAGTCTCAGTTTCACCGATAAAGAAAAGTTAAATATGCAATAGAACAATTTTGTTTATCAGTTCGTTGTTGAAAAAATTGAGGTTTATTTAAAATACCAATAACATACTAAGCAATGCCCATGAGAATTTTTCGACAAACCTCTTTTAATTGCAAGCAACGTGTCATTATTTAAGTTTATGTGAAAAATTATATAAATAATCAAAGCCTAAAATTAAAAAAAAAAAACAATCTTCATTAAAAGATTTTTAAAATACTGCTGCGGTTTAATTAACTTTTGAAATCTTTTGTGTGCAAAATTAACATTGAATTCTGGTAGTTGATAAAATGAAAAAAAAATAGACTAGAATGTTATTTTTTTATTATTATATGAAGCAAAATTGTTATGAAACCTGCAGTATTTCAGAATTAACAGCTCGATTGTGGGTGGAGCTTGCGTATAGTTGGTATACATACAACATACCATATACAGAAATGTATGATGAAAAGTTTGAATACTATGTTCACAGCAGATAATCAAATAATCCTCAGTTTGGTAGAAGAGTCCAACACATTCAATCGAATGCTTGAATCCTTAACAGGCCGGAGCAATTTCACAGGACTAGATTTAAAAGACAAAAATCTCTACTGAATTTGATACTGAAATGATTGCTGGTGGTGACTATGAATCTATGAACAGCTATGACACGATATTGTGGCGTGTTAAATTTAGTGAAAATTGCGAGATAATAATCAGTTCAGATCAATGGACTTTTTTAAATAAATCAATCTACATCAAAGTTTAAACTGGTTTTATTACTACAATAGAACAGCGAAAAAATGAACACAGATCATAACTCTAGAAATCAGCAGTCACCATTTTCACTACCGGAAATGTAAAATACTATTATGAGAGTAATATACTCGACTGACTCGATTTATTTGAAATAATGTAGCTGCTGTAAAGGAGCTGAAAATGAAATCAATATTTTTGTTTCATCGTACATACCATTTTGAGAGGAAAAAAATATCAGTTAGAGAGCTTATAAAATTGTATTTGGATTTGATACAAATCTATACACCTTTGGAATGTGTCGCCTAATCTCGGAGGCGGGATTTTTTTAATGCGGTAATAATAATAGTAACAGAATAAATGACCTGACGGAGAGTAGTAATCATCACTTTTTAACTAAGCTATGTCCATTTGTAGTGTACATTATCATACAATAACTAAAATTAAAATATAACACTCATTTTGAGGGTTCAAAACCTCTGTGAGAATACAACACTGTAAAAACAAATCAAAGGAGAGAATTGAAACATCCTTACTCGGAGGTGAGGTTTTTAACTAAAAATATTACATATTGCAATTTTTAAATTCAAATCGTTCATTAGAGGTTGAAATGATCATAGTATCAAGTATTATACAATAAAATTTAATATGATGCGACGAGATCATTTACCTTTGTAAACTGTTGATTTTACATTAGCAACATTGGTTGCTAATCAATTTCATGCATTAACATAAGTACAATAAATTAAAATTCTCTTTAATTGAAAGGTCTTTAGCGACTTAATTAAAATTTATAAACAAATTTCATTCACTTGTAACAGACACATTCCTATGAAAATAATGTTCTACCAAGCACCATCGGGCCACGATATGAAATATTTTCATTATTTGCATAATTATTGTTTGAGGCACACGCTTCCATTAAATTGAATCCAAAATTTGATGTAATTTAATAGAATAAAAAAATCTGCATAGATCTATCCGAGTGTCAAATAAACTACACAAGGAATACAACAAGTGCATTCCACGCTGACAGACAGTATGCATGAAAAAAAAACATAGCCTAAAATCAAGCAATGTTATCTACAAAAAGTGTCTTTCGTTTTTTTGTTAATAATAATAAATTTTCATTCTCAGCTACATTGATAGTCAAACAACAGTAAGTCAATTGTTTCTAGTTTCTTCTTAAAGCACCAGTGAAAGTTAACGCTAACTACATAAAGTTGTCCTTTTTTAATGTTTTTTAAGATCATACCTAAAAAAATTAGCATCACCATGAGCAATATAAACATAAAATACAGAATAAATTATAAAATTTGGACATAAGTCTTCAAATCACCATCTGCTTTGTAAAGTTACAAAACAATAAAACGCCGGTTTTCGTTCTCCTGCAAAGTTAAGACTTTTGTAGATAGTCTTGTTTGACTTTAAGCACTTGATATAAACATGAGACTCGTCACCTAGGTTTGTATTCTAGACAATAATCTCAAAAAGTATACTTCGCCATAAAAAAAAGTATGATTACGACAGATGAAACTCCTTTTCTCAAAAAAATAAATAATATATATGTATATATACTAATAGTGAACACATTTTAGAAGCAGAATCCTTTTCGTATCACACTCATTTGAATGAACTGACAGAAGAGCGTTTGATAGGCGGTTGCATTCTGCCAGCTTTGTTAATTTTATTACAGAACACTGCTATGGGAATGCTGCGGTAATTGCAGGGGTACTTTACTTCACTTCACTCGCACCGGTAAACTGCATCTTATTTGGGCTGAAAATAAAAAAACATCAGACACTTAATGGGGATTCTTACACCAGTAAATTATAAAAAAAGTGAGAACTCTTGTCACTTGAGAAATTGTGAACAAGCCATTTAAAAAAATATAGAATAGATTTTTATCATAAGAAATGGCTTTGAAATTTGACAAAAAAATAATTGACCTGTCTTCAAATGATAAATATAGATGGATGGATTTTATCACGAAATAAAAATTAATATTCTTAATAAATTGTGGGGCTATAATGCAGAGTACTATTTCTAAAATGAGCGATATTGAGTTAGGTGTGCAGATAGGGTAATTCAAGCCTAATGAATCAACTGGTATTATTAGTTTTACAATAAAATGTTTAAAACATTGTCGTTTTTCAACTTGAAAATCGTATTATTTCCAACGAGAAATCATCTACCTTTTCTTGAAAAATGCACTATTTCCATGTTATGGCAATGTGCACTTTTCAAAAATTTCAGAGCAAAATTTTTTTTTGCAAAACGCACTATTTGTATTGAGCTGTCAAATATTGGCAAATTTGACTGTATATTTTAAGCATTGTGATCTGCTCTGAAGACAGTAAAGGAAAGGATAACATTTTTGTTTATTCCTGACAGGAAACCAAATCAAAAAGAGGACCAAACGAAGGACCGAATCAAAATCGTTTGGACGTGCGCGAAAATGAGATTTGACAGCCGTATTCGCCATTCATATTGGTCATACATATTTCAGCGAACGTTCAGGGATGACTTGTAATTGGAATGTTCATGGATGTATCGCTATTGATTTGTGAATTCTTCAATGAAACTTGATGTTTACCCAATTATAAACAGGGCTTCAAGCCGGAATGGAACCGAAAACTGTTATTTTTGCCGGAATGAAAACTGAAACCGAACCGAATAAAAACATGTTTTTTTTCGGTCCATGCTAGTATTTTGGGCAAATCGGTAAATTACTATAGGGTTTCGAGGTTTACAAATTCCTCAGTGAGCTAAAAAAAAAAACTGTAAAACCCTATAGGGTTTTGAGATTTTCAATTTCCTCGGTGAGATAAAAAAAAAAAACGTGTCACGGAGATATTTTGGACAAATCGGTAAATTCCTGGGCTTTTGGATTAGAGCTGAACCGAAAACAGTTATTTTTGCCGGAACGAAAACCGGAACCGAACCGATATATATTTTTCTATTTGAACCGGAACGAAAAAAAAATAGCGGTTCGAAGCCCTGATTTTAGTCACGCAGCTAGAGCTGAGCCGAAAACAATACTTATACAGACGCAAATCGTCTCTTTGCTGATAAAATAATATTATTTTTTTTATTTTGTACTAACTTGTGTTTCCCCAAATTTTTTTGTTTTTTTTGTATTGTTTGAAAATAAAAAAAGAAAATAAGTTTATTTTTTGTACACTTAGTTCTAGGAAATAGTGCGTTTAAAAAAATGCATTAAAATGACGAATTTAAAATACTTTTAATTGATTCAATCATAATATTATGCTTGTGTTGTTCGCTATAGTTTTTTACCTTTACTGAAAAGTTTTATTTTTGGAAATAGTGCGTTTTGCATTATAACCCCACAATTGTGAGCGAAATGTGCTTTTTTATTTTTTTAATCTACACCAGCACCTCTAAATATTTTAACCACGAGCCGCCACTGCCTAAAACCCAGTAAGACCAAATTAAAATACCTGGGAGTCAGCAGGGGGCATCTGTTGGACGTGTGCGGTGGTGGAAGTCTGCTGTTGCAGCAGTTGCTGCGCTTGCGTTTGCTGTGCTGGCATTGATAACGTCGTCGGTTGCTGAGGTCTCGCACCAGTCTGACCGGTCGAAGGTTGCCTTTGGAGAGCTGCAGATACTTGCGAGAGAATCACCTGTGTGTGACCGGCCGTCCCAGAACTGACTCCGTGAGTGGCCCTAACTTGACTAACGTTACCTCCCACAACCTGTTCCAAATAGAATGATACATGAAATAAATATTATGATTTATGGAAACAAAAAACGCTTACGGTTTGCTATTCATTAACTCGTTGGGTGCTAAGAACACGCCTAGCGTTTTGGTGGATTTATTTAAGCACGGGCGCAATTTGCTTTAGCGTGATATTATTATTTCATTGTTTGGCAAAATAGAAAAATAATAATATCAAATCGGTAGTGCGGACCTGCAGACGTCGTGTTTTTTCATATTTTTTTTTCACATAAAGGTTGGGAAGTGAAAGTGAAAGTGTAAACACTTTCACTTAGAATGCATTTACTACATAAATTTCAAATTTTAATTTGCATTATTTACTGTTCATCTTTTTACATTCTTTGAGTATTGAAGTGTTCTGTCTAGAATTTTATACATAAAAAAACTACAAATATTTTTTTTAAAGAAGTGAGTCCGTGATAAAATATACCCAAGAAGGAATATGTGCAACTAAATCGAAAGATCGCCGAGACGTTCTGATGATTTCGTCAGAAATTGATGGTGCATCAACAGAACGATTAATCGCCGAGAAAATGTTTTAGAAAAGCCGAACATGGTAATACAATACAACAAATTCATGGCTAGAGTGGCTACGATGGTCAAATGTATACTTGGCATGGCTACGATGATCAAATGCATACTTCCCATGTAGAAAAAAGCATTAAGATGTTTTAAAAAATAAGGTATTCATTTATTTCAAACAATGCTACTAAATTCTTATTATATGTACAATATTAAAAATTCAACTAAAATATCATTATATACAGGCTACAAGTTATTGAAAAATTAGTGGACCCCTCTTCAAAACAAAAAATTAAAAGAGTACATCTTCCTATTTTCTGCAAAACATACCCAGATAGAAAAACCAAAAGAAGACGGTGCAAATATTTTTGGCATGAAAAAAAGGAGAGAAAAGCCTCCCTTTTTTTGTCTGGAATATCCAAATGAACAGGGTTTGTGTCTGGATCCATGTTTTCCGTTATATCACCAACAACTGCTATATATTGTTTAATACAATAATATTGCTTAGTGTAAGTTATTTTTTCAACTATTTTTTACAATTATGTTATATTCAATTTACATATATGTTTACAAAAGATGTAATTTTATTCACGTAAATGAAAGTAATTGTATGCTATTTTTTCATATTGATAAATGTATTTATTGTTTGCTATGTATGTATGTATACTATATTATATAAATATAAATCAGAAAGCTAACATGCAATTAATTTATTTACAAAAATCTTGGAAACAAATGCATTGTAAATGCATCTTTATGCAGGCGCCGGTTATTTTTAAGTACCATAAAATATAGACGCATTCCTGAAATTTGTTAACGAGAATAATAAGACTATAAAATCATCATGCTACAATGAATCCATTTTAGTTTGCATTGAATGTATTAATGTCAATGAAATCACCTGAATGGTCTGACGAGGCATAACTCTGGCTCCGGCCTGAGGAATTTGTCGCATGACTTGCTGCAAATGCTGAACTGTAACTCCGGCCGGCAGTGTTTTGTGACCCCCTTGCGCTTGTACAATCACCTGAGTGCTTCCTCCCACCTATAAAATACATTAAATAAGATCCAGAAAACATAAAACATTAATGTAATTTTAATATATCTAATGGCTTATAGCTAAAATATTGTATATCCAATTTTGATCAAAAATGGTAGTAAAAAAAGATAGGTTTCAATATTATTTCAATTGAATTACTATTACATTAACTATTCTAATCTAAAAATCTTGGGTAAGTATATTTTATGTCACTAAATGCATGGTGGCGTTTATACAATAGTAGTAAATTATTTTATGTTGAAAATATAACAAAATACATATTCAACATATTTTTTTTATATATTAAATTTATTATCACAACCATGCATATATTATTTTATTTTAATTCAAAAATAATATATTGTAGGCAAACAGAGTTCTATACGGACCTACACTATATTAAATATATTTATTTCAATGGTCATATACCCACCACCAACTGTTAAACTCATGTTTTTTACAAAGGCAAATCTATACAAGCTGTACAATGTTAAAACTTCCTAATTCATATGTGCGCCTATTCAAATGAAAGTTTGTTCGTACCAAAGTGCGAAATATTCAAAAATCAAATTCTCTTGTACCAGTGAAAACCATCCAATCCACAATTATTTTTAGCCCATATTTTATTTCCTTGACAATATATTGACAATTTATCTTTATGCTAAATGAAAATTTTCATTCCAGTTCAGAAAATTCACTTATTTTACACAATGCAGTGCGGAAGAAAATATTTTCCGCAGACTTTCAAATTCAGTTTTCTCTGTTGTTACATTACATTATGATTTATGGAGATACAATATTTTAGCTTTAAGCTGTCGTCGACATGTAACTGAAAGATTATTTTTCACAAAATTTGAGAAGTGAGTTAATTTGGATTGAATTAGATTTTTTCTTATAGTTTGATTATTATATAAATATAAAAAATTTTTTTTTTTGGATATGGATCAATTTGGGAAGAATATTATTTATCATTTCAGGTGGTAAATATTTTTTTTGAATTATAAAACGCATATTTATTTATTGACTTAGTAATAATTATCATAACTATTATATAAGAGGACAACCTGCGTGAGTTTATGTCCTTGGCGCTGTGCCATAGTGAACTGTTGCATCTGAAGCTGTCGGAGCTGTTGAGGAGTTGCCATTTTCATTGGTGCTTTTCCGGAGACTGCAGTCGCTACGCCAGACAACACACCTATGCTTCCGGCAGCACTCTTAACCCCACTGCCCCCTGCGCTTATTCCAGACCCTACAGTGACACCTACACGTTCGCCGGTCGCTCCTTGTACAGCCTGTAATTTTATCATGCTGTAGTACACAACTGCAATGAGGAAATAAAGAATTTGTCCACAACATTGAGTCAATTATAAAATTGTTTTAAAACATGAGTATTATTAACTGGCACGTTAGTACAAGATGACACTTGTTGACGTTGACTCAATGTCAAAACCGAGTGCTTGTCTGTACTCTGCATATTTTTCATTGTTAGACATACGCACATATATATATTGTTATGTCCCGAGTGCAAATGCTATACTTAAACAATTTGATCTGTGAACCTTAACAGCTTAACGACTGCATGTTTTTTTTATAAAATTTCACCTGGATAAATGAAATTTTGCGAAAATTTGTAAACTGAGATTTCTTTACCAAATTTAATTTTCTTAGCTTCCAGATACTTCTCCTATACGCATATATGAGTCCGCCGGCCAGAAACCTTTGTTTTTTAAAGACTCAAATACGTGTCCGCGGTCGTTAAGCTGTTAATATTTAATGAATGATGTGTGTAAGAACTTGAAGATGTATTTTTAGTAATAATTAATTATAAATGAGAGTTAAGAAATGCGTTATACAGAAAATATAGTTGCCTGGAGTTGCTTCTGCTGAGTGAGCGCTTGCTGACGTTTGTACAGGGTGTTAATGTCTACGTCTGTCACTCGCGCTATGGTCTGCTTGCTGACCGTTCCCACTGCCTAAAATTATCAAAGTTACGCAATGATTTTAGAATATTAAAATATTTTAAACTTTAATTTTAAAATTTTAGATTAAAATTTTAAAAGTTTTTAAAATAAAATAAAAAATATTTGACATTACAGCTTACGCCAATGCGTCAAATATTTTTAAAGTTTTAAAGTTGAAAGATCATACGAGATATACTCGATGAGAATTTTTGTAAGTCACATGAGATTAACTCAAGGAGAATTGACGTCACAAACACCCATGTCTTAGATCTCAATTGAAAAATTGAAAAAATCCAATTTGACAATGTGACCTTACCGGGAATCGAACCCGGACCCCCCTGATCGGTAGAGCAAGCTCTAACCAACTAGACCACAGCGGGCGACGATGATAGATTGTCGATTACAAGACTCCTGGTTACACCAAGATAGAAAGTGAAAAACAAATTACAGCAAAACCATTCCCAATTCATGAGAATAACTAGAGCAGAAAGTTCAGAGCTTTATTCTGTTGAGATTGAACAAGCGATATATGTATATCTGGTTCATATTACGACAGAAAGCACAAGCATCATTTTTCAAAGATTTAACATCAAAACACCACTGTATTCTGTAAAATATTCATAGATCTAAATAAAATAACCTGGGCTATTTGCGGCCTCTGTTGAGGTGAAGAAACTTGAATGGCCGCCACGGACACAGGAACGGTCTTGGTTGTGGAAACAACTTGCTGACCGACGCTCATCTGCTGTACGAGTGTGCCCTGTTGACCGACAGTGCCGGGTTGCTGGAACAGCTTTTTCTGTCGGGCCAGAGCTTGTTGTCTCAGATATTGCAATTGAACTGAATTCAAAGGTTTTCCGCCTGCTGTTACGGTTCCGGCTGCCGCTGCTGAAATAGAATTCAAAATATACTAATGAAACTTCCATACAATTTAATTGCTTCGTATCATGGACCTTTTGGATAAGGATTACTGTTTTCACAAAATAATTAAGATTTCCACTGAAAACTTTTCCGCATACAACTAATGTTTTAAATCAGGGTTTCTTAACGGGGAGGCCGAGATTTATTTCTATATAAGGGAGCCACATCACAATCCACGGGAAAATTTTTCAAAATCCCTAAATTTCTGTGATTTTCAATTTAAAATTCTTGGAAGAGCTTAAAAAAGGTCCCACGCTGCTACATTTGGGAAAACCGCAAATTCCTGGGTTTTTGAAATTCGAATTTTTATGGGAAGACAAACAATGGTATGCAGGCCACAGAAAATTAAAGACACTCAAAAGGGGCCACAGGTCCAAAATGGTTAAGAAACTCTGTTTTAAATGATATAATTAATTTTCACAGTAAAAATAAGGTAAATAATCGTAACAATATGGTGCTACTCTTACCTTTAGCAACCACAGATGCACCCTGCTGAGGGGCAACCACAATTCTCTGCTGCCGCTGGGCGGGATCAGGCTGAGAGGCACGCTGTGGAGTTCGAAGAGGTGCAGCATTCGGGAGGGTGGTGATTGTTGGGGAAGCGCCTACTGGTGGCGGAGAAGCAGCAACCTTTGCTGCAGTCTGAAGACGGACAGTAGTCGGAGAATCAACAGCCGGAGTAGCAGCAGCGGGAGCAGACTTCTGCTTCTCCTTTGCTATCCTTTCAGCCCTACGAGCCGCGATCTCCATAGGAGTGGGTGGCGTCTCATAATCGACACCGTAGTCGCTTAACACAGCAGCATGCTTGGGATTCTTCATGGTGGGATCGTCATATCTCCGTTTGGGTGCGGCCGTCTTCTTGCTGAGGACACCCTTCATGGCATCGTGGCGGGTGAGGACAGCCCGCGTGAACGACACGTTGTTGTCCTGTTCGTAGAGCCGAGACGTCCCGGCAGGGCGCCCTCCTCGCGGTGTCGCTTTGCAAACACCCTTGGTCTTTTTTTGTTTCTTTTGGGCGGAGTCGGCGGAGGGTTTGCCTTCTTCCCGCGGGAGCACGGCGGCTTCGTATCGGTTGCGACACTGCTTCGGAGAGCGGTACGCACCGGAGAAGTTGTTCACCAGGTCGGCGACAAGGTCCCAGTTGGGAGTGTGAGCGGCGGAAGCGGCTGCCAAGTCGAGAGGTAGGCCTTGAGAGCGCACAGCCCGCAGCAGCGCCATGTCTTCTGTCACACTCCAGTCGGGGAGGGCGTCGGGCTCGGGATGCGGACGGGGAGGAGGCTTGGATCCCGGAAGGGGGGCTGGAGGTCTGGCCACTCCCCGGTACTTCTGCAATTTGAGATCGCGGCGCATCTTGGCAAGAGCGGGAGACGGCCTTTCGAAGAGAGTGCGCGGCGCGTAAGCGGCCTCTTCTTTGCGATGTGTTTTGAGTGGTCTCCTTCCATCCGGACTGTGGCCCGCTTCGGGGCGCGGCCTCTTGTTTTCCCGCTTCACGTACACAGGCGGCAGCTGAGTCTCCAGCATTATTCGCCAGTCGTACAGATATCCCAGGGACACGTCCACATATACGTCGTCGTCTCCCTGTGGAGGCGTCGGCGGACACCACATCTGAAAAGGATTGTCCAGTGAAATGCGACATATCTAACTAGGGTATAATGACATCTCAACTGATACTTTGTTACTCTTAAAAAAACATTATCCTTTTCAGCAATTGAAATTTGAAGCAGCTATCATAAAAGATGATCCTCCATAATTGAAAGTCAATCGCAAGATAAGAACATCAAGTGTATCAATGTAATTTATTACTAAAAATTGGAAGTACATACTTACTGGCATTCTTTCAGTAGCATCTTGTGATAGCCACACCTGGAATAGAAATGGGTCTTTATTGAAACCGGTAACTAAAAAAACAATAAAGAAAAATAGTTCCCTGAGGCGAATTATAAATTGTGAAATTTTGTTACAATAGAAAAATTTGAATGATTGCAATCATCAATAGTCAATGAAGTCAGATTTTTCCTCTGTGCAAGAAATATTAGTTCCATATAATTGGTATATTTATGTTTGATTATACATATATACAGCAGAAATCGTTTCAGGTGAGATTTTTATAAATTTACGTCTAAACATTCTAAGTCATAAAATTAAAAATTAAATTAATGTCTACACATTCTTAGTCTACAATAAGAATTTTTGTGCGCACAAGATTCATGAATATTGTTTTAATTTAAAGGAAGTGCTTGTGTGAGCGTAAAGATTTTATTTAGAAATTCAAGAATATTTATTGAAAACGTCGAGAATGCTACAATGAACGAAGTAGACAAAATTCAAATAGACACATTCCAATACAGTCGAGTGAGCCACTGTCATATATTTTCTTTCATCTTTTTTGCTCTAAGCATGTTCTGTACTACATATTCTGCGCTTACTGTGGATAAGGAATGGTCATCTCTTCACTAACAAAATAAAACTAACTGATGAACTGATTGTAGCAAGATTTTGCATGCGCAACCAAAAAATATGTTCAGACAGCTTGAAGACATTATTTAACCGGGTATAATGTGCAGTCACAGAATAAATGCTGGGTTTTGATTTATAATAGCAAAAGTTTACAGATTTCATTTAAATAACTTATAACAAATAATTTCTTATAAGCATTAGATTGAAGTTATAGTTATAAATACTTTTAATGGTTTTTTTTTTAAATCCAAAAGAACTGTAAAATGTTAGATTTAGAATGCTTGTAAATCAATAGATACATATTTTCGGTTCATTAGGTTGTAACCTCGTGGAAGTTTGTTTTTAGTATAAAATTGAGTTTGTTACTCCATTTGTTATGTTACAAATTGTGACATGTGTTTCACCTCTTTAAGATGAAACTTTCATCATCAGAAATAACATTACTAAAAACACAATTTACGCATAAACTTAGAATTGATTATAATTCTTAAGTCATAATCTAGACAATAATGTACAAGGATTTTTCCTTTTCTAATGTCTTTGATTAATAAACTAATAAGTTGATTCCTTCTTTTAGTACACCCAGCAGCTAAATATTTTCAATCATGATAGAAAAGTTTGGTGCCCCAACGAGATGTTTCCATCGAACCACTGATGCAAGTGGCCAGTCAAATGTTGTATGAGAAGCACTGATCTACATACGGGCATTAATTTATCTGCCTGTGATATACCCAGCAAAAACTTTCTTAGGTCAGGATTTTTTCATTGATATGTGCACATTTCATGTCGAGGAGAACTTTTCATCAATGTGTACTGTTATCTTAAACTCACCCAGGCTGTAGTAATAAGTCATTATATTAACACTTAATAGGCGGGAAACGACAAAAGTCTTTTTTAGCGTATTGTCGGTAGAATGCGGATCACAGCATAATGTTTTTTTATATCTTCGCTTTTTTGCAGGACATATAATATCACAGGTTTGTTTGTCGGCATTAAATAAAATGCCGCAACTAATTAACATTAGTCCTAATTCTTTGCTAGAAAGGGTGACACATGTGTTTTGAATATTTACGCTGTAATTTTTACGGCATTAGATTTTACACTTCCAGTGGTAGTAAAGTTGTAGAAATGGCGATTGTATATTATAATTATTTATATAATTATAAAATATTGATAAATATGCTATTTTGTTATATAGAATGTTTTGAATATTTAATATTTATAACATGCGGAGTGCTATCTACTAAATTGATAACAAGTTTTATATTCAGCTTAGAAACATAGTGAAATTATGATGTTATCGAAATGTCCTCATTTTATTTTTAATGATTAAATGTCACGTATGATTTTTTTTAAAATTTCAATCGAAAATATCGTTTGGTTTAGAAGTTGTGTTGATTTTAAGAATGTAATATATTTGTGCGCTAATCACTAAAAAACGCCCGCTACAGGCTTGAGTCTATTTTTGAAACGCCTGACTAAGAAGTGTTAAGGTCACTCGCTTCAAGCATATCCTTGGGTCAATCATATTTTTGTAAGTGTAAATAAAATGTATGGGACAATGGGGATTGGATAAGTTCAGTGATCATCTTTGCTTCGCAGTGCTTGCTTATATCCCGGACGTTTGGATTGGCATTGCCGTTTTGGTGCAACATGTCTCTGTTTTCTAAAAACTCGACTAAGAAACTTTAGATCGCCAGTGCCAAACCAAACACGTGTCAGGCGACCGGTCGGAAACGATATAAACAAGCACGGGAGAGCGAGTGTGACACCAAAACAACAAACGTCAGGCATATAGAAACAACCATAGCAAGGAAAGTCACTTTATTTCCAATTTACAGATGTAATTTATGTACACAGATATTCTTGCATCCCAATCGAACGACCGAGTGCGTTTAGACGCTCGCCACCGCAAACCCGACGCTTAAAACGATAACGCACGCTCTCTGACCGATCTGAGATCGTAAAAACTGCCGGATTGAAATACTGGGGGTCTGCGTCTCCAAACACAGATTAATAATTTATTACAAAAAGTAACATTCATTCCTCTGAGATAACTAAAACATATCTCCTCTTACATTTATTTATAGATTTAGACTGACAGTTTCAACATAAAAAAGATATATTTAGATTATATTTAAAAAAAGATCCTAAATTCAGTTAAAGCATATTTACACCGAGCTTAAAGATAAAATTGTTCGCTTTCTGACCGGGTTTCCGCCCGCGCTCAAATCTCATTCATGAGTTCGCCGGCTTTGCCAGGTCTCCCGGCAACCTTGGAGACTTTAGAGACCTTCCTAGCGAGGGTATCCTTTTCTGGATTGCAAGAGGACCGACGCGCCCTGACGATAGGCTCGGTAACAGAAAAGGGCAGTGCGGTTATGTTGATGACGGGTTGCTTAAAAATTATCGACAGACCGTCTTCAGGTAACGACGCCGCCCTTCTCGTAATCCAAGAGTCAAGCGGTCCATTGATGGCAACGTTACGCACTCCTCTTAGACCTGACCCGAGTTTTCTTTTTTTTTTAGGTAACAGATCTCTTCCTGGAAGTTTAACAGGGGGCTCAACAGGGACCTTAGAGTCCAAATCTATATCATTTTTGAAATCAATAGAATCATTATTTTCACAGACTTCTTCCGCAGAAGGATTCTCTTTAACATCGACTCTTTCAGCTAGATTTCTACAGTCAGAACTCTGAACTGAACCATCGTCCACATTTGAGGAGGCAGATTCGCAAAAATCAAGAGGAACGCGATCTACAACTTCATCACAATTGCTTTTCGAGAGTGTCCTTCTTCGGAGGACAACGGATCCGGTCCGTGAAGCGAGGCCGCGCTTGCGGTTTCGAATGGTTTTGTCGAGAGGAGAGACGTCGGGTGGAACTGGACTCACGTCGAGCGTCCATAAATTGATTTTTACCGTGCCGCGGGATCTGGTACGCGGACTCTCCCCGGGCACATTCGAAACATCCGAATTTAAATAGTCCGCAGGAGCGGCCGGGTCAGAAAAATTTGAACATGAATCTTTATCCGAATCAGGCCTGGGAGCCAGATCGGGTTCTACTGCGACACGGAATTCATTCTCAGCATCGGAAAACTTGCGCACATCTGAAACGTCAGGATTTGGCGGCCTACTACGTCTATTCCGGAGACGGACGGGACGCGCACTAGGTGTCCTACGGGATGCTACAGAGTTTTTAACAATCGAGGTGCGTCTATTGGGCGGACGATCGGACACCTGATTGGCTGCATCTCTCCTTGAGAAAGTAAGGCATCGGTCCAGAGCGGGATCTGGTGGCGGAGGGGTGTCTGGCCTTTGCAACAGGCGTCTTGCAGCTTCCCACTCTTTCTTCTGCTTTTCCATCTCTGCCGCAGCTTGTTGTTCTGCAAACGCCGCCGCCTCGCTGGCTTCTACAGTCCGCATAGCATAGCGTTCTACGGGTGATAGCTAAAACAAAGAAAAGCCAATTGTTCAGTAATAACTTTTTGTTTGTCAAAATCTGATATCAACTTTTGCTACTACAGTAACAGCTCGATCGGTTGAATTTGATGTGATTATAGGTGTGGGGGTTTGTGCAAAAAGATAATAGGTTGGCATTAACGTATCCAAAAATCGTTACTAAAAATAAACAGTGAAAAACTATCACTAGTCTTCGAATTCCCCCACATGATGAAATCAAATTTCTTGCATGTGAATCTCGACCATATTTACTTTTAGAATAAATTTCTGCTTCACTATCATGTTCGATTGTGAAAGGATAAAATTTATATCATTTTTTTTTTATTTAATTCATTCAATGTGGAGCATATGGCCTCATAATGGAGATATCTCAATAAGAGTTTTTCCACAAGAACAGTTGCTCAACCATTCTTTTTTGAAGAGTAAGTAGTAGGGAGAGAAATGATGGAGCAGAACAGCACTAGTGGTTGGTTAATCACTCTCATTAGATTTTTAGACATCACAAACATCCATGCCTTCGAATAGAAACATTGATTGAAAAAAAAAAATATTTACATTCCACTAAACCACAGATGAAATATAAACCTCCCACTATTAATAATTAACAAGCCATGACTAGTGCCGACACTAACAGTGATGGTATTAATAAAAAAAAATGGTATTAATAAATTATTTTTACTGAACATTACTGTACAGTAAATTCTCCAAAAACCTAATGCGGAGTTAGTTTCAGCGTTATGTGAACACTCGTTATCGGATACATGAAACTCGTACGAAAATTAGGGTTACATTCTTTTCTAGAAAAACACTACAATCCCAAAAACATGATTGTTTAAAAATTATGTCATGCTTCGTTCAAATATTTACATATTTCACACTTCCAGTCATTTTAACTCATTGGCTTCGGATGACTCGCCGGCGAGTCTTTTGAGTGCCCTTTTAAAATTACGGATGACTCTTCTGAGTCTGATGAGTCTTTTCGCCAGTCTGACTGAGGCATTGAAATATTTACATCCAATACGACAAATGTTTTAGATTCTCTACAGCAAGGGTTACCAATCTTTTTGGACGGGGAGAACCACATTTTTTCAAAATCTCAAAACCCAGGAATTTACCGATTTGCCCAAAATAATGTGACTCTTTTTTTTTAGCTCTTCGAGGGAATTTGAAAATCTCAAAACCCTAGGAATTTAACGATTTGATAAATTAGTTGGCGGGCGCATCGGAATCAGTGCGGGCACGGGGGGTTGGTAACCCCTGCTTTACAGAGATGGCATACAAATGTTTGATGCATCATTTAAAAAATAAAATATTAAAAAATGTGCAAATATTTTTTTTACTGTGATGAAAAATCAGCAGACAGTTGAAATACAACTTTTTTTTCTGAATGATTTTTATTGAAGAATAAATTTAGGATATGTAGTAAATAAAGACTATTTGATTATTTATATGATAAAAATCGAAAAAAACATTTTTTTCTTTCAGTTCGTTTTCCTGATTTTTTAGAAAGTACGAAAGGTTTTTTTCTGTTTGCCTGTATATATATAAAACAATAAATTGAGAAAACATAAAGGTTTAGTTCTGTGATATAAATCGATACATACAGTCAATCCTGTTTTAATGCGATAGATGCGTTCCACGAAATATCGCATAAAAAAAATTTCCACACGACTTCCATACAAAAAGTGGGGATACGTTCCATGAATTTTAAAATCCGCATAACTGTGAAACAGCTATTTAAAATATACCAAAAATCGCATAAAAAAAACTTGATTTCCATAGAAAAAGTGGGGATACAATACATAAATTTTAAAATCCATATAACTTTGAAACAGGGAGGAGTTAAAATATACACTAAATGGCAGATTATAGGAAAATTAGAGGAAAAACACCAGTGATCAGAGCTAATTCAGATTTTCTTTTTCGATAATTAATTGGTTATGCAGTTTGTTACACCCATAAATAATTTTTTTAAGCTATTAAAACTTGAATGCGCGTTTAGAATTTGAATCATTTAGAATGAATCATTCTACTTTACTGAAAAGTTGGAGACCTTCTTAAATTATTTTCGCAGTGGACGAACTGTTTAAAGCTAAATGAATGACATCATCACTTAAAGCATTATCCGTAAGTAGTTCATCGATATAATTTTCGCTATAGGTATCAAACCTTTCTCCGCCAAGTTCATGTGCTAAAGTAGTGTTTATGATTCATTCTCTATTCTACCCAAAATACAACGATACATGCTCACGATGTAATATTTAAAAAAATATATATATCGTAAAACATAGTACATTTTTTAAAAATTCGCATTTCTAAAAAACCGCATAACTTCGAAATCGCATTAAAAAAAACCCGCATAAAAACAGGATTGACTGTACATTTATCCTGGCGGTTCGTTTTCTCGATTTTGTTTAGAATGCACGAGGTTTTGTTTTCTGATTACAAAATTCATGGGTATTTTGTCAACATCTGGATGTCATGTTATATGATCCCGATGTTAATAAAAACTTCAATAAATTATACTTCTTAACCCCTTATTTCAAAATATCTCCGTGATCAATGTTCCTTTTAAGGCAAGAGGTTAGCTGCGCGGACCGATCAAATATTAATTGAACAACTGTCTTGTAGTACGCGCCAACCCGGAATGAGTGCGTGGGGGCTTCCCAACTACTGCGCAGCCATGCACGCGCGCAGCTTAGAGGGAATGTTGTCCGTGACACAATTTTTTTTTGACGGTTTTTGGTTACATTCCGGTTCGAAACCCTGCTAGCAAATGACCATCATCAGCCGAAGATAAAAAAATAGCATTAACAAAGTTAGACACTGTTACCCATATGCGACGTGTTTCCAAGCCCACTTCGCAAAGTAAAATGAGCTTAAGACAATGTTTAAATATATCATAACAAAATTAACTGCCGTAATCACCTGGTGCATGAGAGCTTGAAGTTCCTGCTCAGCTTTGCTGAGAGGCTGCTCTTGCTGTTCGGGTTGCGGCTGCTCTTCGATGGGAATCGACTCATCGAATTCTGCTAGCTCAGCGGCCACTTCAGCACGGGCTGTCCTTGCTGCCATAACATCGGCTTCGTCTTCGCATTGTGCCAGGGCGCTTTCTAAAGCTGAGACTCCTCCGGTGGACGGTTCTTCACTTTCTGTCGATATTTCTTTGGAAACTTCCATACGACGGCCGGCGTCCTCCTCTTTTCCCACATCGAACAAGTCTTGAATTGTCGTCTGAAATAAAATGAAAGACATTATTAACTTTTCCGGTTCTAAGCTTAAGAAATGCGACCCCAATACCCACATTTTCTTAAATATCTATTTTAATATGGGTGATACAATGTTTATAATTAAGGTATTCTTATATCATAGTTTTTTGGACCTTTTGTAGTTTATATAAATACGATAAGACAAGAGATAAGCGCCCGCTTATCAGCGATCGTTTGTAAGATAACTAGACTGAACGCTAAGCAATGCTCGCCAGTAGCACATTGACATTTGCATTGAAACCACGTATATTTTACGCGCAACTTAAAATATGATTATTTATTAAAAAAACACGGATTTTTATAAAAAAATGTATGAGGAATGATGCAGAGAGATATTTTAAAGCCCTTAGACTATTTATTTTTTTGAAATTCATAATAATAAGGCCAATAATGAGGAAACCACTGGGGTCCCTAAAAGACCCCCATCGGCCGAGAAGTATTTTTCTAGTCTCCGAGCCGCGAGAGTTAATAAAATATGTATGACAGCTGTTCCCAACCATTTCCATCTCAGACAATTGTTTAAAATATAATTCCTTCACAAACCAAGATGGTCTAACTCAAAAGGTATATTCGAACCTCGTTCCGAAAAATCCCAATCTGATTGATTGCAGCTCATTAGTATCATTATTTGTTTGCTTTATTTCGATTCTATCACCCCCTCCTTGCTTCCCTTAAAAGGAAAAAACCCAAACTCCATTTTGTAATTTCATAATTTAAAATTTTATAATCAATCTTGCTTCATTACTTAAGCAAACTTTGCGATAGTAAGTCTGAAGATGCCTCTGAAAGAGGCGAAACACGTGTCACAAGTTAGTTACACAATACGTGGAATAATCAGTTATTTAAAATTTTATATTACTTTTAAAAAAACTTTACAAAAAACAAAAATCTAGCAATTCAATGCAAAGATTCCTCCCCTGGCATTCTGAAATTTCTCCCCAGGGAGGGAATTCCTTGCTGGTTGGGAACCCCTGATGTATGATAGAGGTACCCAAACCAATCAACTAGGATCAACATTAAGATTTAATTTAGTTTTATGACATTTATGGGCGAATGGCATGCCCTTGTATAATTAACTTTGAATACATGTTGTGTTATAAAAAAGTATTTGCACTATTTTCAGTATTCATTCACAGCATTTTTCCCACCTCATCACTGTATTCTAGTTATTGTAAGACTTGTCTGGCACAGTTGGCTGAAGTAACAGCCAAAAGTTGCTTTCTTGTCTATAGTGAGGTGAGCTATACATGGATTTTATTCATTTTAGGATTCAAAATAAATCCAGAATAGCTTCAAAAGCAACCTGTCGAGTTCCTAATGATAATTTATTTCAACAAACAGCAAAAATAAGCTTACACTTTTGAAATATGCAGTGGTAAAGTTTCCGCCTTCAATGGCAACATCACCCAGCATTCTCTTTTGATTGGCTTTCTTGAGAATGTTTTCTTCGATTGTTTTCTCAGATACCAATCGGTAAATATGCACGTCCCGGGTTTGACCGATGCGGTGACAGCGATCCTGGGCTTGAGCGTCCATCGTGGGATTCCAATCAGAATCATAGAACACTACGGTGTCAGCTCCGGTGAGATTCACTCCCACACCGCCAGATCTCGTTGACAGGATGAAAGCGAAGATTCGCGGATCGCTATTAAAACGTTCCATTAAAATCTGTCTCTGTTCTACACGCGTCGTGCCGTCAAGTCGAAGATAAATATGGCCGTGGAAATTTAGGAAAGCCTCCAGGACGTCAAGCATCTTCGTCATTTGTGTGAATATTAATACTCGATGTTGTTCAGTGCGGAGTTTTCTTAATAAATTATCTAGAGTTTGAAGTTTACCTAAAAAAAAAAACATTTAGAGAGCAGTTTAAACTATACTTAAATTTAATCTTTCAGAAACTAATTGATGTTATATGTACGGTTAAAACCAATATAAATCATGACAATTTTGTTCTTAAATTTACAAAAAAGATTTAACTGTAAAACGTCACATCAATTCACATAATTCATGGAAGCTCGAAACATCTTATTTAATATACCAGTTACCTTTGCTTGAGTTATTTAACCAGTTAGCCGCCAACGTCGAAGTATTCAATACGAATGCGACTCACGGGTGAGACGATGGCTAACGAAGGGTTAAGCATTCCTTCAGTAAAAAATAAACAAAAGATGACAAAATAATTGAGAAAACTCTTAATATATCTCACCACAATCATACTGAATAAGTCGCGGGTCAGGAAAATGCGTGGTCAAATGTGTTTTGATGGGATGCAATAAATTCAGTACAGGTTTAGCGGCGTGTCTAACTTCGCATTCTATTCGTTTTTCTTCTTCAAGCCTCCAAGGTGTCCCGTGGCTAATGTTACCCCGTATTGCAGGACCCATAGCACCGCATATATAAACAACAAACCTGTAATATTACAATTTCATTAACATGATAAATGGCTACATGAAAGCAACAGTGATTTCATATGAAAATGTTTAGTCAATGATATATTTACATGGCAAAATAAAAATTTGGGTGAATGTTTCTATAAAAAGTGTTATCTTTTATTAATTTAAAAATAAACATTCATCTTTCAAGATGTTTTCAACACATTTCTTCTTATTAAAAAGTTAAGTTTTATGAGCTAATTCCACTTATCACGAGCATCATCCACTGATCTACCTTTAATAAAAAAAATGTGGAATTGGTATAAAAAAGTGCTTAATAATTTTAACTCGATGGCTGCCACAGACAAGATATCCCGTAAAATTTTTTGTGTTTAACACGCCAGTTACGAGTTAACTCGTCAATAACAAATTAAATTAATAATTGCAATTTAGAGCCGACGTGATAAGTAATTACGTACTTTATTTTACTGCAGCTGAAAGGAAATAATACAATGCCTTTTCATCAATAATTGATAGTGGAACATCTTAACCTTCGGGTACTTATTGAGTGGATTCGTATTACAAAGTTCTTCTTAATTCAACCATTCGCTAAATACCAATATCTAGTTGATATTTATTGTAATCTAAAATGATACCTCATCAGTGCAGATATTACGCAAATTTGTCTGGGGTCACTTTGTACCCCACCGGTCCTTGATCCTATTTTCGATGTTTCAGTACTTGAGTGTCAAAAATAATGTTACCTTTTCATTCCTAAGAAGTCTTTAAAAATATTACCTAATATAGGTTGAAAGTGCAAAAGCTCAGATCTTGTTTTGGTAGACATACATTTAACAATATTATTGAGTATACACTGAACACCCCCATTTAAACGGTAAATAAGTTCCACGCGATAGTACTGTGTAAAAAAATATATACAGTGTACAGTGGAACCCCCAATTACACTACCCCGAATTACGCGCTGGCTTGAAATATTCGCCGCAAATCCCCCAATTGCACGGTCGCATTCTATTGTCGTTACTAAGAGACAGTCGTCTGTGCCGCGCATACAGTCAAATGTTGGCTAGCATCTTGTATACAACACGTGCCAGGCTATACACGCATAGCTGGACGTCTGTCTGTGTGCGGGATGTTTACTACTACAAAAACTAAATATTTCGTCCATATTTTTTTTGCAAAACTAAGGGAAATCTTAGTTTTCCGCGAAAAAAACCAAATCCCTAATTTTGTATGAGATTCACACCCCCAATTACACTACCCCCATTACACGGTCCCGACTATAGTGTAAATGGGGGTTTTACTGTATTAAGAATGCAGTCTTGCAATTCCTGCCCCTCTTTGTTCTAGCCCCCTTCCGCATAACCTCTCTGCGCAAAGTAATGAGTAGTTAGTACATGAGATGGTTGTAGGAAATTCCAAATTACTGTTATGCATGAATGTTTGTTTTTTTTGCACCGTTATTTCGAAATCATGTAAAAATAATTGTAAAAAGGAAGTTCAGTGTATACATTTCCAGACATTTACAAACCAAAATAATATCTGCAAATGTAATAATTAAAAATAAATTACAACAACTGTGGTGTTGTAGTTTCCCCCATATACTTAAAATTCAGTTTGGCAGAAAACGAGGTCAATATACAGTACTTTTTTCAAAAACTATTTCAATTTTTCTTTAGCTCACCTTTTAAATATGTCACTAAACATGTTAGTGTAACCTTCTATGGTAGCAACATCTTTTTGAATGGTATCACAGAATTTCAAAACTGGCACGGCACAGGCCTCTCGTAGATCCTCACCGTAAAGGGGACACGCATTACACCGTCTATCATTAACATCATGCAACATGACAAGCAGAGCTTTTCTCCTGGCTTTCAGTAATTCTTCAATGGCGGGCTGTGGAATAAATAGACAAATTCACAGATTGCTAAAATATCATACGGATAATTTGGACCAATACCATTGTTAAAATATATGCACTATCGCCCAAGAAATTATGAAGCTCTAACATCATGGAAAAAATCATTTAACCTTCGAGTTCCTAGCGGGGTCATTCACATTGCAAAATTCATTTAATTTAAATCATTTGCTGACTACAAATAATATCTAGATGGTATTTACTGTAATCTTCAATGGTACTTCAATAAAGGTAACGCAAATGTTTCTGGGATCACTTTGTACCTTGTCGCTCCTCAATCTTATTTTCGACGTTTCGGTACTTGAGTGTTAATCAAGACAAAGGAGATACTGTCAGAACAGAAGTATTTGAAACCAGCACATGTGGTATTAAGTGAGTTATCTAAGAAGTCCTAACGCTACATCATAAGTAAAATAAATAATTTGTTTTCAAGAAATTCATTCTGGATTATAAGTTGTAATAGATGACTCAAACCTTTTCAGGAATAAAGAAAAATAATTATGTACCAAACTCACCTGATAAAATTCACTACGGGCCTCCACATCAGTGTCATTAGTGGACTTGTCTTTGAGTTGCAAAACAGATGCAGATGGTGTTCTGGCATTGGCTAACTGTTTCAAGATGAGCGGTGTGAGTGGTTGCGATAGAGAATTGTTAACTGACTGTCCTCCTTCAGCAAGCCGCTCATTTTTAGGAAGAGCAGTTCGGGTCGCCATATTGCCCAGGCCATCCCCAGTAGAGGTCATTCGAGGACTGGTGCCTATGCTCGCCGATGAACCGGGAACTGGCAAGCGATTGGAAACGGGAATGGGTCGCAGACTGACGTGGATTCGAACTGCCGCCTTCGGACAGGGCGGAGGAGGAGGAGGCAAGGAGTCTATCTCTTCGATGAGTCTTCGCGGAGTCTGAAGAGATCTCACTCGATGGGATTCAAATGCGCTCACCGTCCGCTCCGTGTGCAGCAGGTTCAAGTTCATTGCAGAAAAATTTAAGCTCTGTAAATTGAGTAAAATATCTATTATATAAAAAGTAATGATACAAAATAATCAACTAATATGCCAGAATATGTCTAATCAATTACCTTAAGGGGGTCATAGGTATTCAGGTTGTAAACGACGGAAGGTATTCGGTAATCGATGCCTTCCATTTGAAAAGGTGATATGGTCGGCCGGACTTCAAATAGGTTAGGATGGTTGCATACTTTTCGCAGCTGCATCAGAACATTAATAACGCTCAGTAGATTGCCTGATGAAAGGGTTTCTCTTGTTCTACGAATAAAATAGATAAATAAAAATCATCATTTATAAAGAAAACATCACTTTGAAGAGTGACTAAACAATTCAACACTGCCTTCAACAAACAGTAAAACTCACTTCGCTCTCGACATGAAGTCATCATACAAAAATCGTTGTCTTTTTGAAAGTCGACACATAATGATGTGTTCATATTTCTTTGGCATTTGTTTCTCTACTTCTGATTTTAAGCGTCTCAATAGAAACGGACGAAGGACCTGAAAGAAAAACCCAATTATTTCATTGAAATAGTAAAAAGCAAATAAAATCAATATATTAAGTGTACTTAGTTTGATATTGATCAATAACAAGTGTCAATAGCCAGATCATTGCTTCATTACTCATTCACTGGCGCCACTTACACTGATAAGATAAAATGCTTTATTGATGCAGTTTTGGAACTGATGAATTGAAGCACCACCAGTCTGACAATAGTTTCAGCAGAATTTTCTTAATCGGGATGAAGGAAAGTATTTTTGATATTTTTTCGAAATGCAGCAGGTAAGAGTGACATTCGAGATGGCATTGAAAGCATTAAATTTCTTTATCAAATGGGGGATTAGCAACACACCTTCCAAAATTCAATAAAATAATCAGGATTATGTTATTTCAAACATGTTGAATCAAGCAAAATAATGAGTCATACAAGACCTCGAGAGGTGAAGTAAGTCAATTAGTAAAAACTTTTTTATTTGACTTTTAAGTGCAATCACGTCTTTACTTCGTACTTTGGTGGATTGCATATTTTTATTTTAGTGAAATAAAACTATTGCAATGTGTATTTACCAGGGTTGTGGAGTCGGAGTCGCGGTATTTTGACTGGAGTCAGAGTCGTGAAAAATGAGCGGCTTAATTTTTTTTGAAAAATATTTTTAATGAAGTGTATCAAAACAAAATAGTACAAAGTGTTGCCATTCCATGCTTAGCTGACTACAGATAATTTGATGGTATACATATAAGTGAAAATGAAAAAATTTGAAAAATTTCCTCAATCAGTCGTTAATTATTTTAAAGCTGGAGTTGGCGTCATCTTTTTTTTGCACGACTCCACAGCCCTGGTATTTACTGAGTTAACTTCACTTTTACGATACTTAAACTTGTAGAATATTATAACGCATCTAACTCATTGTATTCTAAAATACCACATGACTCACTTCACCTCTCAGGAGAGTTCATATAAGATCCGATTGAAAATATTACATTTATGTCGATGTGTCAGTAGCATTTATTAAACATTTTGTATAAAAATTGTGAATAAAATCACATTTGAGGTGGATAAATTTAAATAATGCAGACCTTATGTAGACGCCTGATGATATTTTCGTTGTACTCAGAATTACCCTCAATCATGCCTGTCACCGGATTGCTAAACCACTCTTTAAACTCCCTATGAGAGGCAAATATGTCAGGCATGAGAAAATGCATCAGTGACCACAGTTCCATCAAGTTATTCTGGAGAGGGGTTCCGGTCAAAAGAAGTCGCCTGAGAATGAGAACAAAAATTATTAAAGCACCTCTTCCAAATCAATTGAATTTGCGTCCACATTTGTCATCTGATAATACTTACTGTTGCGTTTGAAAGTTCAACAGCAACTGCCACCGCTGAGACTTGAAATTTTTAATGTTCTGAGCTTCATCCAATATCAGGTATTTCCATTTTTTCCGTCGAAAGCTTTGATGATCCTGTATAACTAGCTTGTAGGAGGTCACACAGATGTGGAATGCGTCAGGCTTTGTCCAGCCTGTTCTCTTGAGTTTTCTCTCTTTTTGTGTCCCGTAATAAGTTAAAATTTTAAAACCGGGACACCATTTCTTGCACTCCATTTCCCAATTCAGCATGACCGAAGTGGGCACTACGATGAGATGAGGTCCCCAGTCTTGCTTCTCACAGGCCAAGTGGGCCAGAAGGGCGATGGTCTGAATGGTTTTTCCAAGACCCATCTCGTCAGCCAGGATACCGTTCAATCTTCGCTGCTCCATGGTGACCAGCCAATCGAGACCGATATGCTGATATTCTCTCAGGGAGTGCCTCAGCAGATGAGGCACTTCGGTTACCACCCGAGTGGAAGATAAGGTATTACCTTTAGGTTGGAGAGATTCTGCAATAGCGGCTGCATCTTCCATCCGGTGATCGTCTTCCGTAGGATTTTCTAAATCTTTATCCACGAGGGCGTTCAATCCTTCACAGGGTTCATCTTCTTCGGTGCTGTCAGAAGTGTGTCCTTCGGTACTATGGTCATCATCTGTCGATTCATCATCGCTGTCCTCTCGTTCAGACTCCGACGGAGAATCAATTTCAATATCTTTGGGGGTACCACTGTACTTTTTCCGTAGCTCTTCGATACTCATTTCATTTTCAGCATTTAAAGTATCAATTTCCTTTTTGTGATCATCGCTTTCATCCATTTTTTCCTCTTCACTGATTGTGTCACATATGTCACGAGAGTCCTCATCTGCCTCAAAATCGGCATCGTCTTCCTGTACTTCTGATTCATCATCCGACAGCTGCAAAATATATTTATTTAGTCTATAATTAAAACACTACGTTTTCACATACATTTGGTCAGAAAATCACTTGATAACTTAATACTTGATAGGTAATAACTAACCTTAATTTTATCACGGTTCTCAAGATAGTCTTTGGGTAATTCATTAAGAAATTCATCAAATTCCATCTGAGATTCTCTTTGTAGCGCTTCTACTTCGGGATGAGTGTTCATCCCAGGTTCTTCTCTCTCTACTTCGGATATCGTCTCTTCATCATCCGTAGATGCTGCCCCACTCGGACAGAAATCCACTGCGAAAATATTTAGTTTAATTTTTTTTTTTGAACTTTGAATGTCATTTCATTCAGTTCATAATATATACATCATATTTGAAATGAAATAAATTACCATCAGTTCGGCCGAGAGTGGCAGAGTTCCTTCTGGAATTATGTTTGGAGTTTGAGTGAGGTGTGTTGCGCATACCCTCAGCCAGCTGTTGTGAATATTTTTCAGTCTGGTCCACAATAAAGCTGAGATGGTGGTCTAGCGCCTGTTTCCTTTGCTCTTCCATACGAGTTTGTTGCTTAAATTCTACCAACTGAAAAAAAATATCACCGTGAGCGATATATTGTTTGAATAAATAAAAGCCATATTATTTCCATGTCACATATTGGACATCAATTATATCAGATTGAAAGTTAAGGTAATATTGAGTAGTGCAAAGTGTAATAAGTAAATAAGTGTCTGAGATTCTTTGGAACATGTAGATTATTTTAAAATATACCTTTTCAACATTTGACCAAAATATCCTTATTTCTTTAGCAACAAATGCAGCTATTCTTTTAAGTTGGTATTCCTGAGCTTTCTCTGCTTTCTGAGCCGCCAATGCCTTTTCTTGGAAATGTTTTTGTACCATACGTGCGCACTGGAATAATAAGTAAAATATTTCAAACTAAATGAACAAATTCATCATAAATCATTTATGCGTAATTACACTTTCAATTATTGACCTTTTTTGCAGCAGCTTTCTTCCACTTTCTCTCTTGGGCAAAATCTGCAGCTAACCAGACCATTTCTTCTAAAAGGTAGTCCCAGTGGGCTTTAGGCCTCGGAGGTTCAACCACTTTCGGCAGTCTACGTTCCGTCCACAGCCCTTCCTTCTGGAGTTCGCATATCCTTTGCATCACGTAAGCTTCCTGCAATAACACAACATATTAACGCATGAAAAAAATGCCAAGCATTAATGCAGTTTACCGTTCATTGAGATAAAATTGTAAATCCGTAACCTGCTTAGCCTTCTCTACAATCTGTTCTTGAGAACTGGACAGAGCGGTGTTGTTAGCCAACGGGGAAGGATGACTCAGGTTGCTTCTTGCAGGACCGGATTGATTTTCAACAACGAGAGGAGTCCCACCTGCAATTAGTAAAAATCCAGTAATACAAATCATAACATCCGGGCGACATCCAAAGCCCACCGAAAGCAATCGCATTCAAAGGGATCGAGCGTCCGAGGGATCGCTTCGATCCGCAAATTAAAATAAAAGCCAAGCCCCTGATCGCCCTCTGTCACTCGACAGCCGCATCCCGGCTATGACAGGATGGCGACATCGATCGAACGACAGCGATCCTACGACACTGATGCCACATTAAGAAGCGTTTCGGGAAACATGCATGAGTAAATTATAAAATAATAAATTTACATTATAATCGAATACCTATGGTATACATGAATGGGATTAAATGAAGCAAACAGATGTGACATTGAATAGGTCATAGGAGAAACCAGGTTTGCAACGCGCATCCACAAATACATTATTTAATGATTGAATATGTCATTATTATTTTCAAAAATCTTATTCTCTGAAAGACATAACAAATTTGAATCGTTAAAAAATTGTACACTTCCATAAGATTTGTCACTAACAACCCAGGATTCACTTCTCGGCATCTTCAGGCATTCAAGTGCACGGATGTACTTAAATTGACCAGAACTGAAAAGCAAAACCTTGGTCGTTGGTGACTAAACTTTTATTCTGAGAATTTTATACTGAAGTTCCCATCAAGTACCTATAGTCGAAATTTTAAATTATAGAAATGGGAACATCAAAATATATTTTAGTTCCTTTCTACTACAAACACATGTTGAACTTATACTCGTCAACTGTATTATATAGATTGTAAATAGTTCATTAGACTGAAAATCATTTTTTTTTTTTGGTTTTGGCAAATACATTAGATTCCACTCTGCATGGTTTTTAAAAATTAAGAATGATATTTCAATGTCTTTTCTTATGGGTTATCCCATGAGGATAAAACAGGAAGTGGTTTTGAAATGAAGGGTGATAATCACTAGCTATAAAATCTTCCTAGAACTATATTATAAAGTTTGTGTCAATAAACTTATATTTATAATAATTACTACAAAACGGATGGGAGTCGACATTGCAAATGTAGGCTTCACGTGTCGGTATGAATGTGTAAGGTGAGTGACAAGAGTGAGAAGGAGCGTGCCTGAAGGTGAAGGAGGTGTACCTGGGAGTCGCGGTGCGGCCGCGGAGTGTTGGCGATGCGGAGCGAAGACCATTCCGTGTCTTCCGCCGGCCGGCCGACCGGGAATGGAACCTACAACCAGCCCGCGCCCCGCTGTACTACTTATGTATATGCTTACGCTCTCACTTATGTTTCATAATAATATACATGTAAAGAATGGCGAGCGAGTTGTTAACAAAAGACAAATGACTGCTGTTACCTTGCTGAGTTAGCTGAGCGACGGCAGCAGGCAGAGTAGTGGAGACAGCCACAGGGGTGATTCCTACGCCAGGAATTTTTATTTCGGCACCGCGGGGTGCAGCATTTGCGGAATCCACAGGTGCGGCTGCAGGTTGTACGACGCTACGAGAGATATCCTCTGTGTCATTGCCAGCCTCAAGTCTGTGCGACCTCAAGAACCCCAGTAGCTGGGCCGTAGGTGGTCTTTTTCGCCACGCTTGGTAGTCCACCATATTGCCCTCAGACTGGAGATAGAAGAGCTCAGCCGCATTCTCCACATGACTGAATGTAGCATTAATAAAAAAAAGATATAAACACATACAGTCAATCCTTTTTTTATACAATTTCAAATTTTTTTTTTTAAAATGTACTGTATTAACAGCTTAACACCCGCCCGTTTTTTATAGAATTTCACCTGGCGGCCGGGCAATTTTGCGAAAAATTCGCAAACAATTGTAATTTTACTAAATTCACTATAATTTGTAAACCAATTGAGATATCTTTACCAAATTTAATTTTCTAGCTTCCAGATACTTTGCCGCATAAATCAATGCCATTTGAGCAGTGGTTCTTCATCTGTATATTGCATACTTATGTTGTGTACTGAAAAAACCTAAATCTACTAAAAGATCTTCTTTTAAAATATGCAAAACCTACTTTTTCACATTGTTTACGTGTACATACTATAGCAAATTTATATTTTCAAATAATAATACTATAAATTTACATTACTATAGCAAATTCGAAAAAAAAAAGTCTACCGTCTAGGGGTGTTTTTTCACGAATGAGTTTTGCATAAAAATAATTTATTTTTTGTCAAATAATGCGTCAATATGTATACTACCATCTCTCGTTAACATTCGAAATCAAACTCGATCCCAACCAAGTGATTTTTCAATATAATGGAATGTATGATGTAGGACGTGTATATGCATCCCTGGCCCGCAACCGTTAGATTTCAAAGACTTAAATACGCGTCCACGGTCGTTAAGCTGTTAACGTACAAAATATTACATCGAGGAAAAAATTACGATTTTGGACTATTTAAATCATGTTGCAACTGCCATCGCTGAATTAAGTCCACGTACTTTAAATTCATGTTGGAAAGCAGTGTACCCTGGGTGTGTAACAGGTTGATGAAAACATTGAAACATTGGCAATATCAGCTGAAATTATTACTTTAGCACATGAACTTGGCGGAGAAGGGTTTCATACCTTTAGCGAAAATGAAATCGACGTATTACTTATGGATAATGCTATAAGTGACGATGGTGACATTAATTGAACTTTAACTATTGACAAAGAACCAGAAAACAATGACAAAGTGGAAGAAATTCCAGTTCCTCTCACTGCGGAAATAATTTAAGAATAGAAAATAATTTCATTCTAAATTATTCAAATTCTAAATGCACAATTAAGTTTCAACGAGAGCTTCAAATTTGTATTTATGGGTGTAACAACTGCATAGACAATTAATCATCGAAACAAGAAAATTCAAACAAATTATGATCACCAAGTTCATTGTTAGAAAAAAAAAACAACACGGAACCATAGAGTGATTGGCAATAATTCCATGCGTAAAGTATCATCATCTTTTGAAATCGATGCGCATACTAATTCTTCCAAAGATAGCGATTTCAAACCACATGCAAAACGCACCTAGCATCGTCATACAGTGACGATAGTTTTACTTTAAATGTTACTAAAGTGAAACAATAACCAACAAAAATATTTTTAAGTAATTTTTACGCCGTGTTTTTCCCTAATTTTTTTTATGCAATTCTGGGTATATTTTAAAATGCTGTTTCAAAGTTACGCGGATTTTAAAATTCATGGAACATATCCCCGCTTTTCTATGGTTAAGTCAAGTCTTTTTTTATGCAATATATTGTGGAACAGGTCCATCGCATGAAAATAATATTGGCTGCACATGACATGTTTTGGTATTTCAAAATTAAAATTTTATCTAGTTAAATTTTACAATCAAGATGGCAGTCTTTATTATGTAAATTTGCGAATTCTTGTTTTAAAGCCAACCTTCAGCTGTTTTTTAAACCATTTGCAGGGAGCAAATGGAACTTAACTGAATAGAAGTTTTTCTATGAGAACTACTCAGTTGCTCAACATTTTTTTTCGGACAGTAGACAAAGATAGGACTAGTGGTTAGATAATAACTCTTGATACGCCGTTTTTAGGATCGAAAAGTACTTTAGATGTGACAAAGATAGGTCCATGCTTTTAAATAACAATCAATTAAATTGTACGTACTAGAATTTCAATCACTATAACGTAAGCCATCGACGTTGACCACTTGACCACGGACCTGACAAGCTACTGTTACCGCAGCTTTTTCATTCCACTGTTTTGGATTCACATAACAAAAATTCACTATCTTATAGTTTAGGGGTACTACGTGCATCATTATTAAAATTTTGCGCATAAAATGATATTGATACCTCTCCCTGATGTTTTTCAAGCAATCCATTTTGTGTTCAAGAATCCTTTTTCGCAGTCCAGACACATCTTCGTTGACCGCTGTGGCCTTATCAGATCCGTCAGTCAGCTTCAGACGCTTTCTGGCCGTGCAGTTGACAGCACTACTCCCGGGTGTGATGGACAGTGGCGAAGTGGGTGTGAAGCCGGAGGGGTTAGCGAGAAGTGAAAGTTTCATTGGACTGGCCGGCAAGGGAGAGGAACTGAGGGGAGGCGGAACACTGTTCATCCCTGGGCTGGTTCTCATCTGATAGGAGGGCAGTCTCTGCGGCGACCCCGAGGAGGCCGGCTGGACCATTTTAAATGTAGGCGTGAAACTGTCCGATATGTCCATCGCCTGCTCTGATGCAGTGTCATCTTTTAGCGGAGCCTGACAATAGTAAAAATAAGTAGATCAATATATGCTCATCAGAGGAAGTGTTAACTCTTTGCACTCAAATGCAACACAATGAAATGTTATTTATAATTAATTACACATATGGTTTCAAATCTAGAGCCATTGGCATTAGAGTGCCACATGTAAATTATTCAGCACTTGATGAGCTTGCGATGCAGAATGCATAATAACTTTCAATATAACATACCAAGTTGTGATGAGGCTATACAACAGTCAAAAGCAAATAATTCAAATAGAGATATTACACTACACATTTGTTTTTTAAATGGACCATACCCACCCATCATTTAATAGAAAAAATTGACACCATCAATATACCCTCGGATAATTTTTATCATTTGAATGATTGCGAGATTAATTATGAGCAAATGTCAGAAATGTTTGATATTTCAAAGCTATTTGGTCACAATCAACTACTCTATCAGTTTCACTTCAATGGCTTTACGAACATGCAGCTTGTCACGGTTGAATGACATTTAATAGTCAATCGCTTTTAAGCTCACCTGATGTACTATAATGGGGCCCACCGAAGCTCTGCCATCCGTTGGCAGGTCGGGGGCCCCTTCCCTCTCTTCCCAAATTGTGGAGCCGAGTTTGAAATGATCATTCTTATCATTCATGTTATTTTACTCATCTGAAAAAAGAAAAAAATAATTTAGCTGTCACAAGTAAAACTCTTGTCTTGAAACAAGCTGTATAATAAAACGGCAAACGACAAGTTGTTTTACGCCAGGCTGAAATCCATAATATGAAATGTGACCATACATCCCGTTTTTAGGTAGTCTTTTCTGTTGTCCCTGAGCATAGCTTGAAATAACCAGTTTTATGAAGGACAGCAACCTAATTAACAAAATCAAAAAATCAGCCAACATTATAGCTAAGATTCAAAAGTATTTGAAGAGTATTCATTTAATTCTATTACACTGCAAAAAGTGACAGAATGGAATACTAGGAGTGTTTGTATTGATTGAATTGGCATTTGAATGGTAGAACTCCATTGTACTTTAGATGTAATGGTGATTGACAAAATTCAATGATTATATTAAAATAACTTGAGTGTTCTAAAGATTACATTGAACTTTTCATTATAAATAAATACTTTTTATCGTATTTATTAAAAAAAACCGACATGGTAAGATAAGCGTTTTCGAATTTGACACATTCCAATCCCATAAAAAAATATTTTTGAGGCTATATTTCACGGGTTCCCAACGGGTCTATGGGTCGCGACGGGTTTTCTGGGGGTCGCAACTTTTTTCAATTTTGGATTTGAACAAAACTAAAACTAGTCAACTAAAATTACCTTATTGAAAAAAAATGCATTTTTCAATTGCATCAGGGCGACGGGTCACATGGCTTTTATAAAAAGGGGTCACCACCCGATAAAGGTTGGGAACCTATGCTATATTTCATAAGTATTATTTTAAATGGTAAAAATAAAATTCAATACTATCTATGATAAGAGCTTTATAGAGCTGCCATATAGCACTGGTCTGAGAGACTTTAAATTAAATTACTACCACAGGTGTCAAAACTGTCTCCCAGAATGTTTCGCCAGAAATGTTTTTCAAACAAAAAAATCTATCATCAATTTATTTGTCCATGTGCCGCTTATTCTGCTATTCATTGGATATGAATGGTGTAAAGCATATATGGGCAACCACCGGCCCGCCGAGCTATTTTGTCCGGCCCTGATTCATCTCAGCAAAGTATTAAAGAAAGATATTAATAGTTCCGGGGAGGGATTAAATAATGGAAATGACACGGGCGCTTGCAGTGGCTCCACTCTACTAGTTCATGATCACCAACACATAAGAAATAGTAGCGTATTTTATTTAATTTAATATTACTTTATTATGTTTAATAATTTGGCCCGGCCCTTGACTCGGAGACAGAATGATAATTTGGCCCCAGATCCAGGAAATGTTACCCATGCCTGGTGTAAAGAGACACTTTTTACAATCTATTTTTAGGTATGAGTGCCAAACAAATGAACGAAACAAAAGAAGGATACCGACAGTCAAAATGTTAAGGAAAAGTTAAGCGGCTTAACTATAGAAAACCCTAAGCCATGGATGTCCAACCGGTAGATCGCGATCGACCGGCCGATCCCAAAGCAAAATTTGATTGATCCTGAAAGCTTCCGTGAATTTCGAAAACATATATAATTTAAATATAAAATATACAAAAATTGAATTATTTTGTAAGCACATACCTATCTAATGATATGTATTTCGCATTTAAAATAAACATTTTTATGTTTGATGAAGGGGAAAAACCTTAAATAAAATTTCTTATAATAATCATGTTAGAAGTCGATCACGAGAAAACATAAGATTGAAAAGTCGATCCCAGGGCAAAAAAGGTTGGACATCCTTGCCCTAAACTGATCGGTAAAAGACTACATGAGCGTCGAATATTATTTGACGTTTAATCCAATATGGCCATCATGTCAGTGCTGCCAATACAAAAACATAAGTCACTCGTCAATTAATATTTTTAATTATACAAACCTAGAAATATATTTCTGTGATTACCCTTAGAAATACTCCAAAAAAAACACTGCCTCGGGAGCGAAACGAATGCCTAAATACAAATTCGTCCATGTTGTACGAGAATAAGTCCCTACTTGTGCCAAATTGGCATTTCAGCTTTTGTTTCGCTCGGATCCACATTTCCTCAACGTTTTGCGTATTTAATGCATTATTGTTTGGATCCACAAAGTTATCTTGGTGAACCACAAACGAATGGGTTTATATTCCATCCTTAATACGTGGAATATATGAAATAATGTGTATATCAGACAGTATATGTCGAAGTATTTCTTCTTGAAAAGTACTTATTATTATCGGTCCACTTCTTACACTCTTCTGTTGGCAGCACTGACACGACAGTCATATTGGATTAAACGTCGAATAATATTCGACGCTCCTGTAGTTTTTACCAGCTGATCTTTTTCGTAGCTTGAATCTTTGTATTTTTAATATGAAATTGACTTTTTGGAACAATAAAAACTTCTCAGTATTTTTCCATACGATACATAGCCTCTGTATAATGCCTACTCAATAATAATATTGTGAACTTAAAAAGTTATTTAAAACCATATAAATATCATTCAGTAAAAAACAAATCTTAAGCCAATTCTCAAAGTTTTGCTGACTTACACGCTGTTTTGAAATTGCATTTTATTTATTCATCAACTTAATAAGTGAAATTGTGTTTTCATGTATTCAAATAAGATATCACCAAAGAGCGGTTTTCATCAAAATGTTTAACCATACAGTATAATAACATGTATGGAACACAACCTTACATCTCCCACTGAGATGAAAAATCATATTTTTCAATAATTAAAATCCATACAATGACTATTAATTATAATTTAATGAGAAATAATGCTTACAAGTCATTGGAGGCATGCTAAGATTAAAGATTATAAAGGTTTATCTGTTTTTGTCCAACTTTTATAAACAAATTTATCAACACCTTTATGATTAAATAAAAATATTGAAAATGTCAGAGCAATTAAACAATACAATATGTTAGTGATAAGAAGTGAATGGGAATAGTTTTAAGCATATCAAGTTATGCAGCAATCTTCTTCGTGATTGACACAGCCTACAGAAAAGGTCTAAACCTAGATATATCCTATTTTTCTACATGGGATGTTTAGAAGGTTCGAGCTCGAGTAAAGAACATATTTCAGAGAAAAATATTTCAGTTATGTTACATAAATTATTTATTTAAATTTTTATATAAAAAAAATAATTGACATTACAGCTTACGCCAATGCGTCAAATATTTTTTAAGTTGAAAGATCATACGAGATATACTCGATGAGAATTTTTGAAAGTCACATGAGATTAACTCAAGGAGAATTGACTTCACAAACACCCATGTCTTAGATCTCAAATTAAAATTGAAAAAATCCTATTTTGACATTGACCTTACCGGGAATCGAACTCGGATCCACCTGATCGGTAGAGCAAGCTCTAACCAACTAGACCAAAGCGGGCGACAAATTATATTTATACATAAAAAAAAGGTAAAAGTAGAGTATAGCTAGTCATCGATTATTACGGCGAAAATCTTTACAAACTAAGCTACAAACAACTCCACGATTTAAAATGTTTTATTGAGCTTTGATAATTGCATTAAAACCATACATTATTACGAAGAACACTGATAAATTATGCGAAGTACTGAAAAATATTTTGTATTTCAGATAATTTATAAAAATAATTTTAAATCGTGGTGTTGTTTTTAGCTTATTTGTGAGGTTTTTCGCCGAAATAATCCATGACTAGCTATATAACACTTTTACCAAAAAAATTAAGTCATCTGTAGTAAAAACTCCTAGTTCACAGTTAAAAAATATTATAACTAATTGAAAAAAATATTAGAGGAAATATCGAGGGCGGCAGGAACCTTTTCTACACCATTGTGTATAAAAAAAAAAAAGATTTTATTGATTAATTAAAATAGTCATTATTAAACACAATGATAAGCGATATATAATTGATTAGTTACAGATTTTGATTATTGTATAACCTATGGCAAGCGTGCCCGAGGTGCGCGTTTGAGAATTTGGATGACACGCGAACGATTTCCAAATTCAATTTTCAAATGTTTAAAAACGACAAGTTTTCAAATTCCTCGGTGATCTAAAAAAAAAAAAAACGAGCTTCTGTGACAATCTGGGGGAAAAGTGTACCAAATCGGGGATTTTAAATTCCTCAGTGAGCTAAAAAAAAAAAAGAGGTTTTGAGATAATCTGAGGAAAAAGTATAGGGAATTGAAGATTTTGGAAAAAGGTTCCGGGATTGGATACCCTAGGCACGTCACACAATCGAGAAAAAATATTTGAAGTTTGTTGGCACGCGGACCCAAAAAGGTTCGTCATCACTGACCTATATTAACTGTTAAATTGCGAGTGGTAACTAAGGCTTTGATAGATTAATACTAAACCCTACTTAATATACCTACGTAAATCTAGTATTGAGATAGGGGTTGCATCTTGAAAATCGTAAATAGTTTTTTTTTTTTTTTTAATCCATGTCCGCTCCCAATGTGGAGCATATGGCCTCCTAATGGAGGTATCTTAACAGATTTTTTTCTACGAGAACTGTTTGTTACTCAGTCGCTCAACCTCACTTCTTTCAAAGTGAGTAGGGAAAGAAGGATAAGGCTACAACAGGACTAGTGGTTGGCTAATCGTTATTCTACGCCCAGTTAATAAAGGATCAGAAGGATTGGAGGAGAGGAAATGATGTGAATTGACATCACAAACACCCAGTCTTCGATCACAACTTTGAATTGAATAATTCTCAAATTCACTGTGATCTGACCGGGAATCGAACCCAGACCTGCGTGATCGGAAGAGCAAGCTCTTACCAACTGGGCCACAGCAGGCGACAATACTGATAAATATATAATAAATACTGATAAATAGTATAAATACTGATAAATATATTTTTGACGCCAACGAATAATTAGGGTCGGGTGAAGTATTATAATGAAGCTTTTTACAAATATATTTTTAATTGGAGATTTTATTATCAAGTATCAAGTTATTATGATGACATTATTGTATTCAAAAAATAAAAATATTTACCCATAAACAATGAGAAACTTTCTAATAGTATTGTTAATTTACAAATGTCATCGCTTCAATTAATTAATTATTGTTTATAAAACATTTTAGGTTAGTTTTTTCGCGCCAAGAAAAAATCACTCACTGCGGGCGCCTATGCAACAAAATCACATAAAATTTATAAGAAAAATCAGACGCGGGAATGGAATCAAATACTTTAAAATACTAAAAAAAGTAAATTTCGTTTATAATGACAATCCAAAAATATATATTATTTTTATAAAATTTACGATTATTGGGGCATATGACGGGGCAACTCTTATTTATCCACCCATTGGGCGCTGTAAAGCTGTGTATTGACTGCATATTCCACCTACTATTTTTATTGTGAATCAATTTGGAGAATTTAGCGGCTTTGATTAGGTACTTTGTCAAAATGCTAACAATATCAACATTGATATATCACAATAACATTGGTCAAAATCATCATTTCACTGGTACATTCACGGATAATTTTTAACGCCAATGAAAATAGATGCTCGCGTCCATTCCAGGAGTATGCCATTTTCCTTACATAATTCCGGCTACCGCAGACAAACGACGGCGGCCATATTTGTTGAGCGATAAACAGGATACTCACCATTTTGTAATCACAATATTGTCACACATTGCACACCCATCACGTATTTTAAATAGTAGCATCGTATAGCATAATTATCAAGGATATATTAACAAAGTCACTTTTTCATTATTTCATCACAAATTACAAAATTTGACAAGAAATTTAATATTTCTACCACCCAACGAAAACAGCGTAGTTTTGATCTATCAAATTTCCTTAGCGCGCAGGCGCGGCGGTATTCGAATTGCCAGTTTGAAGCATACACTTTTACCAACCTATCGATATAAATCACAAACAAAACTATTATGTGATCTTCGTCTTATCTCGAAATATATTTAAAATCAGTGCTTTTTTCGAGCATTTTCTAAGAAGGTATATTATTTATTATGTATTCGAATATCATTTTGATAGAATTAATGACGGCTTTTCATATAATGCATAGAAAATAAAACAAAATATACATATTTTAAAATAGAAAAAATTAAATTAAACATTTATTAAAACATCGAGAAAAAAAGTGCCGGAACGCCGTTCCGCCGCGTTACAGGGTCAAAAAAGCCCTGTTTAAAATATAATATAAACTATAATAGAAACATGCCAAAATTAAAAATTAATTGATTTACTGAAAATAAAGGCTGAGTTCTTAAATTAAAATAAATCGTTCATTTTATTATCATTATTTTACAACACGTAAGTATTAAAGTTTTGTTAAATAAAATATGCTTTATTACTTTTGTTAACGAAAACACGAAAATATGTTTGCGTTGTTGCTATTATATGAAAATCTCTGTTGCAAAACCTACCTAAAGACCAGTTTTGATTTTTTTTTTTAAATTTTGATGCCAACTTGTTCTCTATTTCAATATTTGTAAAATAGTATAAATTCTATACAATCAATAAATTTCAAAACCTTTCAAAATACAGAAACACCGCATTTTAAAAAACGTCTTTAGTTTCTAAACCTACTCAAATCCAAAAAGCCCACAGCAGTTTTTTGCACTTTGCCGACAATTTTGGTTTTTGGAATTATGTAAATTTTGAAGCTAAATCGCTCATGTGTCAGCTTTTGCCACTTTTCACATGAATCATAAATTGATGACAAAATATATAAAAAAGATATTTTCATTTTTACATGACTTTATTTTTAAGAGAAAGGTAATATTTAAAATTTTGTGGGTTTTGTTTAATTTAAAAAAAAATTATACAGTTTATATTATTAAAATCGTGTGGCGTTTCAAATACTCATTCGTTCGTTGTAGTTTATCATAAGTTTTTTTTTTGTTTAAATAAGTAAAAATGAGCACAAGTGTCCACAACTGAGTTGTGCCTAAGGTATCCAATCCCGGGATTGATTAATTTTCAATCCCAAGATCCGGATTGGGATTAGCCATTACCGTCTCCATCCTATGGCTATGGATTAGCTCAACGAAGAATTTGAAATCCTCAATTTAGTATACTTTCCCCCCAGATTGTTCCAAAACCTCGTTTTTTTTTAGCTCACCGAGGAATTTGAAATACACAATTTGCCAATTTCGTGTTAATTTTCGGGATTTTCTCAAATTTTCTCAATCCCAAAATCCCGGGATCGCGAAATTGAACGGGATTCCGGGATTGGATGTCCTAGTTGTGCCCAACATTGTGTTATTATTTTTGACAAAGGATGACCTTTGTTACCCTTTAAAACTTCAATAACCATGGCCCCTAATAAAGGTGGTTATGCAATAACACATCTTATACATCGTTTTTTTAATGCGTTGTCATCATAAACTAGTATACTTTGTTGTCATAATGAGTGTTTAAGAAGACTATTGTATTGAAATTATTGTTTTTGCCTTCTTTTGGCAAATTAGGTATTTGTCAGGGGTGTATATTCAGGGTGTGCAAGGTGTGCGCCGCACATCCTGAACATACGCCCGCAAAATGAACCGATTCCAAGCAGATCAAGCCAATGCATACAGCTTGAAGTGAGGCAAATAATCAGAAAACACTTTGCGACTTGTCAAAAGTATGTAAAATAACATAACTTACTGTTACCATCAAACAAACCATATTGCAATCCTGAAATAATATTTAAATATAATATTTTTTGTTGAGGTTTTTTTTCGAATAAGCAACCCCTTTTCCACCAACAGCCAATTTGACTTCATATTCAAGAATTAAAGCCACTTGACCAGTATGTGTGTTGTCGTACATTTGGTGAATGGGCCAAAAACAAAGTTGTCTTGATCCTTATTTTCTCCACACAATTTTGTTCAGCGATAAGGCACGACGATTAGCAAAATTGCCGCATTTGTAGTGAAGAAAATCAACAATCATTATTGAGACGCCGTTACATCCACAATAAGTCTCTGTTCATTGTACTTTATGGACTGATGTAATCATTGGTCCAAATTTCTTCAAAATGATGCTGTTCATAACGTTACAGTCAATGGACAGCGCCGCTATCGTTTCATGATTATTTACATTTTTTTGATAGAAACATTTGATGAGCATATAATTTCTCATAATAGACCTGTGAATTGGCCTCCGAGATCATGTGATTTAGCACCTTTGGATTATTTTCTATATGATACCTCTGGGCTGTGCAGATAAACTCAAAGACTATAGCCTATATGGAAGCCAATATTTGCCGCATTACGAACAAATAAATCGACTTACGATAAATATACTATTTTAAGATACATGCACCATTGACAATTATTATTCTACATCACTACTTTTGATCAGGGCTGTGGAGTCGTGTAAAAAAAAGACGACTCCAACTCCAACTCCGAGGAAATATATTATGTGTACTGTTAGATCATCTTTTGTCAGCCAAGCATGAAATGTCAACACTTTGTACTATTTTGTTTGAATACACATCATTAAATATATTTTTTAAACAGATTTTGAGCCACTCATTTTTCACGACTCCGACTTCGAATCCACAGCCCTGCTTTTGATTAGAATGATAACATTTCGAGGGCTTAAAGTCAAACGACGATATCCACAAAAAAATGATTTTTTGTTGATTACAATATTTTTCATTCTCGGCTACATGATAGTCAAACAACTTTATGTCAAACCTTTCTTCTTAAATCACCTCTGAAGTATAACGTTAACCAAAATAAAGTTTTCTTTTTTTAATGTTTTAAGAAAATACATAAATATTTTAGTATCGCCATAAGCAATATAAACATACAATATACAATATACAATAAATTATAAAATATGAACATAAGGTTTTTAAATTAACATCTGTTTTGTAAAGTTATGATAAAAGGCGTTTTTTGGCTCTCCTGAAAAGTTACACTTTTGTAGATAGTGTTGTTTGACTTTATAATATACATATGAATGTTACACACGCCACTTAAGTGCAGCTCTGGGTTGAATAATTGAAATAAATATGACAGTATTAAATTGTAATTTTTTAATTTGAGAGCTGCTATAAGCAATAATGAATGTCCCAATGTTGGTGTTCACTGTTTAGCAAAACCAACATCGGAGTTATAGATAATTTTGCTTAACACACTCAATGCTGATTTTAGTGGAGTATGCATTGTAACATGCTGATTTTGTAATATTAATAATCTCGTTTGCAAATATCAGGACTGCTCACCCGTCTCCGGATAATTTATGGTACTTAGGGATAACCGTCGCTGCATAAAGGAGCGTTTACAATGCATGTTTCCAAGATTTTTGTAAATAAATTAATTGCATGTTAGCTTTTTGATTTATATAATATTGTATACATAAATACATATCAAACAATAGATACATTTATCAATATTAAAAAATAGCATACAATTACTTTCATTTACGTGAGTAAAATTACATCTTTTGTAAACATATATGTAAATTGAATATAACATAATAGTAAAAAATAGTTTAAAAAATAACTTGCACTAAGAAATATTATTGTATTAAACAATACTTAGCATTTGTTGGTGATATAACCGAAAGCATGGATCCAGGTTCATTTGGATATTCCGGAAAAAAAAGAGAGGCTTTTCTCTCCTTTTTTCATTCCAACAATATTTGCACCGTCTTCTTTTGGTTTTTCTATCTGGGTATGTTTTGCAGAAAATAGGAAGATGGACTCTTTTAATTTTTTGTTTTGGAGGGGGGCCTACCAATTTTTCAATAACTTGTAGCCTGTATATAATGATATTTTAGTTGAATTTTGAAAATTGTACATATAATAAGAATTTAGTATCATTGTTTGAAATAAATGAATCCCTATTTTTTATAACATCTTTTTTTCTACATGGGAAGTATGCATTTGATTATCATAGCCATGCCAAGTATGCATTTGACCATCGTAGCCACTCCAGCCATGAAATTTCGGACGAAATCGTCAGAACGTCTCAGCGGTCTTTCCATTTATTTGCACATATTCCTTCTGAGGTATATTTTACCAGACTCAACTTTTTAAAAAAAAAAATTGTAGCTTTTTATGTATAAAACTCTAGACAGAACACTTTAATACTCAAAGAATCTTAAAGAATGTAAAAAGAAGAACAGTAAATAATGCAAATTAAAATTTGAAACTTACGTAGTAAACGTATTCTAAGCGAAAGTGTAAGCCAACCTTTATGTGAAAAAAAGATATGAAAAAACACGACGTCTGCAGGCTCCCACTACCGATTCAATATTATTATTATTATTTTGTTGCAAAACAATGACATAATAATAATATCACTCCAAAACAAATTTTGGCCATGTTTGAATAAATTGACCGACACGCTAGGCGTGTCGTTAGCACCCAACGAGTTAACTGCAATCATTGTTTATTGTAAATTTCTTACGTTTTCCACTTTCTACAACTTTTATTAATACAAATTTGTATGTGATATCTATGACACACAGTTGAAAACAACAATTCACTAAGAGTTCAAAAGGTGTGACATTGACTCGCCCTTATAATGTTCAAAATTTGATTCATACATAATACATGAGTCATTTGTATTTTTTCGGCGGATTTATATTTCACGTGAATATCATAAATAACCCTGCTTACTGTGTTCATTTAATTTAAATTTTACCTATAAATACAACACAATATATAATAAACTAAATAATTTATAGTTTAAAATTTAACGTTTTAAGGCCCTGCAAAAATGACCCCATCGTCCATTTTGTAATTCATAAGATAAGAATTAGGATCAATGTTTATTTTAATAATAATTAACCATACAACAGTCAAATGATGCTTTTCAAAGAGGTGGAACTTGTATCACAGTTTGTAGCACAATCAGTGGAATAACAAAGTTATCAAATTTAATTTTGTAACCTTAAACAATACATTATAAAACTCATGAAAGTCTTAAAACGTCTATGAAGATAGATAAAATGATGTACTGTATACTCATCATTTTTTATAAGCATAGCCAAGATCAGCGCCAGATGTTTCTCCATCACAGCCAAGATTTTAATTTTCCATCCTAATTATAAAATAATTGGGTTCTTAAAAGTAAGGCAACTACTTTTATGGCGGTGTTTCCCAATGTTTTGAAGAGCAATGCGCATATTATTAATATTTGTAACATTATTATAACGTATTTTTGAAAAAAAATACCAAATCAGAAACTCGTATAGAAACTCATTAAAGCTCACATTAAGCACTAGGTTGGCACTAATTTGAATATTATTTTTCCGAGTTGTATGTGTCACATAATATGCATATTTATTTACTTACGAAAATTAAATTAAAAATAGTATTCATTATGAGCATTTTTTATTAGAAGCAATTATTTTTTTCCTAATTCGTTAGGTAGCTAACTATAAGATTTTGATTGGGAAGGAGGGACATGGAGATTTTTGAAGCGTTGGAGTGGGGCATGGCACAAATAAGGTTGGGAAACACTGCTCTCCAAGTATGTGTAAAACTATAATTTTCCCTAAAATAAACATTATGGCTACATCATTCTGTAATTATTCTGAATATATCGTATGGATGATTGTAACGGTGGTTCCGGATGCCTTTGGAAGAAGTGACAGGTTAAACATATAATATGGTTTTGTAAATAGGTTACTTATTTCTAAATAAATGAAAATTATTATCAAATAATTATTTATTTCAGAACACATCTTTCATAAAAACAAACATTAATTGCCAAAAAACATAACTAAACAATAACTTAATGATTTTAAATCTGCTTTTAAAATATACATATCTATACAATATATAATAAAATGACTCATGAGGCATGAACTGGCCATTTCAAAAAATAATAAACAAACCTTACACATAGCATATATTTCACAGCACAATTATTTTGATGCTTACAAAATACACACAGTAATAATTATTCTAAATAATATACAAATTTATTAACAGAACTGCAAACTAGCTAACAATGGGATACCTAAAAATATTTACAAACAGTATGAATGATAAGTAATGTAGAATAAATTTTCATTATGGCATTATAATAAAAGGTTTCAGAAGCAGGGTCAGATCTATTCAAAAATAATTATTTATTCACATTGGTCCTCAAAATGAGTCTTTTAAGTACTAAATTAATAAAGAAATAATTAAGAATCCAATAAAAAACATTTTAATTAACATAGAGAAAAATCTATACAATCAAAACATTTGGTAAAATAGTTTTAAAGTTATAAAATTGTACAATTTATCATATCATATATGTTAAGTAAAAATGAAATAAGCATTTTGAGTCTGCAAAATTGTCCAGGAACTCTTGAAGATTCAATGCATGTAAACATCATTGAAATGCAAGAAAATAACATGTTAATGATTAAATAAAAAACTAAATTACGAAAGTCAAATTAATCAGATTGAATAATACCATCATATCTCAAAGATACACACTCCTGTATATTTTCATAGTACAGTAAAACCCCCATTTACACTAAAGTCGGGACAGTGTAATTCGGGGTAGTGTAATTGGGGGAGTGAATCTCATACAAAATTAGGGATTTGGTTTTTTCCGCAAAAAATGCAAAACTAAAATTTCCCTTAGTTTTGCAAAAAAAAAATATGAATGAAATATTTAGTTAATAAATGATAGAATGCAAAGAGCTCCAAAATCCAACGCAAAGACAGTCGCCCGGCTCTTCGTGTATAGCCTGGCACGTGTTGAATACACGGACGCTAGCCAAAATTTGACTGTGTGCGCCATACAGACGACTGTCTCGTAGCAACGACAATGGAAAGCGACAGTGCAATTTGGGGATTTGCGGCGAATATTTCAAGCCAGCGCGTAAGTAGGGGTTCTACTGTATAAATAATATTGTAATATTGAAATGAGAAATTCTCATAACAATATGACAGTAAACATATATTTCCTATTTTAATCATTGGTTTCTTATCGAGGGACAAAAAAATAATCCACATTTGAGATGAAATCCATCAATTGTTGAACGCACAAAATTATTATAACAGATCGTCACTATCATTATACAGATTAGACATCTCCAATAATTAATGTGTATTATGCAGTGGGAAACCAGTAATATTTAGAGTTCAAATATAAAATTCCAGAGTAGCATATTTTGCTAGTCAAAAAAAAAGATAAAATTTGGATGATAATTTAATATAACCATGTTTTAAGTGAATATATTGACAACTTAACATAATACATGTTTGAAAGTAATATCATGTACTGCACAAATAATTGTATTAAAATATCAAAGACTTTTCCAGCATTTTTTTGTGAATATTTCAAGAACATACAATTGGGCCTTTACCGTAAAAGCATTGGGGCTCAAATTTATATTCATAAAAAAATAATACGAACATTAATAGTAAAATATTAACAATTGTTAAAAGTCCCTGCCAAACGAGTTAACCCCTCCAGGAACGATTGTGACCAGATGGTAACAGTAAACACCGTTGTCTTTTGATCCCACTATTCATTCTTTTTTTTTCTGAATATTGATGCCTTCACTAAATTTTGGTTAAAAAGGATCAGTCTTCAGCTAGTCATCAACCGCGGGGACGGAAACAACTACCAAAAGCCCATGCAATTTTTTTTGATTTCAGTTTATTTGTTAAGGGCTTTTTTAAATTGTCAGTTACTATTTTATCAAAACTTTAAATTATTTACGCTATTTTTACTAATATCTTTGTGTTGAAATTATGTTGATTTAAAGAGGTCAAATTGTAAATATTTTTAAAATTTCACGTTTAGGTATATTTTAACCCCGAATGTTTGTGTAACCATACAGTCATGTCGTCCTTAATACTGTCCTTACAGAATATTACATGAGGCATAAGGATGAGCATGACCATATAGTCATGCGCAGTTTCTATATGACTTTTTTTTTTTGCAAGAAATAAAAGTTATCCGTGACTTCAGTATGGATGGTTTAAAGATTATTTTTTTATTGAAAAAGAAAACTCTCATCTCTGGAGGGTTAATAGTCAGGGACTTTTTCACCTGTCGGTGTGAAATAAAAGAAACTGTTTTTTGTAATTATCGCTAGCTGAGAATTCTTGAAAAAAACATATACTGTCCTTAATCCATTGACAGCTGAGAATTTACAACTCTAAGTCGTCTTTTCCTTTGCATACATTTTACTTTGTAACAAAAAAACTATAAACTAGGGGCCCTTTGATAATTTTTGCATATGGGCCCATATTTTTTAGTTACGCTACTGCATGCATGTATATTGATGTTCATGATGTCAGCAAAAGTTGCCTATAAGAATGCTGTTGGCAACATCATACTCAAAAAGGTAAGTGAATTTCTGAATACGCTAATGTGTCGGTAGCGGGTTTATAAATGCTAACTAATGCTTTTGATATCAGTAATTGTCGTTCATATGAGAGGATAATATTTACCCAACCTCGTCCCCTTTTGACAGGGAAAATAATACAAATTGTGCATATTGAGAGACATATCGGTAATCATCTTTTCTTTCTGATATATTTAAGGTTAAAAGTTAAATTAATTATATGGCATGAAAAGCATGTAAAATAGAAAAGTGATTAGTTTTCACAGAAAGTATGATTAGTACAAAATGAAGTGCTAAAATGAGCAATCTTTAAATTTAAAATATTTAAAAATCATCAATTAAATAATGTGTGCATGTTTTATTAAATATTATAAAAAAAAACAATCAGAATCTAAGAAAAGAATATTTAACATAGAAAATCTTAAAACTAAAATGCAAAAACTAAATTGCGATTAAATGATAAAAAATATTAAAATGCTATTTTACAATTTAGATGTCACCTATAAATAGGGCAAATTAATATTTTTTTTGTTACTTTTCATAAAAAAACTTAATTCTTAAGCTAGGGAGTAAGAAAAAATAATAAATAGTTCAATATATGCTTACAGCGTTAGTTAATTAAAAACCAAAGTTGTGCAAAAATGTGTATATAGGCTCTTTCAGTCATATTATGTCATCAAACTTATCGTCATATCATCGTTATGGTTGTTTTGAAGTGTTGAAGATTTGTATGTCATATTTAAGTGAAGACAATGACGCAGCATATAAAAGTAATCAATAATATCTTTAATTCATTTATTACATGCTTCAAAATGCTAGAACTTGTATTATCGCAGTAATACTACTGAAATAAAATGCAGTGTTAAACCTGATATTTATTTATAATGTCTCTAAAGTCGAATAAAACTATTGAAAAACAAGTTTTTATACCAATACAAAAATATTGGTTCACTTAAACTTAAGTATTTAGGAGCACAAACAACATTCATTATGTCTTTACAACATCTATGAATCATAAGAGCGAATATCAAAGTCCAAGCACAATCATATCGATTCCAACATTTTCATAATGTGATGTCTTACATCATAAATATAGCATTTCATAAACACTTGATATAGTTCAATTCATTGTTTATTAAATATAATTCACTCTAGTCACAGTTTTTCTGTTTGAACACACCTTATCACAAATAACATGGAAAACTTATCAATTTAACATTTATCACGCAGGATTAGGGGTTTCCGATTCATCGTTGATATCGTCTTGAGCTGGGAATGATCCAGGATCTCTCTGAAAGAGATCGTGAGCTTTCTCTCTCCAGAGTTTTTCTTCCTGTTTCACTTTTAGTGTATTGTCTTTGACTTGAGCGTCTGGATTTCCGTACGCAGGAGGGTTTGCATAGGGATCATATCCCAGCACACTGAGCATGGGAGCGATATCTGCCATATCGTTTACCACATCTGATGGCATGACGCCGACCCAACGAGTGAGTGCTTCTAAATTAACAGGTTTAATAACCTGGTCTGAAGACCGTTCAACCCTAAAAAAAATAATCATTAAAAAACATTCCAAGAATCTCATATTTTACAGGTGCGTAATATCAACAATAATGTATATTTTCCAGGGCTTGTAGCGCCAAAAAAGAGAGGCCGAGGAGTGACAAGCAGTTCTTCTAGAACTACTTATTTTGAGATTTGCTTCATTAGAAGTTTATATGCTTCAGATTGGGTTGCCAACATGATAACAGAATGAATATTTTCTACAGAAATTCATCATGAATATTTTATTAAATTGTACATTAGTTGTTAATATACTAATGTACAATTTAATAAAATATTAATGTGCAATGATGTTTTTTTATTGCTGCATTCATTTATAGATTCTTAAGTCACTAAATACAGTAGTGCAATTGTCGCTTTATCATAAAAATGAATAAAGGAATGCCAATCTACAAAATGTAACGTGGATTGAAATATTTGGACTATTACTTGGAAAGTAGCACTCCGTTGGGTTTGTTGATGAATTCTTCATGATGCAAAACAGACTCATTCCAAGGCACATCCAAAAACCTTAATATTCTCCCCATTTGGTCACGTGGGTGCAACACAAGTTGCTCATAATTAACCTGGTAAAAGAAGTGTAATTCAATTTAAGATATACAATTACATTTACATGGTAATACTATTCTATGATAGAAGAATTAATTAATAACATGAAAATAAAAATAGCTAGAATATTTTCTTTAAAAGTTAATCAATCGTTTACGAATAATGAGAAGTTACTAAAGGTTCATTTTTTATCATGATGACTGTTTATTTAGTCAATAATACGATGATACAATATAAAACTGAAAAATTGGTTATTAGCGAGAAATTTTATTATAACAAAATCGTTTTCTTTCATACGAGTAGCAGTGTAAATTAAAGTGTTTATAATATATAATATATATTTACATTTATGTATACACACATAAGAGGTCTGCAAGGGCCCGGGCCTGGTCCTCGGGCTTCAACCCCGCCTGGGCTGCAGGAAGGGTTCAGGCGGGTAAGCGCAATTGAGATTCGGGTTCGGACCGGGCCCGGGTAAAGAATTTAATTCTTTAGAAAAATATTTCAGACTATGTTCGTGTTATAAGTCAGTCATGATGATTTTTATTATTACCAGATCTATAGAGAATCGTAATTTGTTGTAAATTTGTAAAAAAAAAAAACCGGTTTTTCTGGATGAGAAATATAAATCTGGGCTTTGGGTTGGGTTCGGGTAACAAGGGTGGTATTAGACTCGGGCCCGAGCCGGGTCGGGCCTGAGTCTTTCGGGCTCAGACGGGGTAATTTTGTAAAATTTCGGCCCGTGCAGACCTCTAACACACATACATGTATGTTATGTCTATTAAATGATTTAAAACAGCCATTTCTCTATGTTAATAATATTATATCCATTGGAACAACTTTATTTTTTTTTATTTAAAAGAAGTTCATTAATATGATATTAAAGCGAGCAGTATTTCTCAATTAATAAAATATAGAAAGATACGAGTTTAAATGGATGTTTTAAGATTTCTTACTAATGAATTAACAGTTATTTTAATAAGAAAATGTAACTTACTACTAGACATTTGTCTAGACCGACATCTTTACATTGCTGATGCATAACTTCAATAGCATGATTCCATTTTGTTAGGCACTGTCGGTAGCTTCTTAAGTCAAACCCTGTTATAGTTACCTGAAACAATTATAAATTTACGATAAGAGTGAAAACAAGATCTAGAAACGAAGTTGTCATATTAAGAAATATTACTGACAGTGTACCTACCAGAAGCAAAATGAAAGCATCAGCATAAAATTCTATTGAAAACATATTATAAATGTTTTTTTTATTGTAACACTTTAAAAGTCTTTTCTATAATAAATATCCTTAAAATATAGATGCTTTGAAAGTTAGAAAGAATAATCAACAAAGGTTGTGTATTATCTAAGTTCAAAATGAGACATGTTCTATTGATAGGAATCAAATCTTTGTCTGAGAGAGCTTTTTGTAAGTGTTCCACACGGTTGGAAAGAATGTTCATCAAGAGTGAGATTCATTATCTATGAACAGTTTTTGAAAAAATAGTCTCAGTAAAAGTGTTTGTAATACAATATAATTAAAAGTAAATAATGATTGAATAAATGTAATATAAAGCAACCTGTCTTGATATGATTGAATGAACAGTGGCCCTTCCATCTCTAACCATGAAGATAAATTTGGCATTTGGAAATAATTCGAGGACATAGGATCCCATCTTCAATGTGAGAGGATCCTTGTTGCACAATCTCGGTGCTGGATCTCCGTGTTTCGCAATGACTTCTAAGCAGAATGCAGCAATAGCACTGTTCAACACCTGAAATCAAATAATTGAAAATGATTATTAACAGTTAACCATGTGAATTATTGATATTCTCGAATAATCATTATTCTTGTAGGATAATATCTTCTAATTCACAAAAATCATAAAAAGTGCAGGGGGCCTTCTCTATTTAGTCTTATTGAGCAGTGACAGAATCCAACAATTTTTTCCTAGCAAGTGTATTCATAGTTTGCTCTTTTTTCATCTCTTCAATATGGTTGTCATCAAATATATATTTTATGACCCTATCACCACATGATGCCTCCAAGAGATATAAATAGGTATAAAACTTTGCTTAAGCCATTTTTTTCAGAAATTCGAGGCTTTAATGTAAAAAACTAACTGTACATTTATGATTGAAAGTATTGTCCATCACTGGCCACTACTTTCTCCCATCTTTCGTGTAGCGTACAAATCCTGCGTTCATCATCATCACCATTTTTCGAAGCGACCCACAAATCGATCCAATTTCTTACATCTTCATAAGACCGAAAGTGCTGGTCAGCCAGGCTGTGTGCCATTGATCGAAATAAGTGATGGTCAGAAGGAGCAATGTCTGGAGAATACAGCGGGTGGGGTAGGACTTTTTCATCCCCAGGGCTCATTTCAACGTTTCCAAGTATGTCTTGACCACTTTTAAAATCACTTTAAAATTGTGTCTTTCGTTGTATTGCGACTGTTTATCTTTCAATGCTCGACTCAAACACATTAATTGTGTTCGATAACGATTGCTTGTGATTGTTTCAGTCGGTTTTAACAGTTCATAATACACTACGCCGAGCTGGTCCCACCAAATACAGAGCATTATCAAGGAGCTGTGAATATTTGGTTTGGCCGTCAACGTAGAAGTGTGGCTGGGATATCCCCATGATTTTCCGCACTTAGGGTGATCATAATGAACCCATTTTTGTCCCCAGTCACAATGAAATGCAGAAATCTCTTCCGTCTTTGCTATTCAAGCAACTTTTCACAAGTAAACAAACGCTGTTCAACATCTCTCACTTTCAACTCATACTTCACCCAATTTCTTTCATTCCATTCATTCCCATGTCTTTGAGGTGTTTTGATATTGCTTGTTGAATCACTCCCAATGATCGTGCCAATTCTTCTTGACTTTGACACGAGTATTCATTAAGTAATGCCTCCGATTCTACATCTTCAAAAACCTTCTCTCTTCTACCGCTATGCCGGTCATCAACATGAAAATCACCATTCTTGAAGCAATGAAATCACTCATGACACATTCTTTCACTAATAGTGGCCTTACCATAAATATTTGAAAGCATTTGATGAACCTCAGCTGCAGATTTCTTCATATTGAAGCAGAAAAATAAAACCTCCCACAAATGTCGAGAATATGGCTCTTAAGCTGGCATTTTCAATTGAGAATGATGCACTTTAAGACGCAAATCGACTAATGTTTCTATGGGGTTATGTTGACAGATGCCCAAGTTTATTGCATGACATCTATGATCTACTTATTTCGATCACTACTTACCGCTAAAGTTGTACACTTAATATTTTTCTCAGTCCTTTTGAATTGTTGCTTATAAATCAGTGGCAGATTAAACACATGGGAGGCCCCATGTGCAATCAAATTTGGAGGCCCTGGAGTTTCCACTCATAAAAACTGTTTTTGCTTAAAAAAATGAAGAGTGTAGTTCAACGGCGACTCTAATTGAGTACGTTGACAAATGGATCCAGTTATTCAAACATTTCAAGATGAACATATCAATGGCCCTAATATGGTTACAATGATCCAATCTATTTTATGTCTGCCAGGAACGTCCTCAAATTTGGAGCGTAATTTCTCGATACTGAAACACACTTGGTCGGATGACCTAAGCAGCTTGCTGGAGTCTACCGTACGAGTGTTACTGTACTGTAAATTAATCTTTGGCATAGTATACAATGACTTTTATGAAAAAATTGAAAAAAAAACAATACAGTGAGAATTACGACTGGTGCAGTAAATCAATAAAATAAGAAACAGTGCAGAAAATAAACTAGAGGCTAGAGAATAACCTATAAAGATACTTCTGATAAACAATTTTAAGCTTATTTTTTTCATAGCTCCAGTTTCTGTTCCGGTTAAAAGCTTAATGTTTATGGTAAGCCTAAATAAAGTGGTACAATCTTTTGTAAAGGGTAACATAATTATCATTAATATTTATTTAATTGTTCTAGTTATGCACAACAAACTACTCTATTGTTGATGTTGCACATTGCAATGCTGTCTGTAAAATGCTGGTTTTATTTGTGTTCTACAATAAAAAAGATATTTTAAGAATTTACCGATTTCGAGATTCCAGCTTCTTCTAGCCTCACAGATTCCTTTTGAGATTTGAGCCAATGAGATCGCATTTGCAAAATTCTTGGTATGACTCTTGTTTCCTGACCACACCTAGAAAAATAAAAAGTGAAATTATTTCAATAATGTGTAAATGTTTTATTTATTTTGCACTAGTATTGATTGTGAAATAAATACTTATTTCGCTACTATAAGGTCCGAGAGTTATGTATCACCAAAAGGAGCCTTGACTTTATAAATCAAAAACACATTTTTCAAAAACATTTTTTCTGCAAAATTTAATCTTTCGGTATTTCTGTTCTACAAGAAAAAGAAAAATTACAAAAAAATGTTATTTTCAATTCTGATGAAAGTACTTAATTTTTATGATTGTTGATTGTCCTACCACCACCCATTTTATGTATGCAGCCGATGTTTTACGGTCACCTTCCACAACGTAATGGCGATCATAAAAGAATTTATTCCTTAAATTATTGACCCGATACAGTGCTGCACGGGACCAATATTTTAATGATGCACTATTGTGCTTAAAAAAGATATAGACAGAAAGAAAAAAAAATGTCACTTGATCAGCCATATTGTGGTGGCTGAGAGTTTTTTTGAACTACGCAGGTGAAATAAATTAATTACATCAAAAGCCGCAAAGAGCTGTCATGAGCCCGAAATAGACTTTCCCGCCGAATAGCCTGACATAATGTAAAAAAATGGCGACACAAAATAGCGAACATTGTTGCCGTTATCTCAAATTGAATCTCCGAATGATGCCTGGCTTCCAGGCCCACAGTAAGCTTAACAAATGCGCCGCTAGAGGTAATCGCGGTGTTCGTCGCGTAAGCTGTAATATTATCGGGATGAGAACTAGCAGACATCCGCGATATGATCGTTAAGTACCTACACAATTTTCGATAACGGGAGAATTTTAGGTAGGTAATCACTGATAACGGATTATAAAACGATTCCCAATATAAAAAAAACGGAGGGGAATGATTGATTTTAAAGGCAAAATATTCGATATATACTTATATTATATGCTGGACAGCGGGTTACAATCCCAAAAAAAAAACAATTTTTATTCTTAAATTTATGGATTTTAATTGCGAGGCATGAGCAACGGTTTGATCGCCCGTGTGCAAATATGCTCCCTCTCAGTGGCGGCCGGTCAATGTGGCATTGAATCAATGTACCCCTTGTATATGCAGGGGCGGTTATATTTCATGAAATAATATTAAAACATAACATTTATACCATTCACTCAATTTAAATTCTTCATGTATTTATTGTCTATAGTAAATATTTTAGAAATCGATAACTAATTAACACGCTTAGACAATAAATACATGAAGGATTTAAAATGGTATCAATTTTATGTTTGAATATTATTTCATGAAATATAACCGCCCCTGCATATAAAAGGGGTGCATTGATCCAATGCCACATTGACCGGCCGCTATTGCTCCCTCTCCTCCACTGACAAGTATACAAATTAAAATTATATCCATCACTCTATTTCCAGGTATGCTACGTCAGATCACAGCGAAACTCTAACCCGTGTAAAACGAGATAAAAAAATGTCATAAAACGGAAATAAAAAGTTAAAAAAAAAATCTCGTGTATTTGTTTACTTAGATTACTTTTTAAACAACGGTTATTTATAATATTTGGAGCCATTAGAGGTGAAGTGAGCCAAGGGGTATTTCAGAAAAAAAAGTTAGACGCGTTGTAATATTCTACACGTCTTAAAGTATCATAAAAGTGAAGTAACCTCAGTTAATATACATTGTAATAGTGTTATCTACGTAAAATAAAAATATGCAATCCACCAAAACCACCAAATAAAGACGTGATTGTATTTAAAAGACCACGAAAAAAGTTTTACAATTTTACTAGTTGGCTCACTTCACCTCTCGAGGGCCCAATTACATAACAAGAGCACGAACGGATGTTTTTAAAAACTTTAATAAGAAGTACATAGCAATAACATAGGAGTTTGAGAAATCGCTTCCTTCCTTCACAAAATAATGTATTGGCCATTTAAAAAAATAAGAGTCTATAAATAAAGATGACTGAAAACGTTGCAGTGTAATTTGTACAACGTTCAGTTTATATCCGACTCTTCTTCGTAAGAAAAAATAATAAGATAAGCAACCTTAATTTTATGAAAATCGCACCGAGTAATTGTATTATATTTTAAAAAAAAAACTTTTCTTCTTTGCTTTGGCTGCCTCTAAAATTGCGCCGCACACAAGCCAGGCCATTAATGTATTATATGTGAAGTCTCAAGTTACCTCTCATTCATTCGATCTAAAAATAATACCATAGCGAGAGGGATTAGCTTACACTACCGTGTTAATCGCGAAATTCTATTCTTAGTTTATCAAAAAAAGAGAGGTTAAGCGACTGAATAACAAACAGTTCTCGTAGAACAATATCTGCTACGATAAGTTCCATTAGAAGTTCATATGATTCGCATTGGAAGCTGACATGTTTAAAAAAAAAAAATATTGTTGCATATACATTCTCACCCAAAATTAAATTGATGTCATGTACGTATTCATAGCATTCCATTGAAAGTCACACAATAATAAATGACACAAAAATATGTTCATTTTAAGCAGTTTTTCATTTTTAATTTTCCATGATAAATGATTATCACAGTCTTACAATACCTATATAACAATAGTGATCTTAATGAAAGGTATGTAACTATTCTTTATAAGTGAGTATTTACATATGTATATTTTATTGAATTTACGAAATTTCGAAATCGAGTATAACGGGTATGGTGGAAAAGTTGCGCAAATCACAGAAAACTTTGTTCACGAAGCATCACGGAGAAATATTAAACAGTTCAAAGAAAACCGCAGACGGGATGTGGCCTCTGCGGGGTTGGCCGGTCGAATGATTTGCTATTATTTTCCCTATTCCAAGCACGTCCGACGTCTTACAAATTAAACATCAACACGTGTCGTTACGAAATAATTTATTATATTTTTTTAAACGAGCAAATGTTACTTTGATAAAAATATATATGAATCTTTCAATAGTAGCCGAGGTCAATTAAGTAGGTAAATCAATTTCCATTTTTAGAGACAGTACGAATATTAGTTTTAGATGCGGAAGGAATGGACAGGCGCTATGTTTTCAGTAGGAGTTAAATAGAAAAGTATGAAAAGTTGACAAATTAATACTAAAATTTCAACAGATGTTTTTCGGAGATAAACGTCATATTCGTAGTATTCAAAGTTCGATCAATATTTCTGCTTGATATCATGGTAGATTTGACGATAGTTTAGTGTTACTTTTGTATTTATTGTAATTCGTGTATAATTTCGAAATAAAGAAATTACACACACACGCTAGCTCTGAATTTAAAGATATAAACGATTTAACGTATGAGCGGAAATTCTTGAAATAACCTAATCAATAATTTATGTAAAAGAGCATTATGAAAAAATATATCATTTAATATAGCCATAGCGTAAATAAACCAATACAATGGGGATATTGCTGTATATATTCTACATATACTTTAGTAGGCACTGCAATGGCACAAGGTAACAGGAAACAAAACACATTGAAATGACAGCAAATATAATTTAGAGTGGTACACTAGTTATAAAATTTATTTTGTAGTTTTATAACCTGAATCTTTAAGCCCTAGGTTGAGCTTTTTTGTCTGCGTCTCATAAAACAAATACAATCTTCTATCTATGGCGTAAAAGTTTCTTGAAAGTTATCCCATACTGTTTACGAGATAACCTGACACCTCTTTTGTCATTGTTTATGATTATTATTTCGGGGATCGTCATGACTAACGATTACACGATCAATTTTAAGAGTCTCAAAAATAGGGAAACACATGCGTCATACAATCGATTGGTTGCGGTATACCTTCGCGCTTTTCCGACTGTCAAATTCATAACAATGTCAATAAACCACAAGATTATAATGGATTGGTGTTGCTTTACACGAGTATTTCCCAATTATATTTCGTTACCTCTTATATGACGAAACAACTAAACGGAAGCCAGAAGATATCTTCAGTGTATCGCATAATGATTGCAATGTGTGATTTAGCTATACGATTTTTACTCTATCGATCAGATGATTCTGGGTCTCTGAACTTTATTAGAACTCTTTGAAAGTTAGATTTTTTATATGAACACGGCAGTTCGTGATGCCTTGACAAATGGGCAAATGGCAATCATTAGCTGAAACGCATAATATATTTTTTTAAATTGTCGTGAAACGAAATGTCTTTAATAATATATTTTTTTGCCAAACGAGTGTATCTGCAGGTGATGTCATATTTCTTGTCCCATAAATAAATGCAGTCGTAAATTTTCGTGTAAATCAAATTTTCTGCGATCCCTGTGTTCAATGTTGCTATGTAAAATCAACAGTATTTTCAGTTTTAAGATGCGTACGTTCGCGATTTTTTCCGACTTCTTCGCGAAACCGCATTTGGTTAACGCTGCTTTACCCAAACATTCCTCCTCCGCAATGCTGTTAATGAAAATCTAAGTACATCGTCGAACATGCAATGAATTCCTTTGAACCTTGTTAATTAGATTGGGATTAGACTAATGTATATTCCCAATTAGACGGGCAGCCATTGTAAGCAGTGCACAAGATGGACGTGTGCGGTTCAGTTTGTAGGCATCGGGGTCCGAGCAGGTCGGATAGAGGATAACGCAATTAGATTTAGAGCGTGTCTAAACATCTGATAAGGCCGCACAGTATCTACTGTCAGTTGGCGGTAGAAGAGAATAGGACGGGCATCGGAGTCCATGGGCGCGCGACAAAAACCTTATTTTTAATTATATTGAATATGTTAAAATATCAAAGAGAATATTTTTACAATCACATCCAATCAGTGCAAGATTACCCTATAAGCGAATGAGGTGCGCACTTGGGCTCTCCGAATCTAAGGGTCCTCAACAATGGTATATATTATATAACCCATATAATTTTTGTTCAGATTTTTATTATTTTACACGAAATTTTCTGACGTTCTTATATTATCCGAAAAAACAGGGCCTCCAAATTTATTGCGTCTGAGGCCTCCCATGGGCTTAATCCGCCACTGTGTCCAATATCAAAGTATTACCATTTTGATATTTGGCTCACTTTACTTCTCAAAGGTTCATTTGATCTAAATTAAATATTATATTATATTGATAAAATTGACATTTACTTGGTAGAGTAATTAGGTGAAAAAATATCAAAGTATTTTAGTTCTATGGATATTATTTTATATATACATAGTTGATAGCTATTTCGGCTTTATATACAGCTGCGTTAATATATGATCACACGAGTGTGTTTCTGCCGTGAGTTGGAAACCAGTCATGATCACTGTAAACAAATTGGAGTTAGTAAAACAAATATGTGTAATGTAATGTAATGTACCGAGACCCAAGCTTTTAAAATAAATTTAATTCTTAATAATTACGTGTGGCAGCCACTGTAGCAAAGCGAGGTGAATGCGGTAAATAAGTAAATGGCCGAGCCGCGGGAATTGTTCTGTTCTGATTTTATTGGCCGCACGAGACCGGGATTGCGACCGTTTCGGTTTTGAGGAAACCTCAAATCCCCGGATGCTTTATCCTGATATTAGTTTTCACCGATGTAATACCAATAGTGATGTCGGTAGTTTCGTAAACTTACAAAATGAATCCAGTTAACATACGAACTAACATTGTTATAATATTAACACTTTCGTGTAAGGTTGTTTGAAAGACCTTTAATTTGAATTTCAAATCGTTTGAATTTTCTACGTTTCCAGGTTAAATATGTATTTTCTAAAATACATTTATATCCAGTCAAATTGTGTCGCTTTATAAATAATTTATAATAATTAAGCAACGTAAAATTCTGTTTGCTTTTTCAGTTCACATGTTCGTTAAAAGATTGCTGATATTGAAAAACTAAACCCACAATGTGAACGACACAAATTATAGACAAATGTTCGTTATATATTTCGTTTCTCAAAAACATACTTTCTGTTCATAAAATAAACAAACACATAAAATGGTTGGCAAAAACCAACTAACAAAGTTGAGAAAAAAAGTAAACGCATGAAATAATCACAGATGTGATTAACGAATAAATGTGTTTTTAAAATCAGTATTTTTAATTATTACTCATCAAACCCTGATTTTATATCGCAATGTGCTTCAAAAATAAATTTAAATAATACACAAAAAATCAGTCGAGTTGAAAAACAATCGATCACCAACCAGTACTTAAATAAATATTAATATCAATATATTAAGATGTTTACAAAAAAAATCCTCAATAAAAGACATAACAGCAATGGGAAAATGGATATTAATATTAACCTGACTTCAGGATGAGCATCGAGCATGGCCCTCATTAGCGTGGTGCCAGACCTCGGCACTCCGCCTATGAAGATCAGTGGCATCTGCCGGTTATAGGGGTACGTTTTCCGGTCCGATCCAACGACGAATCTCTGAAAATCATAAAGAATGAATATACATTGAACTGAAATAGAATATAGTCAAATTTCTATCAAGCCAAAAAAAGAATATACGTTGGTTTAGCAAGGAAGATCAATGAAAGAATATAAAAAAATCGATTTTAATCGTATTAGTATTATTATAGTGAGAAAAAAATAAAATAAGACAAAATGGTACATACAAAATACTGAAGATAAAATGAGGGAACTAGAAGCTAAAGCTCTTGAAAAAATACATTTTTCGATCTATGGATGGCAGAATCGAAGAGTTAAAAGTTATTCAGTTTGTTTTTTCAGTATAAAATCTGTTTTCATTGCATATTTTTTTTTTTTTTTTTTAAATTCGCTTTGGAAAAAAACATCAGCTTTTTCACTATAAACGTTTCGTCAAATATAAAATGTTTTCTCAGTACATTTGACGAATTTATATTGTGAATCAAAATATTCTACTGCAAGGTATTGGACACAAAAAATAAAATTATCAGTTTTTTATGTTTTTCTAGAAATGGCTGTCTTTGGTTTTGACTCCCTCAAATGTTAAATGTAAGATTTGAAAGACTCGAACTTAAATCTTTATTCATATTCTCTCCGTAATAATTTTTTTATAAATAACTCACGATTATAAATCGCCGGTAATTTACCACATCCTGGTATGTTAAAAAAATCAGGTTTCCAGGAAACACTTAAATGTACTTTATTTCACCAATTTACCAGTATTTATTTTTCTCTTCTATGTTATTTCCATTTAGTATATGTAGTTTAATTAACTTAATCAATATTTTTTTCTCTCCTTCAGACAGGGCGCGATAGATCAACCTTAGCGAATGAGACTTTAATTTTCCAGAGCTGATGTAGTGTTGGCCGTGGAAACTGAAAAGGCAGGAAAACACACTGCCGTAGATTTTTACGACATCATTGATTTTGAAACGCGGGGCACTTAGGGGAGTTTTATGACATCGTCAAGCGAGAGACCGCTGGGCGAACCACCGTGCACCATGTAAAATAGAATTCAATATAAAACTTAAAATCGTCGAAAAATGACTCTTACTCGAGAAAAATGTGAGATGAGGAAAACTGATATTTATTCATAACTTTTGATTGAAGATTTTTTGTTATGTTCTCTAGTTTAATGAGTACGCAAATGGTTAACGCTCATGAACGTTTGTCTTGCTGGGTTGCGGTGTCCTGGAGTTCGAATCATCTTACGGAAAATTGCGTAAATTGATAAAATGTATAGAGTGATTGCGATTTACGAAAAAGAAGGTTAACGTCAGCATACCAACCAGTTCTCCTCAAAGAACTTCCGTTAAAACGTTTCATTAGGACTCCGTATACTCTACATCGGGAGTGGACATTAAATATTTCTTTCCAGACAAGAAACTTTTTGTTCCGTGTAATTAATGCGTTAGAAGTTGAAATTTATATTAAAAAATATTCCGTGCTATTTCTATCGTCCGAAAAAACGAAATAATACATTGAAACAAAAATATTTTTCAAATAGAATTTCAACAGATGCAGAAAAAAAAGTTGTATATTCTTATTTACCTTATTCGTAAAAAAAAAACAAAAGGAGAATTAGACCGACACGAGTAGATTATTATTGCTATTATTGTTATTTTTTTTAAAATATATTTTTATTATCATTACAATCATTACATATTATAATTTTTTATTGAACATAAATTAAGTGCGATAGATTTTAGGCTGCAAAAAAATAGTTTCTTTGGACGAGTATATGTATGAATAACCTTCTTATATATATGAATGAATAAAATCATAAATAAATCACAAGTCACAAAGTTTCTGTATTGAGAAGTTTGCTGTTTTGCTAGACACACATTTACTGGTCAATTTATTTAACTTGTTGATCGATGTCCGGCTAATATGATTAATTGATCAATCAGCGTTATTCGCGCAATGGACACTTGTCCGATTTATTTGCTTTGCGATTTATGAAGTATTCCAAACTATTATTTGTGGCATTCGTCGCGAATGAGCTGGATTCATAACAACCCTACGACATTGAGAAATGTATCTTTACTATAAAAATAAACCAATTTGTATTGTACTGATTCAACGATTTTTAATAATTATTAGGATCGGTTTCGATCAACGCGATGATTTCAACAGATAAAAAATAAATTCAAAGAATTATATTTTCTAAAGTATTTACAGATAATACATTTTTGTATCCATTTTCGCTCCCAATGTGGAGTATATGGCCTCCTAATGGAGGTATTTTAACAGATTTTTTTATTATACGAGAAATGTTTCGACATCTCCTTATCAAAAAGGGTAGGGATAGAAGAATCACGACATTTACGGATTTCTAGCCTTCGGCTAGAAATCCGTAAATCGATTGAAAAATGAATCTATAAAAACTGTCCGAGCTGGGATTCGAACCCGAATCTCCGTGTTCTAAGTCAACGACGTTGCCACTCGACCACGCAGCTGGCGAAAAGTTAAATTATACATATTAAGTTAAATTTGTGGTGTTGCAAATTGTGACACGTGCTTCGGCTTTTAATAAACATCATCAGTCGGAAAATCGCAAGATTAACGAAAAAGCATGAAATAATTATATACATCATTGATAGAAATGTAATATTGGTAAATAATATTTTAAATAAGATAGACAGCTCACCATTGTTTAATCTATTTCCATTGAGATGTACGGTACTTAATATTATATATAATATAAATTATTAATTTGTGATGAGTACTATCAATGTTTGTATTTAGCCCCTTCCCTGCATAATTGATTATAATTCGCACAACTACATAAATTATGTTTAGTGAGAACTTGAAACAAAATATATATAGATTCGGATTGTACATATGTTAAATAAAATCTCATTGAACCATGCCTTTAGTCGGCAACTAAACACATTCTTTTAGATTTTACCAACAGGAAATAAATCAGACACATTACTAGTAGGTATGCGAGAAGATAAAAAGGGACGAAGGTGAAATACAAGAGATTTACAAGAACTCGTAAAACAAAGAGACCGGGACGCAATAGGAGCATTTTAAACAGTTAACATATTTATCTAATTCCTTCGACGTGGTACAACTTATTGACTCTCATTTGTTATCAGCAGAAAAATCCTAAAGCAAACGAGTCAATGTCAAATTATATAGATATAACATACTTGAAAAATATCTGATGCCGAATAATTATCTCAATCTGTCAATAGAAGATCTAGTTTTTATTGATATAGATGTCGTACTACAGCTGTATCAATAGTCAACGAATAAGAATGTGATTTTATGAATGCGGTCTCGCTGATTGAAAAAATATGTATATTTGTTATATTTACTTAGCCTTTGTAAAGATTTCTCTTTAATTCTAACCAAGGGCAGGCTTCAACGACTCTTTAATGTTTTAGATTATTCGATATGAATATCAATGGTTGAATTATTAAAAAAAAAAGTAACCGTCTAAATGTATGAAAGGAGTATTTTTATTTGCAATGTACCTACAAAAAAAAAGAAAAGATAGTATCGGTGGTGTAATAAGCGCATCTTATCCCGGACCCTTTATGTGTTCCCGGGATTTTGAGATTCATATTTGTCAATCTCATCATTGTCGGATGGTTCTGTTAGTACAGCGGTCCCCACTCCCCAACCTTTTTGGACCCAAGAGCGCATTCTAAAATATTGGTATGGAGGCGGGCTCAACCTATTTTTTTCTGGGGATATTTATAATTAGACAAGGATATAAAACTATATATATATATAAAATATTGTTAATATCTTATTTAAACAAACAAAAAATTAAGTTAAAATCAAAGTTTTTTAAAATTTGAATATAACATAAATATAAAATAATAGTTCTAGAAACAGTTCAAGTGAATATAAAAATAAACGCCTTTTTGCAGTCATTTTAGATTTTTTATCAAATACCAGAACCGGATTCGATTATCACGATCATTACCAACGTAAAATGCTTTTCGAGCAATAATTTACGGCGAAAACATTAAAAGCTAGTCCAAATGATGTTTGTTTGCATGTTTGCAACTTAAAAAATGTATAAACGATGATTTAATTCATAGGTTCCCAAAGTGGGCCTCCAGGCCCCCCTAGGGGGCCTTGTAAGGAGCTGAGGGGCCCTGAGAAGCCTCCGGTGATTAGTGGATCCCCGGTAATCAACAATGTTGCCTAGGGCATTTATAATAAGATACAGGGATGTTCTTAATGGCGGACGTCGCGCAGCAATTTTTTGTAAATCCGTAAATAAAATAAATTACTGGCATTCTAGATTCGAAAATCTCGGAAGAGCTATAAAAAAAGGTGGGTTTTTGAAATTATAATTTTCATGGAAAGACAAAACAATGGTATGGGGGCCACAGAAAAATAAAGACACTCAAAGGGGGCCAAGTTCCCAAAAAGGTTGAGAAAAACGATGATTTAATTAAACACTGAGATACATAAAACAGTTACTGTGACTTACTAATTTAAACGATACATTGCTCAAAAAAACTTACTTTGTTTCAAATATAAAAATTATATCTTTAAAAATAGAACTGTCGAGTTTAAATTTTCTTAAAATAACAATGGCTAGAAAACAAAAGCGACCAACTGCGATTTCGAGACAGTGATACATTACAGCCATAATGTTAAAGTATTATAATCGCCGCAAAGCTTTCTGTAATGGCCGGTGTGCGAAGAAAGGATAATGGCACTACGTGAGATTTTAAATTGAAGGTTTTGTTCGATCACACCTTTCCCGCCAAAGAGCTCGATCGGATTTCGTAACTCGATACGACGACATTGTCCTGAACTTTGACGATTTTATATTATATCGAGAATCAAAGATTTTTATCATTTATCGACATGCTGATCAATGCGTTTTTTGTATTATTTTAAAACTATAGATTTTTTAGGTGGAAATGACAATGAAACAGGAATTTTTACACCAAAAATTTTCATGGACACATTGAATGTTAAAAAAACGTTTTTTTCATCAGAGCAAAACAATTGTAATAGTTTTTATGCAAATATATTTTATATCTAAAAAAAAAACTAATGTAATTATAGCTGTCATATACAAGAGATTTCTTTTATTATACATGCTATCCGGTCAGCTGCAAAATATTTCTTGCAGCTGAGCGAAATAATTATGTAAGAAAACAGAGTTTAATAACTAATAAAATTGAAAATATGTTTCAAAATCATAATTTTTCTATTCTCTCAGGATAAAAAAATCATTATTTTTCCCGAAATAAAAAAAAAATCATGCAGATTCAGCCCAACTTGAGTTTTTGTTTTTGGAACGAGCAGCAGTATCACCTCAAGAAGGCAACATTGAAAAGCTTTCAGCATAGATATCAGATTTTCTCGGTAAGCATCCCTTTGTTCCTCGTGCAATGATCCCATTTCACCTATTAACTCAAATAACAAAGTTAACACTGAGTTTAAAGCTCGTAATGAAGAAGCTTTTAAAATGAAACTACTTCACAGAAATTGCTCCAAGCTTCCTTTTGACAATGAGACAAGAAAATAATACAGTGTTTCAAATATAAAAGCTTGTATGCGTAGTAAAGACACATTGCTTTGTAACGAACCCTTTCCCTTTGTTATGTATTCAATTATTTAGCTATTTTTATTAGGGTACATTATAACAATAATAAAAAAAAATGTTAACCTTTATTGAAACTTATATAAGGTGTTAAGAAAATAATGAAAGTAAAATATTGTTCCTAATAAGAAGCTAATAATTAAAGTAAATTGGAAATATATAAATCATATAAAAATATGAAAACATTTAGCTACACGAGAAATGAATACAGAGAATAAAAAAGGCACTAGGTACCAAAAATAAAAGAAAAAAGAGAGTATGCAGAAACGTTCTATGTGCCACCAAAAATATAATATATGTTTGTCATAATGGTCAGGAAAAAGTATTTAAATTTAGTCAGCGATGAATCGTTTCTCACCAGATTACGGATGTTTTATACTATATAATATATGCACCGGAAAATAACGAATACATTGCAAATCGTAATACTTCAATCGAATTTTCGAATCGTTTTTTCAAAGTTTATTTGTTTAATTGATATATTCAAATTCAGTTTTGGTTACTTTAAAATGAGGTGGAACATTTCGAAAGGAAGATAGTTACCGGCAAAATTTCAAACGGGCCCGTTTCAAAGAAACCTAACTGTTGTCAGTAGCAGGAGGCGGCCTTAAGAAGTGCTTAAACGGAATTCGTAATACAGAAATAGCAAGCTTTACAAAACCCAATTAGTTATAGCATTAATAAAATCCGACTAACAAACTTTGGACCCAGTACTTTGGGCAAGGCATAATAATTTATGCAGACAATAATTATTTTTATTACTTTCATAGAATAACCCAATGGGGTAACAGCAAAATTACTTTTATTTTATTTGCGATCATTCCAACTTTGGCAAAGAGCTGACAAAATTTGTGCGCTGAAGCTTTTAACAAAATGGCTATTTTCTTTTGCCGATTTTCCAGTCAAATTAATTTTTATGTTGCACTGTTGTGTCCCGATGGTTATGAGAGAGATAACTGTTTTGTAACGTTAGCTTAAAAAAATCTGCAAGAGAAAAAATCTAATAGAAAAAAGTGAAATCTCGTGATTTTCGTTCGAGTCGTTAGTGATAACTTATGTAAGTGTATACAAATTGAACAGTTCGATTTTGATACCGTAATTTCATCACGCACCCTCGTCAATATCTTAATTCACAAAAGTGTTTCACTTATAATGAATAATGCTAAAAGTACCTGTTTCCCTCGAAAGAAATCCCAAAGAAAAGAAAAAAAATTATGATATATTGTTTTGTATTTAAAAAATAAAAGCAGTTAGTTAATACTGCATTATACTGAATGCTTTTTTCTTTTACTGTCAAATTAGTATATTTGAATATGTATACTCTAATTGGGATCCAAGTCACGGCCCAAAAAGATTAAGAAACCCTGCTCGAAGCCTAGGATAATAAGACAGTAACTACAAAACAATGTAACGCTTCGCCAAGTGAATTAGGATTTCTGCGTGCGAAATTTCCCGAATGAGGCCCACTAAGTAGATTGGCCCAACTTCATCAGGGCCTTGTGTCAAAGTTTATCACTAAAAAAAAGTTTACCACACTTACAGTTGATGACGGAAAAAAAGTTTTCAACGATATCGCAAATGGGTTTTCAAGTGGTTCCCAAAGCCGAATTATCGGGAACGAGCGTCGTTTGTTATTCCAAGGTAAAGTCAATTTCACGAACATGAAGCTTTGGATTCGATTTTGAAATATATAAAAAAAAATGCAGGATGTGATGCAATTGAATATAAAGCAAAAATGTCATGAATCCAAACCAAAACTCAATAGATCTAAATTAAATGAGCACTTGAGAAGTAAAGTGAGTCATGTAACAAAATGGTAAAACTTTTCTATTGGACCTATCAAGTTTTAACTTAACGTTTTTGTGGATTGCATATTTTAATTTAGAGAGGAAACACTACTGCAGTGTGTATTTATTACTAAATTATTTTTATAATGATACTTTAAGATAGGGATACAAAACCTGTTTGATTAAATTTTGTGGTCATCGAATGTATCGTCATATTTTGATAAGTAAAGTAAACCATAAAATCTTTTTTTTTAAATACATCTATATTCGTTTTTTTTTAACGGGGTTTTAACACGGCTACTTAGTGTGGAACGTTTCCTCCGTGTTATAAGAGGATTGAACGTATTTTGTATTAAATTTAACTTTGCGGCCCGATACTATTACAATTTGTTTTCGCGCAACCCGCTAGAATAGTAGAATACTATAAGGCGTCTCTTTTTTTACCTATAATACTTCATGGCTTACTTTATCTATCATATTATCATAAAAACTTTTTTGTCCAGCCGCCGTACACGATTTATCGTCTAAAGCCCACAATTTGAGATATAATAACATTTCAGTGGTGTATTCAATTATATGTTAAAAATTGGAATGGTGCAAAATATGCACCATTCCAATGTGAGGATGTGTAGTCTAATTCTTGATCCCGTTTATATACGGGATGGGCAACGAACCAATTATAAATTGAATTATGTATGGCATAATTGTGAAAAGAATTATTACAAGTAATTATTTATGGAGTTTGATTTTATTTACTTTAAATATCTTTATGTTGCATAAATAGTAATGGATAAAAATTAATATAAAATATGATTTTTTGGTGCAGAAAAATAAGTGGGTTGCTTTTGCATGAGACTTATGTTCGACGCGTAGTTTTTAATAATTCATTAAAATAAAAATATCGGAAAAGTATTTCTGTTGCTTGTATGGTTAATAAAGAAATAGTTCAAGGTGAGTTTTTTAAACTATAAACGTAGCGAAACTCTGACTGACTCGAAACACTGAACTTAAAGAATGTGAAGCGTTTATTAAAAAATCTAAAAACTTTTAAGCAGCAAGTGCCCATGAAAATTGAAAAACTTTCTGCGGACATAAAAGGTCAAAACATTTCGTTCGTTTTTATCGTTTTATCACAAGTGGCAACAAACAAAACAACAGCATTTAAAATGACAGTTATCTCGTTATCTCTCAAAATTTAATAACAATCTGAATACGCATTTTAAAACAGGATACGAAAGTTTGGCGAAATAATTGGATGAACAGTCGTATTAAAAACGTGAAGTAGGAACAAAGCAAAAATAATTGTGAGCATTATTGAACGACCTTTAAACAGGTGAACCAAAATAAATCTGATACGCGAATCATGAGAAAACACGTTAAGACAAAAAAGCAATAATATTATGAAATAAAATACGGCAAAAAGCTTGATTATCGTAACAATGAAAAAAAAACAACGAAATGTAAATAATAAAGAATATGATAGGTAAAAAATAAAAAGGGGGTAAGATGATATTGACGAAATATAAATATGGCAATCTTTGATGTATGATATTGTCGCTTGAACTAGATATTATTATATACGGTAGGCAGTATCGAAGATTTCTGCGCCTGTGTGCAGGCAGACGAACTCGAAAAACTAAATCTAAATGAGTGGATAGTGCTAAAATCTGAGTGCGGCGTACTCTTTGCCCACGCCACAAGTCGGCCCTGCAGTGGCTTAGCAAGGGGGGTGCGTTTGAGGCGAACCGCTCCGGGCGGCACATTTTTGGGGGCGGCATTTTCAAAAATAAATACAATATTTTTCGAGAAATTATAATTAAAAAGAAAAAAATAAGCCACCTGTAATGAAAACTACTAGTTCATAGATAAAAAATAGTACAAATGATTAAAAAACAAAATTAGATGAAATATTAGGATCCTTTCCTACACCACTGCGGCCCTGGCTATACTTAACCTTATTTTTTTTACTAGCCCACATATGTACATACATCAATGTTTGTTTCGTTACGTGGGTCAAAAATAGTACACGATAACTCGAAATATAATTGTCAAAGTGTTAAGGAACTTTTGACGAACTTTCCCTCCTTCGATGATTTCCACCCGTTAATTTTATACGAAGGTGTTCTGTGGCGTAGTAAACGTTAAGCATATTCACAGTTTTTTTGTTGTTGACTGAGGAGTGTCACAAGAGCAAATACCCAAAACTTAGTGGAGTGCCATTTATGTGAGTATAATATGAATTCATTAAAATAAACAAAACGTTAAGCAGAACAACAGAACAGTAATTTTAAAGTTATATGTAAAAAAAATGTTATTTAATAGCGAGAGAGTAAGTTTTTAGTTGCGGTTTGCGCAATTAACTCGTATTTCAACGTAAAAATACTACAATATAAAACGCTCAAAGCACCAGGCGCAAAATTGATGTAACGGAATGGAAAATATAAAAGAAATATTGCGAAAACCGAAATGTAAACAACGGTTTGGAATGCAATTCCAATAAAGGTGATGAATATTCAAACATTGGCTAACGTATTACGGAAAATACGACGGCGTGGTAGTTGCCACCCTTTGTGAATACAAAAATTGTAACGGCCTGCAATTTTTGGCCAGTAAAATCAATAAGGTGTGAATAATGTCGGCAAGTATTATAAATCGTAATTTTCTACTTGTCAAATACTAAAAAATATATTATTGATCACTTTTAATAACAGTTACAAACATTGGTGGAAGATATTAGGACATCAATTCTAACATATTTGGATTCACCTCGTTTTAATACGTTTTAACTATTCTAAAATATATTCCACGTGAAAACTTTAAATATGTCAACACCTGAATTGCATACTTTAACTATGTTAATGTGTAATTGTATTTAAAAAGAATCTATTTTAGAGTGCCAAAAAAGAAAAGATATAAATGAATCATCCTCTGCACTAAAATACGAATACGATTTTGATTCGTAATAACCAGGGCTGTGGAGTGGGAGTTTTGTCCGGAGTCGGAGTCTGAAAAATCTTACGATTCAGCCCCATTTTAATAAAAAAATATTTGATGATGTGTATTCAAACCAAAATAGTCTATATTGTTGCAACTGCATGCTAGGCTGACTAAAGATGATCAAATGGTATACATATATATATATATATATATATTAGGTAAAACGGAAAGAAATGACATTTTTTCTGGCGCGTCACTTTAAAATCTGTTTGTCAACGGTTGCCGTTGAGCTAACACGTCGGGGTTGGTATTATTTTAAAGCTCTGTGTGTACTCTTTCCATTTCAACATATTTTATATTTTTTTTGCCGTTGTGGAAAAATGGAGAAGCCTGAGATTGAATAAACACATTCGCGCTGTTTTATGCTGTTTTTATTCGATAAAGGATTAAAACCAAAAAAAGCTACGAAGACCATTTGTGACATTTACGGTGACGTCTTGAAACTTTGAAAGTGCTTTAGATGGTTTCAAAAGTTCAAAAGTGGCGATAGGGAGTTAAAGGACAAACCAAAAACAGGAAGACCCCTCAAAATCGTTGATGACGTCCTAAAATCATTGGTGGAAGCTGATCCTAGTAAAATATTGAAGGAATTGTCACACGACATTGGCTGTCCAATAACATATGTGCAAGATCATATGAAAAGATTGGGAAAAAAACACAGGCAAGCTCTCTCAAAAACACACACTCTCTCAAACGGCCTTGGAACAAGCGTGACCATCTGTGCTTCTCTATTGTCCAGGCACGAAACGGATCCATTTCTCAGAAAGATAATTACCGGGGACAAAAAATGGGTCCTTTACAGTAATACCAGGGGAAAAAACAATGGCTATCACCAAATCAAGTACCTGTGCCTACTCCTCGGCCAACATTGACGTTAAAAAAGTTTTGTTGTGTGTTTGGTGGGATGTTTCGAAGATAATACATTTTGAATTATTGAAATCTGGTCAAACAGTTACGGCAGAGCTATACTGTGCTCAACTAGAACGATTAAAAGCAGAGTTATTAAAAAAACGATCTTTTTTGGTCAATAACAATAGGCGGATTTTACAACATTACAATGCGAGACCTCATGCGGCAAAAATTACTCAGCAAAAAATAAGAGAACTTGATTTCGAACTTCTGCCACTTCCTTCATATTCACCGGACATAGCACCTTCGGATTATTATCTCTTCAAGTCGATGAAGCATTCACTTCGTGACAAAAAAATTACAAACGCTGACCGGGTGAAAAATCACCTGGATTTGTATTTTGCCAGTAAGTCACCAGAGTTTTACGAAAAGGGTATCAAAAAGTTGCCTCTTTTATGTAGGACTATATAAGACAACGAGGAACATTATATAACAGAAAAATATTGTATCATTTTTTTTTTTAAATATTTTTTTTGTCACAATAACAAAAAATGTCATTTCTTTCCGTTTTACCTAATATTATATATATAAGTTAAAAAGAATTGATTGAAAAAATTCTTTAGAGTCGGAGTTGTTTTTTATATTTTAAATCTGGAGTATGAGTCGTCTTTTTTATACGACTCCACAACCCTGGTAATAACTAAGCTATATGGGTCTTTTATAATTAGAAAATTCATTTCTTCTTAAAATTTAAAGTAAAACAAATGACAAAACATTAATGAAAAAAAATCTTTTTCATCAGCAATTAGCAAAGTGGCATTATTTTACAACAACATATTATTTTATTTCGACGAAAAATTATAATTTAAAAAAACTAATCATGTATTCTAGGTATAAAAAATATAAAATTTTGTTATTGAATATGTAAATACGCTTTGATATGATTAATCATGGAATAAAACATTCTATATCCATTTTATAAAAAAAGCTTTCATCGAGTTCGGGTGGAGGTTATTGTCAAGCTTTTCCGCTGGCGTGAATAATGACATTTTAACTGAATAACTCGTGTCTCTAGATTGGGCCCCGGAAAAACAGAGGATAAACTTAGAGCAGATTTAGGCACGGCACGAAAAAATTGACGTGGGCTGAGTGCGTGCCGTGAACTCTCATCGTGAGTTTAATATCTTTACATGGAGAAACTTTCTCTAAGCGTAGGTCGTAATGCTTTTAAAACAAGGAGCGTGGGCAGGATAAAACCGTCTGAAGCAATTTAAAATGTGATAAATTTTGTCAAAGAATGAATTTGAAAACGTGTGAATAGTATGTAAATCAGGAGAGCGTTTTACATAATTCAATAACGTGTAAAAAATATATAACGTCGTATAAATTTAGTATAAAGCAAATAAACTAAGTAAATAATATGTAATACTTATGTACTAAATAACGAGCTACGTATAAGAAACGAATAATCACATATGTGGAATTGTATAGAACTATTAAAGTAATAGTTTGATAGACCGGTAAATACTGGAAAAATGTTTCGAGGACCAGCGTCAACCAGATACACATATTGAGATACTGTCAGTTAGCTATAAACTTACGTCTATTCAGACTTAGGACGGAGTATAAATTAGTAAAAAAATCACCAGTTTCAAATAAGTGCAGTCAGAAACCGGTTGTTGTGGATGGTGGTTGTGTTAGCTAACGTACCTCGTGAGTGACCATGGCAGCGGGTCCATCTGGCGTTGCGCATAGGAGCCCTAGTTTGTAAAGCACCGCGCAGGCAACAAGGACGACCACTGCGCAGGCCGCCGTCCGCCGCACGGCAGCGCCGCGCATCCTAAGCCGCATGCGGCACCACCGCCCGACGCCACCCTCGCCCGACGCCGCTGCACACTTTCCGTTGACACCCTGCGAAAACAACAGAAATAAGCAAAGAATTCAATTGGCATTAACTGTAATATGATTGACATTCTACTGTTGGATTAAATTATCAATTGGTACAGTTTCATGGCATGAAAAGCAAAGTATTTTGTTCCGATAGAATCGTAAAACAAAATTGATTTCTACTTAGAGAAAACGACATTACCAGAATTGAGTTGACAGTAGCTTATTATATCAACGAAGAAAATAAGAAATAACGGATAGATTTAAGTGACTGATGTTTAGGTAATCACTGTCCCTAGGTGCTGTTTTCAGTATGAGATAAAAAGTGGAAAAGAAGTAATGTAAACAAAAATCAGTTGAAAAATCAATATAATATATTGCAGAATTTAAATCCGTGAGTCATGAAACGAAAAAAGACATACGCATTGATCACTCTGACCGTTTTCAATATTTATATAAAATTAAATAAATTTCATGGTTGATGAAATATACCGTTTAAGATTACTAAATGTAACGTATTTTCGTAAACGATTTAGCATTAAAAAATACAATTCAATGGATTCAAATAATACAAACATATGCTAGGCCAATATAAGAGTGTTTTTGAGGTTTCTTTAATAACGCGGAAAATAAATTCAACAATGAAAAGTAAATTCCATTATGAAATTTTCTATTGATATCGAGGATAATTCATCACTTATATTTGCTTACACTGAGAGAAAATTGTTTAATGTTCTGAAAAAATATATGTGTGAACGCGGAGCAATAGCGTTTCTCTTTCGAAAGATAAACGCTGAAAGAGAAAAACAATCAAAAGAAAGAGGAAAAAAAAACGCTAAAATATTCAAAGAATCATTTTTTATCCGGCGACTCACCTACTCGCTCAAAAAAACAATGCGAAGAGATTTTTTGACGCGAAAAATATGAACGAGATTTTTTTTCAAATATGGAACATTGTACATCAAATAATACAAAACCTTAGGCCACGGCAGGGAATAAAAAAAGACATTTGATGTGACTTAGATTAAAAATTGTCAAAGTTAGAAGACATAATTAAAAAATCGGTATCAATGACAGGGTAAATCTTCTTGTTATGCAGAGGTCTGGTTTGCGAGTCAATCACTCAATACAGAATTTAATATAACACACCATCAACTTAAAAGTTGTTAACAATTATCGATCTTGTATTCATTTTATAAGAGGCTTATTATGAAGCATTGAATTGAGATTCCAATATATCATAAAATTCATAGTAAGAGTGGCAGATTTTTTTTTACATAATCATTGATTTAATTAAAAAATTGATCAATGTAAAAACTAAACAATAAAATGTTATAAATATTCCGATTGATTATTTTAGCGGATATTTATTAAATGTAACTAACGTATTTAACCGCGTGGCGGCCATATGCTCCACATAGGGAGCGAACATGGCCAAAGAAGAAGAAGAAGAACGTATTTAAAAAAAAAAAAGATAGTGAAATATTGAAAAAAATTAAAGTAAAAAAAGGCCCGAATCTTGTGTCAGACAAAGCCCCATTATATCCTGGAAGTTCATACGTATTACAAATCAGTTTTAGGTTCCAGAGCATTTTATAAGACAGAATTTATTGTATTCGTAATATAAGCTCTCATATAAAACACCGCATTTTATCTGCTTCAAAAAGTATCTTTAATATAGGAATACTTAAAAGTTTCTTACTGAATAAGCAAAGGTAATTTTAATTATAAATAATAATAAATAAAGGATGATTTTTGTTGGTTTTTCAACAACTTTCTATGTGAACGTAACCGGATTTAGATCATTGCTTTTTCATAATTTTTAAATAGAAAACTAGTACATAGTACTGGTTTCGCTTGCGGTGTTCACCGTTGAAATATCAAAACAGACAATTTCATAAATTGATAAATTGATTTGTGTTCGGACGTCAATTTCGTTTAAGTTCTCTCCGAATCCATCTGATCCTACAAATGCAGTAGAGCAAAAGAAATTAGTAAACTAATAGTCATGGGTCTAGCTCAATATATATACTTTCTATTTCCGTAAATTGAGACAAAGTTAAACTGAGTAACGTACAGTTTTCGTGAAACACTGCATGTTACCAATAATCTATGTCATACATAAGTGGACATGGTCACAAAAATACATGGCTAATTAAAAAAGTGACAAATTAATAAAATCGTCAAGTATGAAATAATGTAAATAACTATTTCGACATCACAACAAGGTAAATATATATTAATATAGTACTAACGATACTATAGGTAATATTTGTTCGATTAAACAAATATATAGATGATATAAGATAAATATTTTCCATTGTTAATATTTTCATCATTTAAAAATTCTTTCAACAAAATAACAGGTTTTGGCAATTGAAAATGATAAAATAGATATCACGCGTTTTGTTCGATTAAAACAATATGTAATGTTTTTTCATCAAGGTTTTGACAGTTGATTGAATTGAAGCAGAAATTTTCCAATCCACAATTCGGAAAAATTAGCTATTGTATTAAGTACACTAGCGTGTATAATATATATATTTCATACGTTTTGCATAAATAAATCAAATTCGCTTCTGAAAAACCTCATCATATTTGTACGGAATTTACATTTCAAATGTATACAAACAAGTCCTCTTTTCTCGGTAGTTCATAATATTACAGATTGATACTTTTTCGAATAACTATTCTAAGTAAAAAAAACATTAAAGTAAATCATGAAATGTTGAATTTACTACGGTACTTTTACTGAATTTATATTCCTACGGTAAATATCATAGAATTTAAAAAATAAGAATAGTCTTTCATGTCTATATAATTGTTTCTAATTTTTGTATAACCATTAGAACAATAGCGCAAACTTAATTGATATGTACTCTAAGTCAACAGATCAAGTTTATCACTTTACAAGTGTTGACTTCCAATAATTGGACAGATATTATATTAACATAAAAAAAACACTCTTTTGTACGAACTCCACATTTAATTAATTTGAGCGAAACTAGTCTTGATTTATTATTTTATTTTAACTATAGTACATTTACAATAAAAAGATGTTATCATAAAACCATATTATTTGGATATTTTGTTTACATACTATTTGAAGCAATTAAAATAAATCGTTTCGATATTCAAATATCATGAGTACTTGTCAGCGACCAAAATTTAATGATTAATTCAGAGGAACAAGTCATGTTATTTTAACCATTAAAAAATATTATAATTATAATAATTTTTGAATTGAACTGAATATTATTTTTGTCGTTGGATAACTTTATTTTAATGTACTATAAACCTGTGTTTTATGATTTTATCAAATGATTTCTATGGATTCGGCGTGGAAATTTGTGAAAATTTAAATCAATGTATACATGTATTTGTTTTGATTTATTTATCTGTTTGTATGACCATTAATGTTATCAGACCTGGTTTTCTATAATAAATTGTAATTGATAACCTAGTAATTTCAATAGCAGTGTGTTTCATTATTTGAAAAACATATTTACCCCAGGGCCACAAACATTAACGCTATTAGCAAATTTGGAAAGCCCAGCAAATTTTCATGATAGTCTAAGAAAGCCGTAAGATATTTAATTATATTATAGTAATGTCACACTTTGTTACACAAGCAGTGGAATTAAAAATAGTATATTTAAATTGCATATTTGTTAAAAACTTTTTTCGGCAAAAGGGTCCGAGGATTAAATCTGAAGGGCAGCAAAAAATATTCCGAATCACTGAGTATGGCAATTGAAATATATTACTTCGCACGGACAAATAAATCAACAATTAGGCGCTATCGTATTAGGCTTAAACTAGAATCCTCACGGGAATTTGCTCAAGCTGTTGGGTTATTTCGAACACAGTGATATTTATCGAAGACATAATTGATTTAGATAGAAAGCCTGTTTATGCCATTACGTTTGTCGAAATAGAGTTGTGCTCGTTAATAAAGGGTGAATAATTTTTTCAAAAATAAATAGTTCGTTTTGGTTCAGATGCAATGTTTTATTGAAAACAAATAAGATGGCACTGCTTAAGCACGGCACTGGCTCTTTAAGATACATTTTATTGAAATATAAAAATAAGGAATGCTTAACACTACTGAGAAGTTTTGGAAATCCTATTAGACTAAATTCTATCGATTACACGAATGTTTGTAAACAAGTCATTTCATTGTTTGTTTTAATTGTAGGTGTCACTGTAGACCGCTACACTCAATCTTAATTGCCAGGTAGGTTGGTCGATATTCCAATACACGCATTTATAGTATTACGTATCAAAAGTAAAACTGATTTTTTTGGTTGTGTAACATTTATTTTACATTTAACGAAGAAGGTGATTAAAAATAACGATAAAATATGATTGAGCGTAATGAGGCAAAAAAAAAACAATCACATTTTTGTATGTTTACGCTTAAATTAAACAATATTTCCAATTGAGAATAACAGGCATGCTTTTAAAGCCAGCCAACCACTTATTATAATAAATATAAGCGAAAAGTCTCAGCTATGTCCCGGGAAACGAAATATACAATTGTATTTAAAAAAAAATCGTTTCCCGGGACCATCTTAGAGAGTAGTAATTCTCATAAAAAAACATTTAAACGAATTTTTGAGAAGCTTATAATCATAACTCGTACAAAATCGTCACTCAAAACTAGTACACAACTTATTTTTTAGGTAAATATTGCAAATGATGACCAAATTGATTAATAAGTATTTATATTGATTTTTACTACACACCATTTGAGGGATTCGTTTGATGTTGCCGATGAAACCATTTCATTCGAAAAATAAAAAATTGGGTCAGTCATTTTTTGACTATTATTGTAAACGAGCATCTGCCGAATTTGCGTAGTGATCATATTTTAGGTTATTAAATAAATTAAAGATTATGAATGATTCTTACCTAATGTTATTACTTAATGTAAAAAAAGTTCTCAAGGTATAAAGATTTTCAAATTCTATGTCTATTTAATGAATAAAGATACTTTATTAAAAATAATAACAAGTTTAAAGTCTCGGGTTGCTTAATTGAAATGTCACATTGACCGAGACTGGAAAAAAGCGTCAATTTCTCGGAAATTTATTCTTAAGTGTTGTCTTGACACAGAATCCCTATTTGCAATTTAATTTATGAGATTCTGCGCGTGGTTTCGTGACGTGCGGAAAAGTTTGACATTTTTTTCGTATGCTTTTGTTATGTTTTGAAAGATATAGATCGATATATAATACAATATATAAAATTAAGTATGTGTACGCATTTTTTGTTAGATTTTGACAAAGTGTCATCAGTTTTTGCTTTTTGACGTTTCAATTAAGGCATTTTGTTGACAAGCAGAGTTTGGTTTTTAACAAGAATCTGAATACGGTCGACTTGATTTTCTTTTAATACAACTTATTTATATTTCTGTCAAAAAAATACTTCAGAGACAAAAAATATGAAAGATTTAAAATTTTTGGATGAGATACAAGTCCACAAGCCGCAGGATTAATAAGCCAGGCTTAGTAAATAACGTCGGCGAAAAGCTTTTGTTTGTTGTCAGACAATAAGCCAGGAAAAGGCTTTGATGATAGTTTCACCGAAAGAAACTCGACAGGATTCAGGGATCATATTCTTCCCTTTCTCACATTTACCAAAATAAACAAGAGGTATTACCCTAGACATTTATATTATTATCATTTTACGTACAAACAAATAAAAGGGCCATTAATCCTGAAGTAGTTATTATCTTTACCTCTTAAGGGAAAGCTTTTATCGATGGTTTTTTAATTGAAGTACAGTATTTTTTTTAAATCAGCTAGGTTATTATCTTCAATTTAAAAACAAATTTCTATTAATAATGCATTATTTGATATTAATTAAAAAAAAAATCGTTTTAAAAAGGAACATAAGAAAATCAGAACGTAAGAAGTTAGAAATTTTTATTTAAAAACAATGAATGTCTGAAAAATAAAATAAATTTAAATCAAAAAGATACTATAATATCATAATAAAGCTACTGAATAAATGATTGAAGTTTATATAATCTATCATGACAAAAAATGACTCATTACGAAGTTCTTTTTGGAATGTAAGTAAGTAGCTCTACAATTATTATATGAAATTTTTCATAATTTGATTCATATATGAGTAATTACGATTAAACAAACTTTTTCGCAATTATTTAAATTTCATATATTGGTCGTCGTCCGCCTTCTTAATGGACTGTGCATCTAGTTAATTGAAATATAGCAGCAATAGCAAGACTCCAATTTATTTCCGAAAGATGTTAGAAATGATGTTCAGTTTTCGAATATTTATAAAAAAACTAAAGAGCCATTTTTGAATTAATTTGAAATTTAAATTAAAAAATTATCACAAATACTTCAAGTTCAAATTATAGTCAAACAGAGACAACAAAGACTTAAAAAATGTGTATGTGTTGGAAACAAAAGACGTTTATATATAAATAAAAAAAACAATGGCCAGTTTCTCTGGAAAAGTTAATGTTTTAAAACAATGTTCAAATAAAACATCTTTAATGCGAGTGTCCGTGATGGAGAACATAACTAACTATAATGAAGTTTGCGTGGAATTTGGCCGAAGTAAACCTAAAAAAGACAACACTTGTTTACTCTGGGAGAGATTTGCGGAGTTTTTTTGTCGCCTCGCTTGTTGCTGTACGGGAAACTCGTGTCTAAGTAAATAGACGTCACGTGACACGTGTTGAAAAATCACGGCGCCTCTGGGAAATGAATGAACCGAAAGCGATAAACGTAGAGAATTCAAAGGGTGAGAGGGGATTTTTAATTTGAAAACGATTTATCTTCCTGGCTTTTCACTGTTATGAGTGGCTACGTGCGTGAAAGATTTACCATGTAAAGAATGATTGAAAAAAAAACAAGCTTGGCAAAGAAGGTAATCGTGGTTTAGTTGTACGATAAAAATCACACAGTAAAATATTAACATCAGTTGGTGCAAATTGAGCGTAGTTTTTTTTGTCAATTGAGGACCAATTCGAAATGATTGAGAAGAAATTAACAGCGAGACACGCATGTGGACTGTTTAAACACGAATAGTTGCTGTTAAAATATAATAATAATTGCACCTTAACATCATTTTTTAAAAGCAAAATTTAAAATGTTTAATGAGTTAGTTTATAGGTATGTAGATAATATTTAAATGCCCAAGTCGATGTCTCCAAAACTGTTGGTCCTAAATAACCATTAAAAATAGAAATTTTGCTGTTTCTCTGTAGTTAGTATAATGTAGATAGTTTATCTTCGATAATGCCAAAACAGGCTTATAGGGATGCCTTCGAAGGGTAGTTAACTCTCGCAAAGAAAAAAGCAATGAAAATATACATCTACTTGCTTAACTGATGTAAACTTCTAAGTTCTCAAGCCCTAATTGGGTCAAACAAACGTCTTACACATAATACGAACCTGAGGGAATTTAATGGCCCAATAAGAGAAAGAGTTCCGGGAAAATGATGTTAAATATAATTAACATAATACAATTTATTATTTTCGATATAAAATACTTAGTAATATAATATCAGGTATAAGAATATGTTATATATGTATTTTTGAACATGTCTGCTATAATGAGATATAAACGGTAAAATAGAGAAACAAGGAAAAACAGTAGACATAACAACTGCTTGTCAATGCTTTAGATTTTAGCTCAAGAGTTCAGAAAACTTTACTATTGGCCATATATTTACGAGGCCGAAATGAAAATTCCACCATTCTTGAGAATGTGAATCTAATTGTTCCTGATTATTTTTTGAGAAATCGTGGACATGAATTGTTTGTTCTCCCAAGGTGTAGAACCAGCCTGTCAATGGGGATGCCACTGGGGAGAGCTTTAACGGTGTTCAACAATATTAATTCGGATGTCGACATATTCCACGTAGACGTGGGTGAGTTCCGACCAATCCTATTTTGTATGTATTAAAGTAGAGTTCGTCGGAGCTTACTCAGTTGACTTCCTTGCCATTTTTTTCTTCTGCTTTTAATATTAAATCGTACTATTTTTTTTCATCATTGTAAAAGTTTTAAGTTTATAATTTGTCAACCTTGTGCAATGTTAATTAAATAAATAAAAAATATATTGTGTTATTAATGTTTCTTCTGTTGACGGCTTTATACAATATAATTAAAAAGTCTTGCTAGAAATATGAAGATATGCGTGAATAAAATTAGCTTTGTCGGTAATTTGTTAAAGTGTGCAAATGGCATTATGTTTGCAAACCATGAAACATCCGTATTGTATTTATATTTAAAAAAAATCTTCGAACATATTCAAAACTTAAACTGTCCACTAAAAGGATATGTCTACAGTTTGTTTTAGTGTTATAAGGTCATATTTTTTTTTTGATAATACATGACGTAAGCTAAATTATTAGATAACCTACCATAAGTATCAAGTACATTTAAATATAAAGATTAAGAAAATTTTAAAAACTAATAATAATATATTATAACTAGTTAAAACTAAAAGCTAATTGATCAATATGGGGGTTGATGTAATTATCAAGCGTGAGAATTGGTAATACCATATTATTTTATGTTTTAAAATAAGAAAATGTATGTCAATCGTTAAATAGGAAAACTGCGTTCACTTATATTCACAACTTATACAAAAGTACCATACTTAAAACATAGTTTGAAATGTTAAGCAAGTGTTTAAAACACTTTATAAAGTAGCGTATAAAAGTAAATACTACACATAACGTTTGAAAAAAAAAACACATTTTGTATGCCGCAATAAGGTTTTGTCATATACGTCTCGCGTCATACTCATTGTGACATTTTTCAAATTATTCATCATAAGATAACTAAATTGCAGGTATCAATGATTTAAAGTAGTTTTTGATATTAAAGATTCAAGTAAGCAATAGTCTCAATCGAGAAAATTGATCTGTTTATTCTAGGTGGAAAACTATTTTATTAATAAATAAGTATAGAGCTTTCAACTTGTCAGTGATACATATGAATAACGAAATGTTTCGGATAAAGACAAGTTTAAGAACTTATTTCAATACGATATATAAAATAGTAAATTTGATTGGGTAACTGAAGTTTCTGCTTTGACCTACAATAATCGACTTATAAACGTATTAACTATTTTACGATTAACTTACTACTCAAATCAATACTATCAACTCAAGCAAACAGTTTTGCATTAATCAACTATTGGATACACTTCTTAATCCGATTTGTTTATTATCGAGTTGTAAATGGTGAGTGTTAAATAATATAATGGGAAGATAATATCGAGGATAGTCAGGTAACTTTCGCTAACTGGGAGGCACGAAGTTATCGGCTGTTTGTTTATAATTTGTTTTGTTTAAGCTTGTTAGCAGATTCTGCTTCTCTTTGTCTCTCAGATATGATGTTACATACATTTGAGTTAGTTAATATAAATGATACAATACTCTTTATTTAATAATGATATAAATGGAATACCGAAATTTGTTCACGAGTAATTTAATTGTGTAAGAAAGCGGTCTAAAAGCGCTTGCATTGTTTTCAATTGCTATACGAGAAAACTAAACTCTAATTATACGGGAAAATGCAATTATATAATCGCCGAGATATGATAAAGTTTAATAATTATGATGGAAACAATAGCAAGTGAATGTTCTAAATTCATTGTTGTCCGTTGTATTTAATTGTATAAAGCTGCTTTCTTTTTTCTCCACCATTCCCCTGAATTTAAGTAACTGCCGTGAAATTTATAATAATGTTAATTCATAGTTAAATTATTGTGTTATTGAATTTTAAGCGAATGCAAATCAAATAAACGTGTGCCTTGTCGAATTGAGAGTGTTTATTTTACCCTATCCAATGAATTTATATTATTGTTTCTCTTAATACTTTCATGGATGTAAAAAAACATGCATTTAGTCAATTTAGTAGATTTTTATTGTGTTAATAATTATTTATTTTATTTCAAAGAAGCTTTATTTTTGAATATTATATATTTTTTTCAATAATCATTATTCCTGTAACTCATTAATTTAAAATATACCATTCAGATGAAATATTAACTTGAACATGTACTATTCAAGCATCATTTCGTCAAGGGTATTTTTCAGTTAGTATTTACAATTTAATAATGATAGAAATTTACGTATTATTTTTCATGTCAAAATTAATATCTCACGTCACAAATTAAACACTGTTTCAATAAATAAAACGTTTATCTTGAGACGGCACATTATTTCAACAATTAATAATGCGAGAGAACATGATCATTTACTTATTCCGTGAGAAATAAGTTAATAAAACATACACACGTTCTAGAAATAAATCCCTCACGTGATAAAATGAGAAAAATAAGGGAGACGGGGAACCGATGATAAATTTTATAAATGATCGCGTTGCTAGAATGAGATGTTTTTATCGAAAATAAGACCAAAACAAAAAATAAAAATGTTACTACAAACCTAAAAATAAATAAACTAAATTTTTGATATAAAAAAATACTTTAAGAGCAAATAGTAAAATAAAAGATTTTTTGCAGCAGGTGCAATGTAAACACATCTTTAATTTTTTTTGTTTGAAAATTAAATCACGAACATAAAATAAAATTCATTGGGTGTATTATATATCGTACAATAATACATTACAGCTGATGCCAGTACGTATGACGGATTACTACCTTTGACAGCATGGCTGTTCGAGTCAGACTACTTTTACTGGAGTCGGGGTCGTCAAAAGTGGCCCACAAAGTAAACAAATGAAAATATTAATTAATACTGAAATAAGAAATAAAAACGCTAAGCATGTGTTTGTTTTCGATACAATAAAACATTATGAACTACGGATTAACAGTTCACAAACTAACAAAACAAATATATCTATATGAGACTGGACGATTCAACGAATATATTGTTTATTATTCTACTATTTAAAGCAACAAGGTAAATTCGCTTTAGTATTGTTTACATTCTGGGAAAGCTGAACAAGAAAAATAATGCAAGGTTTAAAAACACAATATGTAGGTAAGTACACTGTGTTTATTTTTTCAATTAATTACTTTTAAAGTACCTTCTATAAAATAATAAATAATAAGTCCACTGAAATCACCTAGATAATTTTTTATCGATAAAATTATTCTTTAATAAATTATTTGAATTTATAAATACTGTACTTAATTCAAAAAAAAAATGTATACCTATCATATATTTTAAAAAACAACTCAGTTTGATACGTGACTTTAAATAATTTGGTTTATTAAAAAAAAATAAAAATCAAACTCAAGCTTGGATACTTTGTAAGTGTGAAATTGTAATAATTAGGATCCTTGTTAAAAGAAGCCGGTCAAACTTTCTTTTGAATAGTAAGGATAGAATAATGCCGGATTTTTCAGGAATGAAAATATCATATACATAAATAAATCAGTATCAGAAGCCTATTAGCGGTTTTTCACATTTTTCTTTTCTACTACGACTGGCTTAATTGATCTCAATATGAAACTGATTCAGTGTTCAGTGATTTTAAAACGGATTGTGTTTAAATGAACTTTTTTTAAAAATCATAAACACTTTTTTAAAATGGTTTTAAAACAATTACACTGCAAAAAAAGAAATTAATTAGCACAGGTTAGGAATTAAAATCAAAATAGAACACGTGTCACAATATGTTAAAAAACCTGTAGAATAACAGTGTAATGTAAGTTATCAGGTTTAATTCATTTGATACTTAAAAGGGATTCGTACCTTGGATCACAGAGTCTTACAATTTAGTCGTGTCGATAACCAACCTAACTAATTCGTTTGAAATAGCAGCTGTAGTTGTTTTAAGTATCTTTTTAATTTGCCGACACTTATTGAAATTAGAGCTTTTAAGCACACACGCTTCACAACAAGACGACCTTTTCTACACGAGTCTTAATGTCATGTTTAAAGGGGAAAACATCGCTAATGGCAACATTTTCGCAAGAGATGGATAAATATAACCTCGGCGGTGTACTCTCTATAGAAGCGGTGCATGGTTTCACGGTCTGTAGGTACATTGAACTACATAAATTAAACCCTAATATGCCTCTGTGTGGAAGTTTAAACCTTTGTTTACGGGTCGCCAGGCGAGGATGACTTAATTAATAGAAACCATAGCAAGGAGTTCACCAACATTTGCAATACGAACGCAAAACCATTTTTTTTATGAAAAAAAATGTACGATGCTCTTTAACTAGATTATCGCAGTTCGAATGAAAAGCGAAATACGGCTGTGAGCGAATGCGAGAGTGAATCGAAATAAAAATACAAATAAAAGTTTTTATTGAAACGTGTTGTTGAAATATTCGACACTGACTTTGTTCATTTGTTAAAATGAACAATTTGTTTTCAATAAAGCGTTAGTATTGAATGGAAATAATTGAAATATTTTTCTGGAAAAACATGTAATTCAACTTGCTATAAATATTAGTGTTTCTAAGCCAATATCCGAAATTATATTTTATCTTAATAGTAGGATTTCGAAACATTTTCATGTTTATAATGTTAATAAGAGCTTCATAAAAAAAACGTTTTCGCCGGTGTAACTTTTTCATATGTTCACTCTTTTTAACTGTATTTGATTGGTATTTTTGTATTCATGTCTTCTTTTCAATCATATTTTTTAACAGCCTTACACAAGAGCAGACAATTTTGATACAATGCTACTGTTTTTTTTTGCAAAAATCAATTCAACTGCCTATACTTTCGAAAGATTCGGCGGTCGCTTTACAGAAGTTCATTTTGAATATACAATTAAATTTGATAAATTTGTTGTGGTACAAATCGTGACACGTGTTTCGCCTTTTTAAACACCACCATCGACTAGAATATCGCAAGGTTTACAAATAAACTAAAAAATAATTCTAATTCTCAAGATATTAATTACAAAATGAAGGTTAGAGTGTTTCCCTTATTTGCTGGATCCAAGGAGCGGGTAAAATAAAAACATTCATACCACTCATTAAAAATTAATTATAAGTACTTATACAAGATACGGTAAATATCGAAGACAATAAGTAATCGTTGAACTGTGTTCGCAAAGCATATCTCCATTTAAGCAGCTACAGGTTCCCGAAAATGGTGAATACCGGCCGTAATATAATGTATTGAGCGAAAATTTTCTTAATTTTTGATAATACGTTTTACAAAGATAAATCTGTTTTGATGTTTTGATGTACAAGAAATAAAATAAATATAAACATAGACAGCAACGATACAACGAGTATACTGTATAACCACCAAACAAGATTAAAATAGTGTTTCAGGTATAGTTTATGTTCTATATAGTTCAATAGATACTTACAATATGAATTATATTATCAAACGCTAAATAGATAGATATCTGCTTCAACTTTATCAAATTGTAATAGTGTTATTCTGTTTCAATATAAATAAGCCTAAGTGAAAGGCTCTACAGTACGTTATTCAATGTTATGTAAATCTATAATTGCTTGTATATTATTGTAATTAAGGCTTCTATATGGTAATTTTATTTATTGCCAGTTCGGTTGTTACGTAAACGAATTTGGGGATGTTTTGAAAGTGTAGGTTTTCGTTGAACAGTTTGTACGTATTTACAAAACTAAAAAGGTTTGATTCCCCACTGGAGTAGCGTAGCCACAAATGCTTTCTACGAGCTCATCATGCCGGCGAAATAAAGTAGCTGCAAAATAAAACCATGAAACCCAAATGGCACTTCCGAAAACCAAAGGAAAGTTTTTGACAGACGGAGAGGCGACAATCAACGTAAAAATTTAATTAACTGTACAGGACTGCGCAAAAAGTTTACACTGCTAAATTGTGTGGTCAATGCTGTGTACTTTGAGTATTTACAATTTTGTAGAAATAAGCTTGTAAAATTCAGTTGAATGAAATTAGATTTGTACAAATTACACGAACCGCAAGCAACATTAAGGGATAATGAGTAAATTTAAATACAAATAATTCAGTGAACATATATTTCAAAACAAGTTTCTAAAACTAGAAGTTTCGTAGTAAATTAGAATCTACTTACTATTGATATAATAATAACACAATATTCTGACTTGAAATCAGCCAAGTTACAAATAAAACGAGATGAAATATGTAGTTTAATATAATAGCCAGCACATCAATCGATGAAAATATTTTTGCTGAGCATTTTGATTCGGAAACACTTCTCGAATATCTACGAGGTAAGTATAATTAGACCTCCGCCGAATAAAATTGAAGTATTTTTTTATGTATTAAACTAACAGTGTTTAAAACTGAAATTTAAAAAAAACCTATTTGTTTCGATTGATTTTTCTCTTTTGTGAAATTTTAAAATACGGCTTAAATCAAATTTCAGCCCAAATTAAATCGTAAATAGATAACCTCACAATAGATTTGTAAAAAAACCCAAAATTGTTAGCGATTGGCTATAAGACCAAAAAAGTTTTATGAAATCATATGGTTATTAGAATCTCTAATAGTATATCTGATATAATATGTAGCCCGAAAAAATATGAATATAAGAAAAAACAATGTCGTATATTAGGATTCATGAATGAGTGCAAGGTTTGGAGAGGTCTTAACATAATGGTCTGTTTGAAGGGATTTCATTGTAAATATTATGAAGGGCGGCGTGTAGTACGGTGGACGTGAGTTGACCGTTAATAGTGGTAATCCAAGCCAAGAGCCGCCGGTGAACACATCCCAATAGACTTTATTATGCTGCTAATATTATGGTAGAACGGGGAGTGATGTAACGTGATCACACGTGATGCTGGCGAAATGGTAACTGTCTGTTTTCTTTGGGGATTACAGACGATAAAAGCATGGAGAAGAATTCAATTTCGCGTATGGGTATCGGCACGAATTTCTTTATGTTATACTGAGGGCTGTTACTAAGTTGCAACACGACTCATTTTTTTAAGAACGTATTTTGAAAAGTCCAGTTGATTCCGGAATATTTTCACTGACGATTATCAGGACAAGTTAGCTTCGCTTAAAATGGTAATATGCTAGTAGAACTTCTATGACACACCGTATGCTACTGAGTACCAGCCAATTACATGACGTGTGCTCAGTCATACCAAGCCCATTCGAACATCAAACATGAGTTATGATTTTTTTAAATAACATAATAATAATTCATGAGAAATTCAGTAGTCATGTGAAATATTATAATTTGAGCCATTTATAATATATAATTAGGGTCAACAAACATGTTCAAATTCAGTTTTGAGAACAAATAAGATATCGGTATAATATGTACCGATTAAAAAAAATCAGAATATATTTTTCAATGTCGCTGAAAACCTCGTAGTTTCCATGCAATTAGGGGTCAAAACATGATATTTTATCTGTCCAGGAAAACTAGATCTGATCGTTTTTTTTTATCCCAGTCTCCTTAATACTATGATCGTTAAAAAAACAGAAGAACCTACTTTATAATATTATAAAAACATTTTGGCTTTATCGGGTACTACATCAAACGCATTTGATTTAATTGTACTTACCGAAAATAATTAATAATCAAAAATACTATATTATTATTTGTAAACAATATCCTCTACATATGCAGATAAATTGCAACCAATTTGTCCTGTAACCACCCGCTAATCAATCTCATTTATCTCAGATCATACCAGTCATTTTTATTACATGAATCTGGTTTTCGCTGATCTGGTAAATCGATAGGTATTATTGATGATGGGTCATTAATGAATCATATATAGGCTATATCGCTGAATTGATATTTGATATAAACGTTTTAATCAATATCTTGTAAATTAATTGAATAATTTAGAAAAGGTCGTCATTAGATAATGAACAACGAAAGAAAAGCATTTAAAAAAAATGTTTGGCCTGAGAAGAAAATTATAATTCTAGTGAAACACAACCCTGTACAAACAAATTAGATAACAGCATATTGAAACAATGTATTATGATATGATAATGTATGATTTTCAAAAAAATCATCGAATGTATCAAAAACTGCCCTGTTTTGGTTTTAAAGTTCGTGTATCGTATCATAAACGGCCATTTGACTTTCGAAAAATCTACTCTACTGTTAAATTTTGTGGATGGAGGTAAGCCTATTTTGATACTAAGCTACTTATTGTATATATAATTTTATAAATATAAAGTTAAATATTGTATGTAGAAAAAAAATTGTGGTAGAATTATGCCTATCATTTAAAATCAACATTACAATCGTTCCTAAATATTTCCCATTGAACGATCACGAAAAAAAATGTGTTCAGATATATTTCCGGGAGAAAAATCTTCAAATATATAATAGGCGCTTTGACAAGTGTGTTTGACTAAAATAAATCGTGGAAAAAAGATAAAAAGAGCAAGCATGTACTTAGCAAACAGAAGAAAACTTTTACAAGGAGAAAGTTTTTCGCGAATAATGCAAATCGTGCATTATGAAAAGTTCCAATTCTGCGGGTTGGCAACACATTCCGGGGAGTCAGTTCGGTGAGTGGCGATGAAAACAGAGGGAAACTCCCCAAGTGGTTTGTGCTAACTTTTTATCTTCGGGCGATATCTACTTTTGAGCGCATACGGTTGTTAGATAACGTGGAGTGTTATCTATTCTAACTGATGCGATAACAGATGAGTAAAAAATATGCATTACCGCATTTAAACTTAAACTTCTCAATAAACGTGCAGACAAAGAAAATAAAGTTGATTCGTATCATATTTTATAGAGAAAAACGAAATATAATGTCTTGAGCTCTCGGGATTCTCAGAATGACCTACTCACACACATTATACTTTTAGGTAATTGAAAAATGTATTTTTTTTTTAAAGCATACCAAATTTCGTTTTCACACAAAGATTTTAAAGATATCTTTCATTTCAAAAGAATAATAAAATAGAGTTAGCACCAATTTCGGTTTAAACCCATCGTCACTTTAGTGAGAAGATACGATTTTGCTGAATTGATTTACAGTAACATCTTTTTGATTCTTGTGAATTAAATATTTAACTTTTAAAAAACTTATTACAGTGAAACTCAATCTGATGTCGTTGCAAATTTTCATTGCTGTCAATAAGTTAAATATGCTAATTATGATTTGAAACTTCGAGTGTTTTCATCATTTTGTCACTTTGATTTACAAAGAATTTGTTGAATGTATTTGAAATGTCACTTTGTAGTTTGATAGAGTACAGTATATTCATCTAAGAATTGAGTACCTCTGAATGATAAACGACGAAAAAATTTCTGGCATAGTGAAAAAACATTCAGTCAAAGTAAAGTGTAGATCATTAAAAGAATATCAATTATTGATTGTTGTTTATCAATCAATATGTGTTTTTGGCTTACATTACATTTTTAGTTACATAAAAAAAAAAAACTACTGAATAAATTATTTCAACGAATTGATATGTCGCTTCAGGTGGCAGATTACTCGAATACATGAAGTTGTTCGATATACAGGTGTGCGTCGTGACACGCGAGGCAACTCACCACGTAGCCGAGCACTATGTGTACAAAGGTGAACGAATTCTTTCGTACAAGATTTTTCCGAGCACGAATTCTCCGTAAAAAAAAACAACGTACACCGATTCTTTCAAATAAAATTATTTTATACACAGAAACTTCCGTTCAAAGAAAACAACAAATATAATATTAAAATTGTTGTTTTATTTTAATGTTTAAAGTCCTAGGTCAAAGATGCTAACTATTTTCCAAGTTTCCGAACAAGCAAAAGATTAAATAATATGTATATTTTCCGTATTTTGAAATAATACGTATAGTCTAGATTTCGAATCTCGAATATTAAACTGTGAATTATATTATTTGTACGGGGTTTTACATGTACGGAGTCTTATTTGGAAGGACCGATGTAAAGAGTTTTTTGTACGGAAGAATCACGAGACCGAGTACATGAGATTAAAAAAAAACTATTATTTTTTAATTTGTTTTCGCCTGTATAGTTATGTCTACTCTACTAATATTAAAATAAAATTTATTGATTATATGTTTGTGAGTTCAAATAATTCGTATGATGTCCTAATTGAGTGTGTTTTTTCAAATATGTACTTCCATTATACAAAGTAATACGTAAATGACAAAAAAACGACATCATACATATACATTATTTGTAGACAAGTATTAATGTTAAGGTGAGCTTTTTAAAGTGTTTCGAAAAACATTGACATTGATAATACTTTTTTAACCATCCCCGCTCACAATATGGAGCATATTTACTTGATTCTAGGAAAATCCACGTACACTTTCTATGGAATTTAAAATTTTGAAAAAATATTTACAATTTTAAGTAAAAAGTTAATAAAACCACAAAAACAAAAAAATGTTTTTATACATTTGTGTGTATTAACCATAAAAAGAATCAAAATAAACGGAAAAGTTTAATTTTTGTAAAAAATAGATTACAAGTCAAAGGATTATTGGTTAAATTTATCAATCATAAACACACATTAAAAGCCGAGCCTACGATACGGTACGTCATGCGAACGCTAATAAAATATACTAAGAAGTCGACGTTTCCAGTGATTAAATGAAATCTTTTAAAATAAAATTGCAGCGATCCATTTTATCGAAATTACGATGTTGAAGTTTCTGTCTGGATATTACCCGCCGAGGGGATAATTAACAGAGTTCCGAGTTTCCGCTAAGAGATCCGCAACTCGTATGCATTCCCGGAATCCCGGCAGCGCAATTCCCGGGGCGCCAGATCAATCTTGATGCCTGTAAAATGGGATGTTTGAAAATATCACTTGTTGAATTGATATTACCATCCTTTAAAACGGATATAAAAGTTTCAGAGAGCTTTAAAAGTTGCCAGGGCGTATCGCCGGAGGGCGTGCAGCGAAATGGGATAAATTAAACTAAAGTTTGTTGAACATCAGCTTTCAAAAGTTTACACGAAAGCGAGTAATGTACATGTTGTAGAATTAGTGCGAATGTTTTATAGTGCTATGTAAAAACTTTGGTTTCGAATGGGTCTTTAAGGCTTTGAAGAGATTATTTGAATCACTTCTCGTGAAGTCAACTTTTACAACTGTCTGTAATAAATGTTACAGTAAACAGTTTTTATAATATTAGAATAACGATTTCTTCGTGTTTTCAAATTATATTTGTGTTAACACAACACATCACTTAAGTAAAAATAAACTTAATGATAGCAAACGAGAACATATTGGTACTATAAGTAATTTACTCAAGCAATTTATGGAACCAATTATATATATTTTTTAAAAAATATATTTCTGATAATTAGTCGAAGAATAAATTTCATCATTAGAATATTAATTGTCTGTTATTAATGACATATAATATATAAATATTCTAAAAAGTACATCGAATATCATTTCGAAAATACCTATAGCACAAAATTTACATAACGAGAGTTTATTATTCAACTATACGACCAATGAGTCCATGAGAGGTGAAGTGAGCCAAGCAGTATTTTAGGAAAATGAGTTACATGCGTTATAATATTCTATATGTCTTCAAGTATCGTAAAAGCGAAATGAAGTATAGTAAATAGACACAACAGTAGTGTTATCTCCCTAAAATAACAATATGCAATTCATCAAAACACCAAGTAAACACGTGATTGCGCTTAAAAGCCCAATATAAAAGTTTTACCATTTTACTGTTTGGCTCACTTCACTCGAGGGATCAAATGATACAAAGCAAGATTATTTTAAGAGTTATCAAATTCGAAATATTAAATTTTAATTCTACGCGATGTTGACTTGGCTCCGTTTTATATTATTTTATAAATGAATATATTCAGTGATTTATGAATACAACCAATGTATTTTTTTCTTCGTTGATTGTGTTGCAGATAGATAAGAGTGTACTCAACTGTCATACTTACTCCAATGTATTTGCAAATTTTAAACTATCATCAATGTATTTTTTCACCAGAAGAAGCAGTGAGAAAAATAAAGAGAAACGGTGTATTTATGATTATTATTACTTTTCTATTAACAAATTTGATTCATAATTGTACGTAACTGGTCACGAGTAGCAAGTAAGCATCAATTGAACGGAATAGCTGAAACTATGTCATTGTGAAATTTATATATAAAGCCTCTTAAGCTATGACGATTTAATAAAGATTAGCCTAATTCAAGTCAAGCTATTTCATATAATGGTGTTTACAAGTTAATCCGCGCCACAATGCAAAGGCGCATTGAGATAAATATTGTAGCCGACCGCTAACGGACTTGGCAAACCGAAATCCCCTGTCCAAGGAGCCTCCCTGAGAGATTAAGGCTTAGCAGAGCGGTTGATGCGACGTTGAAGAATGACCATGATATATTAAATTATGCCTATATTTTACTCGCACGCACACACAATATAACGAAACGTTTTTGCAAAATGTAGTGACAGGGTGAGTGTAGGCGAGCTCGGTTAAGGGTTATTTATTTTCCGGATGCACGAGATGTTTTCGAACGTTTAGGAAAAAAACAAAATTTTAATCGGCAATGATAAGCGTCTGCTAATTCTTTTAAACAAAACAATACACTAGAAAGCAAAGCATGTAAATCCATGAACTGTCACATTGTACAAAATCGTAAAAGTAAATATGGTGTTATAAGATTTCATTAAATATACCAAAAGTCCACAACGTAGCCAATGTTTTCTTTGTATTAATTAGTAGGATGTAGACGAATATTCTTGAACTTGTTCCTTTCCTATAACACGTTCACTGTAATAAACACTAACGCCAACGTTAATTAATCGAATTAAAACGAAATTACTCGAATACACAAATAATTGGCAATGTATTTTTTTTATTTTGCAGAATGTAGTTAAAGTTTTTTCGAAGCATAAAAAATTAAGGGTTAGAAATTAATTTACGGTGAACAATGATAAATAATCTTACTTAATGCCTCGTATATGCCATTTTCAAAAAAAATATTTGAATACAAGAAAAAAATGAAAAAAGGTGAAATTTCTTCTGAGCAATCTTATAAAGCATGTTCGTGTGTATAGAAATCAAATGCCTATTCTATTGCTGTAAAACAAAAAATAAAAACAAGACTAAAACTACTGTTTAGGTACCATATAACTTTGTATCCCTTATGACGGCTGTATACGAGTCAAAATAGAACGGAACGTTTTCTAGCCGGTTGGACATGAGCAAAAAATATGTATCTTTTAAAAGGACGGGTCAAGCCTCAGAAACTTTCTATTGCGTAAACTTTAACAGAAATACATATAAAGAAAATAGTCCACGTATAAAACGGACTATAAACTTGTCTGTCGTAAGTAAGTACAAAAGTACAGTCCGCAGTTATATTTAAAAGTTTACAAATTTATTCCAAGTGAGAGGTAGAAACTTTAAGTTTAGATTTTTCATAAAAGTAATACGTAAAAGTTTCACTATAGTTTTTTTCTAAACGCCTCAAAATAAAACCGGAAGTAAGAAATATTTTTCGAAGTTTGCCGTTCAGAAAGAAGTAGAGTGATATGATCTGTTATGTTTTATGGCTGAAACAGTAAAAAAATAAATGATTGAGTATCCAACGTTCAAATATATCAAAAAGAGATTTTTTATGAATGTAATATTATTCTTATAGAGTTGTTTCTTCATCCTATTTTTATATTAATTTAAGCTACCAAATAAACTTATCTAGAATGTACTTTTATTAACTTATTTATTAAACAAATAGTATAAAAGATTCTGGAAAATTGACACAATTAAAATTAGATTAAGCTACAAATGTATTTAGTCCTTGTTTCATATACAATTAATTTATATCTTTTCCGTTTTTAATGTGAAGTAAATGCATTCATAATGGAGTATTTAAATGAAGTGGTGTTTAACGGTTAAGAAGTCAGCAAGTTTGCTAAAATCCATTAAACAAATGAGTAAATACAGAAGGATGGGATAAGAAGAAGACTAACGGTATGTCACGTTCCATTAAAATTTCCAGGATTGTATAGGAAGGTCGATGAGAAAAAATTTAATCACAAGAATCCATATATTTGAAAATAAATCGATCATAAATTAGTTTAGGATAGTGTTTATTAAGCGATTCGAATGGTTGAACATGGAGTCGATTCAGAGTATCGTCTAAGAGCGATGACCATTCTTCTACCTGACATAAATTAATCTTTACTTAATTATTGATGATTTCTTTTGACATTTAAATATATCTATTTGAAAAAGAGTAAGTGATCAGTTGACGAAAACAAATGTAATCCACAAAATGACAGGGTGTTACTTACCAACGTACTTGTATGATTAGTAAGTTGATTTAATTAAGAGAGAGTTAACTAAATAATACAGCTTAAATTTACATGTTTATTACACCATACTTATATGTAAAATATTGATTGTGAATTGTGATGTTGTAAAAATCATGTCACAATGTTAATTGATTGATAGTTGCAAATAACTTAAGTTAATATGACTTTTACGAACTGCACAATCATGCAGACTGTTAAAATATATATCACGCTAAAAGTTGTCACCTATTCATTATATCAGTATTTTCATCACCAAATTTATGAATATATTATACAATTAAAGTATTAGTTATATTTCACTGTTATAAAACAATTGGTGATCTCTCATAAATACATCGAGACGTGTTAACAAATTCTCATCAACCAAACTATTGTAGTTATACAAGAATAATTTGAATCAAATCACCCGACACGTTACAACACGTGATACCTACCCCTCTCACAACCGAAAGCCTGTGCGTAAATTCAAAATATGTCCATTAATAGCGCCATGATTTATGTAAATGTTATCTCAGCGATAACGCCGGGGTATATTTCACCCTGCGGGGAGCATTTAAGACGAATGTGAGGCTCGACAGATTGGCCAGGGCAGCCACTAATCATCTTCAACCCACGTCTACCATGTTCACGCGTATTTACTTTTCGTAACTTGCCTCAAGTATGAAAACTATTCTGTTATATATTATGATTTACCGGAGAGTGTATGGTTTACTTTAATGTTAAAACAAATCCGAAATAGTGACTATCGCAACGTATTCTTATTTTGATCGAGTGAGCGAAAATAAACAAACAATAATAGTTCTAACTAAAGTATAATCGCAATTAATTATAAAGATATTTGGCCGATTAAAAAATCAATGATGAAAAAGGCACAATTAAGCAGGATCAATCAGAGTAGTAGTAGCATAATAAGTAAATAATCAAAAAGCTTATTTAGAATATTTTTCGAGAAAAGTTACGATTCTTATTGATTTTAAATACATTTTTTGATGATTAATGCTTTAGTATTAAACAGTTAATATTGTTTTACAAACAAACATACATTATGAAATTCACCTTTCAAATGGTGCAAAGCAAATAGTAAAAATATTAAACTTTAAGTACAAATATTTTTATTTGAATTAAATGTAAAAATACAACATGGACTCTAAACCAAAAGTGATTTTTTTTAAAATCTATAATCTGAAGTCATTAACTTAAGTTATATCACTTAAAATGTGCAATGGCTATAAATGATTTGATTTGAGCATTAGCAAAATCTTTCAAACTAATTTAGTAGATCCAGTATCCAAGTGGTACCGCTTTAAAGGAAGCAACTTTCACTTACCCGGTTTTGCAAACAAATAGTTAAAATTCAAAAAATAAAATTAAAGTTTTATTTATATTAGCAACGGTGATTAAATTAGATGATTTTTATGTATTGAAATTTTATCGTAATAATCTAAGTAGCAATAACTTAACTTACATTATCTGCAGTTCTAGACGTTATATAATGACAATTTGAGTTAAATCATGCATGTATGCAATTGTATCGTGACTCTGCGATATAATGAAATTCAAATATTTTAGTTTGAGGTGAGTCATAGGAGGGAAGCACCGTTTCGCGGGAGAAATTGAGCCTTGCTAAACCCTTCCATCTATTCGTTGTGTGAAAGTGTGAGATACGCGGCTTCGGTTCGCCCGACTTGACTTTAAAACAAACAAACAGCGACAATGTGAGCCGACAGTTAACTGATGACGGGAGGATGCCTGTCTCCGCTACGCCGCAAATTATTCAAGCGCCAAAAGAAAGGGGTGAAATAATAATTTAAGTTTTGTTTATGGTTAGGCATAAAACAGAATTTATATTGAATACATGAAAAATATAGCGGAAAATATTTTTGAAGGGTGGTAGCGAAATTACGAACGTACGGTCGAAACTGCGAAGTTGGCAAAATAAAAATTCTATTAAATGTTGCTGGATTCTGATAAAATTTAATTGAGAAAAAGCAGGAGAAGATTAAAATGAATTGTATATATGTAGTGTAAAATTTGAATCGTTCAAATTATGTACATTCACACAGATTTTGTCACTAAACACCCGGGTTTTGCCTTTCTGGATCTTCAGGCGTTCAAGTGCACGGATGAACTTGAACTGATGTTTCGTGTTTATATAATAAATATATGTATCACCGAGTTTAAAGCCATTGCTGGCGAAAAGGATAAGCCCTTGGGAATGCCCACAGATTTGAGTAGTGAGTGGTTTTAAGAAATATTAAATATGCCGGGATCTTCACTCCTATACCCTATATCAGTGCTCCGCAACCTTTTCTCACCTGCGACACACCAAAATTCTTCCTAGAATTCTGCGGCACACCAAAAGCAAAAATATATAGATATTAAATTGATACACAAATTTTACAATAAATTTTTGTTTTTTACGTAAATAATTATGTTAAGTATACACACATAAAACTACAATATATTAACTTTTATGCAATTTTAATAAGCATTATAAAATAATAACTAATTAATATGATACCTGCGCTTGTTTCAATGAACACAAAGGTTTTATATTCGGCTCGATATTTGACAACACAACCCGAAGTTATTGGTCAATTTTTTAAATTATTATTATGTATTTGACCGCGGCACACCTGTATCCGGCTCACGGCACACCAGTGTGCCGATGCACACCGGTTGCGGAGCACTGCCCTATATAAATATAATCGTAAAACCTTTTCCGGCAAACAAATAAATATAATTATTAAAACCATTAACTACTCAAATCTGTGGGGATCCACAAGGACTTATCCTTTTCGTTAATATGGTACATAAAAAGAATATAATTCGACAGTAGTTCGAAAAATGATGGTACACATTTGTTATTGGGATTGTTATACCTTCAGTAGTAAATAACAGTTTATTGCTGTTTATTTAACATTTTGTACTGTTGTAATTTATTATTATACGTACCATCGTTCAATTTCAATCGGCCGCACACGTAAAAATATATTTTTATATAAAGTAACTAAACATAATTGTATGTTACCTTCATTAATATGGTAAATATATACATTCAAATCGTATTATATTAAGTGTACGACTATTTGCTTGATGTTTTGTTGCCTGCTGTGGCCCAGTTGGTTAAAGCTTGCTCTACCGATCTGGTTCGAGCAGGTCTGGGTTCGATTCCCGGTAAGATCACAGTGAATTTGAGAATTATTCTATTCAAAGTTGTGATAGAAGACTGATTGTTTGTGATGCCAATTATATTATTTCCTCACTTCCAATCCTTCTGATACTTTAATAACTAGGCGTAGCAATAGTGATTAGTTAACCACTAGTCCTGTTCTAGCCTTATTCTTCTTACCCTACAGTTTGAAAAAAGTAAGGTTGAGCGACTGAGTAACAAACAGTTCTCGATGATTTTTTTTTGTTGATATATCTCTATAAGGAGGCCATATGCTACACATTGGGAGCGGACATGGATAAAATAAAAAAATAATAATAATAAAATATTCGACAAAAATCAAATCAATATATAATTAACTGTAACACGAACTCAAGTCTGGCGTATTATTATAACTTATGTTATCGAGAAGTTTTTCGCAGAATTGTATCAAATCTTCTCTGTAGTACAAGATTTCCGAAATTATTTTCAATATCATTTTATATTCTTATACACGATAATAAGATCCCGTAAAAAGGAAGCGGTATATACGTGAGATAATAATTCGAGGAAAATATAAACGTATTATTTCGCAAAAATCTATTTTGATAACGGCCGTGATTATAGCAACGCATGTCAATAAATAATAAAGTATGGCATATATTATAATAAAATAATAATAAATTTGAACGATTCAAATTTAATATTGAAATTTCACCAAGCACTTTCAGTCGAAATCTTAAATTATAAAACAATAGCATTTTTTAATCAATAGAGTTTGGAGTGATAGATTCGGAAAATTATATGCCTTCTTCATATTTAATTTTGTTACGTGTGATTAATTTTATTTCCATATTTCCTAAAGAAGGAAATGTATGCACGCTCACGCATAAAGAAATAATTTATATTAAAAAGAATACCTGTTCTTTAAAAATTAAGACCTAGAAAAATAAAAATAATATAAAATATAAATGACGCAATACTCAAAAATTGTATATACACAAAAAAGCCACAGGAGTGTCATGCGACTAAAAAGATTAAAATAAAAATGACCGAAAAGATCTCCAGGGTATTTTTTTAAGCATAAATAACACACTGTGTTAACTTGTAAAACCTGCGTTTTATGAACATGCAAATTTCCTCTTTTTATTTTTAGTTTTTTTTATTTATTTCATATATTTAAAATAAAACAGGAACTATAAATAAATATAAAATTATACTTGTAGCATTTCAATTCATTATACGCAAACGGAACGGCCGGTTGAGCATTCGTCAAGCGGAGCGAGGGTTAAGCAAGCTTGCTCAAGAATGACACATCGTCGGACATGTCTCATAACATAACCATAACGTGAGCACACGAGACGGCAATCACGAAGGAAAATTATTCATCTACGGCACGGTCGGTTAACTTTCAAACTACTTAGGCACACTGCAAACAGATTGGGAAACAAGGAGGAGGGGTCTACGCGTCTACGGTCTACGTTCTACGCCAGTTGCGTTATTGCCTGCAATTAATATTAGAGACGGATATATACGAAATGTCGGAATTATTTAATGAAACAATATATGACAATTTAATCTTCGAAACACATTTTGAATGCATAGGTAAGTGTCACAGAGTATTGAGCACCGGTTAAAAATGAATTAACTTTAGATTATCAGAACATTTAAGAGTTATTCTAACAGCGAATTACAAATACTTCAACGCGCACCTTTGTCCTTACAGTATTTTTAAAATCAATGTCCGCTCCCCAATGAGGAGCAGACATTGATTTCAGATTTTGTCACTACCAACCCGGGTTTCGCCTTTCGGCATCTTCAGGCGTTCAAGTGCACGGATGAACTTGAACTGTCAGTTCACTTGAACGCCTGAAGATGCCGAAAGGTGCAACCCGGGTCGTTAGTGACAAAATTTGTGAGAATGTACATAGTTTGAACGATTCAAATTTATTATTGAAATTCCACCATGCACCTTCAGTCGAAATCTTAAATTAGAACTGTTACTCAGTCGCTCAACCTCACTTTTTTAACTCACCTCACTTCAGTAAATAGATGAAACAATATAAAAATAGTTTGTGACATTTCAAATAAAAGTGAATGTTTAGGTCTAAAGCGTAGTTTTCTTCTATTTTATTGGTGATACAATTATAAATTAATACTAGCAAAAAGAAGACACTAACAGTCGAAAACAATATAAATAATTTTCAGCAATTGAAGCGTTTGTAACAGTTAAATTTGTATTTTTTTTAAATATATTGTATTATAATACACAGAAAAACAAAATGTATCTACATATACAGTTAAACTGCTGAAAATAAAATCTAAAAAAGAAGTCAAATAAGCAAAACAAAATACGTTTAACACAATTTTATCTTAACTAATCTAAGCAACGAGGCATTGAGATTAAGATTCTGACTGTGAAAAACTACCAAACTGATGTCGAACGATTCGACGTAAACATATTATATATTTTTCATGGAACGATCACATGTAATCCGGGCGTAAGGGTCGAACGGATTAGCGTGTAATCATAGCGAGATTTGTGAATCCCATTTCACCCCCGGGCTTTACCACTTGGGCCTCTAACGGGAAGATGGGGGCGCAATGGCGTCCATACCAATGATGTCCAATCAGACAGCAAAGTTTCTATTTTGACAGAATATAGTTCGTTCATTCTTCAGTAAAATGGAAATTTATATTACACGCCCACTGACGGCAAATAAATTATCCTGTCCGATACTCAGTCAACCAGCATATTTTCCAGATTGGCCTGTCTCATAATACATATTGCCACTGTCTCAATTTAATAGGTGGCATTTTTTCACTTATTTTCTGAGGTCTCGTGAAATTTATAAATTTAACAAAAAACGTAAGTAAACGTAGAAAATAAAACAAAGAGTTTTTGTAAATACGCGTTTAAATAATGGTTTTGAGATTGATAATTGCATATTGATAGTTTCTCAAATATGATACTTATTCCGCAAATTAAATCGACGGTATGTAAAATAAGATATCAAACAAGGACCGACAATTAAGATACAATCGCGACCACTGATCATCACTCTTGGAACGCCTTCCCCCTGGACATCGTTGATATTGCATCGCACGAGGGATATAATTATGAAGCGTAGGTATTTAATATGAACATCCTAAGTCAACAGACCCAACGTGACGAGCTTGAAAGCCGAGAAATTTTAATTAAAAATTAAATTTGAAAAAATGGGACACAGAAAGCAAACAAAGAATAAATAATCTATATAAAACATAAATAATGAAAAATAATTTCTCAACGCAAATAAAACAGATTTAGAATTTTCAATTTATAGACTTGGAAACTACCACACTGTAAAATTATAAAAAGTCTTTTGCGTGTCATAAAAAGTTAATTTCGTTTTTCAATTTATGCTGTGTAGGATTTAAAAAGATTAAAGCTTCCGTAATTGGTCACGTGTATTTTGTGGATTATATTTAGATTAAAAAGTAAAACGAACTAAATAATGAACCGAGTTGAATCCCCCACGTTATTTTTTACAAGTAAAAATATAATTCTTGGCGAAAAAAATCTATGCGCGATTTTGTTGGTTTCGTTATCGCACTTATTGTGTTGTGTTATTTCGTTATCAAAATGGAATAAAGGAAAATCGAAGTCGCAGAAGACATACGTTATACAATTTCGGACACAATAAAAAATTATGCGACGATATTGTACATATATTTAAATCTTTGAAGGCAAACTTCTAAAGACAATACATGAATAGATAATTGTCGCATTATTAAGAACTCCAAGGTAGAAATTGCAATACTGGAGGAATAAATAAATACCGATAATTCGGTAAAGCAAAAAGAGCACGACCAATTGGGATCTCAATACCAGGCGAGTAAATCAAAGTCGATAGATTTGATATAAAGACATTATAAAACAGTGGTTTTCTTAAATAACTTAAGTTTCTCAAAATAATAACAAACTACGTCAGTTCAAGTACATTCGTGCACTTGATAAAACCTGAAGATGCCGAAACGCAAAACCTGTGTCGTTAACGACAAATATAATGGAAGAGTACAGCATTCAGACAATTCAAATATAATAACACACCATTAGAAAGGGTCATCAACCCTGGAACTTGTCGATATTGATTACAACTCTTGGCAAATTTTAAATATTTCAATTCGTCGCGACCAACTTTATTAAAATATACGTGTAATGATTTCTATCGATTCAAAACTCTGCTGTGGTTAATTTTTTATACCGAAATATCAGCATCTCTGCATTTTAAAAATCAGTATTTCAGTATTGAAAAAACATCATGAATACGGGTATCCCGGTTTCAGTAATACCGGAATTGCGATCCCTACTCAAAGGTAACCAATGCATTAAAAAAAACAATTGTTTATATGTCATCTGAAGAAACATCTTCATAATTTTGCACGTTTTGTCACGGTGGTATTGATACAAATTCGAAATTTCGAAGAAGCACTTCTTTCAACGATACATACGCCGACAAAGATATCTTATTTATATAAAATGCAGTAAAAGGATGCACGTTCAAAGCTCTTCCGCATGATGTTCTCTCAATAGGGCATGCATCGATGGCGACGATGCCGACGCCATGAGACCGATCGTAGTTGTCATTTCCGGCGGAGCGTGACTCGTTGCGACGTCCTCCCAATGCGGATATTGTGTCGTTATTATTTGACCAATATAGATCTTTCAGTGTCAAAGAGAGAAATCTACACCAAACATGTAACAATCTTAGATGCTAAGCCGCCTGGATTGGAGAATAGCATTAGATACGTCAAGTGATAATTATACAATGTATATATTGACTTTTCACGGTGGATGGCTTCTCACGGGGGAAGGCAAGCGTTTTGGTATTAAATTTAATTTTCGCATAAATCAAGATAATTGAATTTAATCTGTTGAAAATTTTAGCAGCTCAATATTAGAATGAAAGATTTTGTCACAGTCTGTAAGTACACACTGTTAAAAATTCGCAATCGTAGAAGGTGCAGTTAATACCTTTTTAAGATTTTTGCTAAGCCATTCTCCAAAATTCTTTTGCACTCGATCTGTATATTATAAGCACACGACTAAGGATGATTACGAAAACAAATATTATCTATCGGTCGTTTCTCGCAAAGCCATCAAAACATTTATTTTATACTTAAATAAGGCAAATTGTGTTTTTCAAAGAGCAGAATAGTCAAAATAAACATGCCTGTTTAACCATTATCCGACTTTAAAAAAATGAGTATGTACTGAATACATACAAAAACAAATAAATGTCACTACATAATTTATATTGGTAAACAAACGTAATGAGGTTTCAGATTATTATGTTGACAGATGTTATATTCCCTGGCAATAGGATTTCCTCTGATATGTGTATACCCGGAGACAGCTGTCGAAATTCCTGTAATGTAATTTTGGGATACATTGATTTGTCACCATAAAGTGGATATTAAATACGAACAGTGTATGTGTTGAAATTGTATACTAAATTTAACGATGGTAACAAGGTACGATTTGTTTATAAGAAAGCGGTCTGCGAAAATAAGCTATGATCTAAAAGAATCTATAAACCAATTTCGAATTTGCAGTAAAATCTAAAAAAATATTGAGTAAAATCAGCATTTATAAAAATCCGTGCGTTAACTGTTCAGCTGAATACATAGACCAACCAGCCAGAAGTTTTAAAATGAAAACGAATTAAAATGTTTTTAAGCAGTTTTACAAGCACAGCATGTGGAGAAATGGCTTTATATTTTTTTATTGGATATTGAACAGGATAAAAGAAAACCATCGTTTAAATCAAAACACGTTTCCGAAGAATAAATTGAAACTGGGTCGAATTAAGTGGAGCTTCCGCGGTTAAGGTAAGTATATTGTTACACTGTAAAACAGTGGTAGAAATGAAAAGCTCGCGTCGTCAGTTATTCCGCGAATATCCCCCGAATAAGCGGATTAGCTGACACGCCACGGGGCCCACCATACGGGTCGGCTATAACAGGATCAGTTCCAGTGTACGAGTTCTGTGTGCCAGACGTAGAATTTGATTTGCGGGGATTATCTGTGTATTTTTTTTCGATCGCTGCTCACAGACTCACGGATGTGAAAGGAACAAACTAGTATTGGCTAATTGTACTATCGTCACACATTTTAAGCTGCTTTTTATAAACAAAATAGGTTTAAAAAAGAATACTTAATTGAGTTGTTTTGCTTTGAATAAGAATTATTGATCGATTTTGTATTAACTTGCAGTACCTTTATTAAACGCCCTAGCGAAGAAGTATCGGAAAGTTCAATATCAAACTAGATTTTTTAAAACTATTTTATTTAGATATTGGATGGATGTTTGTGATGATTTTTCCCTACGAGTTAATCTCATTTGATTATTTGATTTATCTGGCGACTATTTTATGAAAGCTGAAATGCGAAATATTTTATAAACTTTTATATTTTTTAGTATTTATCGTTGATAACATGGGTAAATGACTCAAATTATTAAATGCTTCATAAATATTTTAAACAATGATTAGAGGTTCAATTAATTACGTTTAATTACTACATATATGATAAATCTTTTTTTAAATATCAATTGAATGTGGACCGAAGTATCTTATTTTTTTTCTTAAAAAATGTGGTCAGAAGTTATCACATTAATAACAAATTACATATATTTTAATAAAGATTAACATTTTATTTAAATGTTGGCAAAAAAATGAATATTCTATGAAGGTATAGCATAAATGCATAAGTGAACATATAAGAGTTATAACGATGGCAAAAGGTCGAAATAGTTAAAATGTATAATTATTGTGGAACTTAATAGAAAGATATCTTCTCAACAATAAGAGTTATTCATACAATTTAATATTTCATCTTTAGTAATGTCACAAGTAACAAGCCATGTTATAATATATGATCAGCGGAATCCGTCATAATATACTTCATTATCACATTATCTTCTTCACGAAATCTTTAGCATTTTTTAACCTATTTTTGTTCTGTTGAGTAGGCACTTAATTATTTAATTTTACAATCGAAAATAGTGTTTGCATACTCTCAGATAATTTTTATTATGCATAATCACAAAGGTTATCCGATTTTTGTGTGTGTTGTGAAAATAAAGTCAAAGTTAAATTGGCTTTTTAAAATTAATAAGTACGAAATTACAAGTGCGCACTTCCATTTACAACTGAAAATTCTAATGAAACAAAATATCGGAAAATTAAAACCAAAGCGATACTGAAAGGCAGACAGGCTCTCTGTTTGAACACGGAACAACGTAAATATTCTGAGTGTAAAATTTAATAGGTTAAATGGACCACTTAGGGTTAAAAATTGTGAAGGGCAAAGGGGTAGGTTGAAAAATATTACGAGCCCTTAAGAGGAGATGGTAATTTTACCTCAATATCTTTTACGGTTCTTTTTTAGTAGCATTAAATAAACTCTTTATAAAATGATGTAAAAGTTGAGCTTACGTTTTTTTTTATATAATGTAATCTACGAAAGAATATCATCGTTATTTTTTAAATAACCGTTTATTGGCTTTACTTAAAAATAATTTATGTTATCAAAACCAGTAAAGATATTGAAATATTGTAGACATATAAAAGCACATTTGATAATTATAATTGTGAATATGTATATGTAAAAACATTATAATTCTTTGTAATGGGAAAACAATTCAGTGGTATCGCAAGTGTAATAATGTTAGTGAAATTATACGTGTGATTTATTGCTACGTAAAACTGATTCTACTAAACCAGTTTTGGTAATTACATATTTTGCGAAATTCGTAGAAAAAAATATATTTTATTTTTATAAACAAAATGCTTTTTCATTAAGATTTGAGAGTTAACAATTTAAAAATATATAAATACAAATCAATTTGATTATATGTTTTTGAATCATTTATCATCACTAGTTTTCACCACCATCATTCAACGGAAATTGAAAAAAATGAGAACAAATTTCTATGCAATTGCAATAAAATTTACGTTTACCAATTAAAGAAAAAGGATATTATATCTGGGTTCGTGTTCGGCTGGTCAACGTCGTTGACTGCGGTTACGGTGCTCACGGGTTCGAATATCAGTACGGACAGTATTTGTAAATTGATTTTAATAGATTTGTAGATTTTTTCGAAGGCACGGATGTCTGTAATGTCTAAAATTCTCTCCCGCCTAAATCCTAAAGACGGTACGTAGCGAGAGATATTAACTAACCACCAGTACTCTCCTAACTATATCTTTTTTATTTCTACTCTCTTTAAAAAAGATTATCAACATATAATACTTTATTGAAAGTCCATAAACTTAACATTGGGAGCGGACATGGACCAAAAAATATTATATTGTAAAAAAGTCATATTCGTTTATCACAAGAAAACTTAGACGGTGAGCCCTGACGAAATTGATACTATTTATTTTGGTTGATTTTATTTATACTTTCAGTCAGTTATTTCCTTCTGTTAATGGCTTATAAATAGCGAAAAATAATTTCCAGGTGAAGTCAGGAAGGGAAACTAGTTGTATAAAAAATGTGTAATAACAGTATGAAGCTTTTCAAATAAGCGAAAAACATGTCACATTTTATTACACAGCAAGTGGAATAACAAATAATTTTATATAAAAAATGAACTTTCACAAAGTTACTATCGAGTCCATCAACAAAAAAACAACGTTTTTAAGTCGTCAGCTTAAATTAAAATATCAATATTTTTAAGTGAAATTCAAATAAAGGTTAAGATTGATGAGAAAAAAATAGAAATTTTATGTTGATAAAGTATAAGCATACAACGTTCAATAAACCGCGAAAAAAGTTGATTTAATACATTTGTCACCTTGTCGTTTTCTTAAATGAAAATCAAAACTGCCGCCAATGATTTGTTGTTTTTCCCCGAAAGCGATGACAAAAAGCGCTTAACTCTTTGCTTTTCTATTATGTGATTTATAAAAAAAATGTTACGTTCTAAAATGGTTCGCTCGTCTCTGAGGCAACAAACTAAACAAAAGCTGAGCGTTAATTAAGCAATTTCCCCGCGCTCCGATAAACCGATTACCCCTCGACTTGTTATTCCGCCAGAATGATCAAAGGACATCACCGCGCTGCCATTTTGGTTATAGTGTTTACTGCCGACAGCGCATCCACGGATTTGGTCACTTTGGACTGGTACGATTTAAAGTTTATCAATGGATCGCGGACGACGTTCAATGGATAGATTATAAGCTTATTGTATGCAACTGATAACAAATTAAAAGCTCTACCATTTAATGAATGTTTTTTTTTGTATGAATTGTGGTTTACTTCATATGATAATTATTGTGGATAAAATAATTTTGGTAAAATATGTCATCGTGTTCTAGTATTTGACGATAACCTCAAGATAAAATATATTACATCAAAGTTTTCAAAGTTTATAATATAACATTTCATTATTAATTTCGTTCATATAACATTATTGTTGTGAAAGTTGTTAGAACTATGGCTGTGGAGTCGGAGTCGTAGAGTATGACTTCTTTAACCGGAGTCGTGGTCGAAAAAAACTATGAACTAAGTTTTCAAATTGCTAGGGTCAAAAGTGGTACTGCGGTATGCTAGTAGGTAGTAGTCTTATTTCCCAACGACTCCACAGCCCTGGTTAGAACTCTTTAAAAAAGGCTAATAAATGATTAGTTTTCAATTCAGAGAAAAAAACGATAACATAATTAAATACAGATTAGGTTTCTACGAGAGATTAGTAAGAACGAAGTATACAAGATAATTCTTAAATTTATAATGACATTAGTCCAATTATGGCGTTTTATGAACCACATAAAGTACGATGGTCATTACTTTAAGTGTGAAATCAATTATTATTTTACTCGTTTTTTCTCGACTCACGATTTCGATAATGGAATTCCCAATGTCACCAAAGTCCTAAGTAAAAATAAACTTTTCGGGCCGTATTTGAAATAATTGTCGGTAGCACTTAATAGGCAGTCATTTTGAATATTCTACACACGTGAATTGAATTGATTTTTTTTTACAGAATAAATGATTGATCCAAGGTGAAGATGTACATTAATCACGATAGGTTTATTTTGAAAATCTATACTCTAAAAATCACTAAAAAAATGTTATTAACGAAAAAAACTTTTCCAATATAAATGGCGGAAATCTATAAAAAAACAAATATTTCTCGGCATTAGTGATAACAAAACATTTGTATTGAATTTATTGCAGTTATTGAACGTAAATAAAAAGTAATATTTGATAACATAGATTTATGACAGAAGTAACAAACATTCGACAATTCAATCAATTAATACAATGATAACAACGACTAGCAATAACATAAAATATAATATGTTGAATGAGAAAGATTTCCCTTAATTAACCAGGACAGGAGTATTGGGTTAATTATCAATCTAAACCTGTATAGAAAGCAATTGAATCAATGTTGGCAAGCATTAAAAATCTTAATAATATAAATTTACAAATAAGTTTAATGAGTAATCATTTTTTTCTTCTTTTTAATAGCACTCAAAATCTGTAAAATATTAGATTTTGAATCTATGATAAGAGGCATATTTAGAAATATATTAACTTTATATAAGCATTATTTAAATAAAACAGTAACAGATAAAATATTGCGATTTGTATTGAATATGTCAAACGAGTATTTCCACAGTGTGAATAAAAGCTCAGTACAGTAATAAAGTGGAAAAGATAATTTATTTCCTGGTCATGTCTTCTTATCTTCATTTTATATGCAAATAAGACAAGTGAAAACAATACTAACACAATGTAAAGCGGTAATACGAAAAAATCATAAAAATAGGAAACAGTATAATCGGGTCGGTTTACTATAAAAAAACAGTAACATTATAACGGAAGCAGTTATTGAAGCTAGCAGAAAAGTTATTTATTAATATGAATAAACCTAAATTTAATTAATGTGTAGCAATAAAACAATAAAACTTTCTTGTTTGAGCTCAAATACATTCCGCGTACAGGTGTTTTCAATTAGATAAGTTATATTGCATTGCGGATTTCCGGAATATGGTGGGTAATGTGAAATTTTAAATTAAAATTCTTGTATTTCATACGAAATTAAAACGAAGCTATAGTGCGAACAAAGCGAAATAATAATTTAATAAAATTAGTTAAATTGCTGTACATTATTATTATACAATGTAGAAAGTATCGTACGTAGAAAGAAAATGTTTTCTAGAATTAATGAAATTAATATCGATAAATGTTTATTAAATGGAACGGAGTTGTCTTATTCCGGAACGTATTTATTAACTACTCCTAAGTAATAATTGATATGAAAAACGAGTTATTTTTCGTCGGACTTTTTCATTATACATAATCGATACGTATAGTATAAAGCATCCACGTGATACTTACTCCAAGATTACATGAGATTTTTTCGTTCCGCAAATAAATCTTATGTGTAATATCCAACGATATGTTAAGACAGACGATATGAACACATGGTCGGAAGAAGAAAAACAAATGTTGCTGAGGTATGTATATAAGCCAGTATCAACATATTTTCACGATTTCGTATCAAAAAGTTTACTGGTCCGTTCAGGACAACTCGCAACCTCAAATTACCATGAAATCGACTGGAGATTGGAAAAGATAAGCTCTAACTCTGTTTATTATTATAATTACCAAAAAAAGGAAAATATTAGACGAGTTGTTAATATTCTGGTTTATAATAATAATACATTTTTAAATGTAAATGTCTGTTGAGGAAATATATTGGTATTCCGTAAAACTAAACGTAAAATACGTTTCCACTTACAAAATGAATGATCTATCGATAATTCAGGGTAAACAGCGGTGGGCTGACGATACGTTTAATCTCAGAGCTATTTACGGTGTGTGTTATGGGAACGTGATGGATTTGTTTATCACTCGAATAAAATTATACGCAATAATTATTTAGTCAATAAAAAGTTACTTTAAATACATATATTATGTAATAATAAGAAATATGCCGTAAACTAATTAATATTAATAGCTTAATATGCATTACTCTGAATATGATATATGTCAGAAACTTCAGGTAAAAACTGATTTGATCTGTGAATATTTTATTCTCAATTTTAAATAAAGGGCACGCCGGCCTGTGTAAAATTTAACAAAGAGCTCGCGAAGCCCTTGCAAGCACCCTTCAGCTACCCCTGAGAGTATGTTCTTACCGATATAATACTTAAAATAATATGACAAACAGCCTGGTTGCACTGCACACCGAATCAAATATGAATAAGAATAACCCACTTTTAGTAGCAACAAAATAAAGTTTACTTAGTGGCCAATTTGTCTCCCATTTATTATAAATTTCAATATTAATCATAATCGCATTGTTCGAACTTCGAAAAGTAATTCACTTCAATCATAAAATCAATGTTCATTTGTTTGAAACAATTGCACCACCTTTCGCCGTACTGAATTAATGTGCCGTGTCTAAAAATATGACAAAGATAATTTACACACCAGCCTTACTGAGAAAAAAAACGAGAAATAGGCAGTGAAAAATCTATTAAATATAAATATATACCTATAATTAACGATTAAACACTACATCCAAGAAATAAAAAATATATAGAAGAAATATGGCATTAAGGAAAAACAGCAAATACTAAATAAATAATAATGTGCGATTTTATTATAAACCTTAATTAAGCTTCATATTAAAACTGTTGTAGGAGGGGAAACAAAAAAAAGATAATTCATACAAACCATGATGGCCGTATCAATTGTATTTGATTTCAAAATACACAAAGAAGTAAAACATTATTATTTCAAATTCAATAAAAATTACCAGGGTTTAAAAAAAAGAGTAGGAAGCAGACATCTGAACTGTTTTTAAGACTCGTTAGTCCCGATTCAATTTTTCCGAAACGTTTAAATTGTTTGTGAAGGCTTCGTTAATTTGAGTATCTAACAAAAGATTTTTGTTTTTTTACAAAGGAGAATGAAATGATTCGTAAAAAAAGGAACGAAGGCTATGCCTGGAGGCGGCAGTCAGTATTGATTGTAAAATCCAATTTAAAACGCTGTTATCTCTTTAAAATTTAGATTGGCTGAGTCATTCATAATTTAAATTGTTGTATAATGGCAGAAATAACCTTAATTGATTTAATAACTCTATATTTAAGAAACGTTCATTTGAAACTGTCATTTTCACCAATAAGTGAGTGTGAAAAGTTTAAGATTTTGATACTGACAAAATATGTCGACATGCAATATTATATTATCAATGTGCAATGATTTCTTTTAATATATTGGTTTAGTTTAATAATTAGATTATATAATTTTTATTAGGCTATTACTTTAAATTCTTTTCATATCAAGACATTTTTTAAACAAAAAATAACATTAAATCAATAATCATTTTCTTGGTGAAAAATTGTTATACTAGAGTAAAAAATATTGGTACAATGTGTTTTCTCCCATAAACAATAATGTAGCATTCATTCTTTACAATTATTAAGGCATTATGCCATCTTTACAACGATTAAGCAATATAAATAGCTATCAACTACGTAACATAATTCTTATGAAAGCACATTTTTATTTTAAAAACAATAGTTAGGATTATCCGAGTGAGTCATCATAATTTGCAAAAGGTCGAGAATTTTCTCTGCAAACAAGCTTTTCTGAAACGACATGTTTATATTTGAGTGCGGAATAGTATACATACTAGAGGTCTGCACGGGCCAAAATTTTACAAAACTACCCGGTCCGAGCCCGAAAAACTCACGCCCGACCCGGCCCGGGCCCGAGTCTAATGCCGCACTTGTTACCCGAACCCGACCCGAAGCACCGAGAAATTTGAAATCCTCGATTTGGTATACTTTTTCCCCAGATTATCTCCGAAAGTCCTTTTTTTTTTTTTTTTAGCTCACCGAGGAATTTGAAATCCTCAATTTGGTATATTTTTCCCAACATTATATCCCAAATTCCAAAGCCCGGCCCGGCCCGAGCCCGACTCTCGATTGCGCTTACCCGCCCGAGCCCGGCCCACGGGCCGGGTCGGATAAGAGCCCGTGGGCCAGGCCCGGGCCCGTGCAGACCTCTAGTACATACATATAAAATTATTCACCTGAAAAGGCGACCGTAATATCAAATTTAACAAAGTGACACTTTTTAATATCAAAATATGAAAAAGGACGCATGATAATGAGGTAAGTGGGCGTTAGAGAGCGACGCGAACAATGCGAGATGTTGAGCCATCAAAATGGCAGGGCGGCATTCACAACGTGTCAAAATACGTCATAATGACATGGCGTCATCACGCCTACAATTAAAGTTTAAAGGCAGAAAATGGCGCACTTTTGCATTGTGACGGTTTTGAGGACGGTGGGGAAGAAATGGCGCGAACGTAATGGAAACATTATGCAATTGGAGGCTAATGCCGTCTCTTTGTCTGATTATATTAAAAGTTTGCGTAATTAAATTTGAAGATTTTATCACTTTGACAATTGGACGAATTTACGCAGGAAAAAATCTAAATTTCATTGGATCTTTTTTACAATTTATTCAATAATTCGTTTAAGAAAACTTACATAGATGTATAAACAAAAAATCTCTGGTCTGTTAAGTTATAAAATATGTACTGCTATAATAAACAACTTCAATATTACATTATTTACAATCACTTTAAAAGCTGAGAGTTTGCTGTGATTTTTAATTTATCCAATCTTCTACTACCTTAAATATCTCAAAACGAGTAAGTTGCGGGTTGGATCTTTACGCCTAATGTTGCATTCAATTAACAATTTATTTGAGCTCGATTTAGAAGTGCGTTACAAGTGAAAGGGTTACTAAAATTATATTTCAGCTGTATCATTTCTTGTGAAATGATAGCAGGGCAATAATAATGCTGCTATTGGGACTTCGTACAACGCGGTTTTGTTATTAAAACTTTTACAAATATATTTTTAAAGGTTTAATCATTCCTTCCGCCCACCTTGTGTTAGAGGGAATGATTATGATCAGACTACAATTTACAGATAAAAAATGCGTAACTTTTAAGAAAAAGTAGAGTGAGTAATTGAAATAAACATCCATGTTGTAATTAATAAGTAAGACATGAGTCATTACTTATAGATAGATAACCTAACGATGGTAAGTCTGAAAATGATATCAATTTGACGCGGCATGTTACAATTTGACGCGACAGTTACTATCTAGGCGGGTAACTCTGGCCCAAATCTGAAATTTTTTGTATTTATATAAATCGCCGTTACTATGTTTTATTTGGTAAAGATGAGTGTCAGCGTTTTCAGATAATGTTCACAAAACGCTTTTAGAAATAGTTATATTCTCGATGTATAAATACAGATAAAACAGTGTGGGCCAAAGTTTTCATCCCATATCGGGCAGGGGTGGGCTGCCAAAATCTTAACAAGGGGCTCGGTAAATGTCAGCCAAAATGCCTACACATTATAGAGCAGTGTTTCTCAACTTTTTAGGCCCGTAGCCTCTTTTGAGTGTCTTTTTTTCTGTGACCCCCCCATACCTGTTTTGCACTACTGAAGTAAAAGTCTTATAAGGAATTTTGAGACCCGAAAGGAAACCCCATTTTTTTAGGTCTTCCCAGAATTTTAAATTCAAAATCCCAGAAATTTGCGGATATCCCAAAATTAATGTCTTGAGACTTTTTTTTAGGTCTTCTTAAATATTCCAATTTCTAAAACAACAATGTACGGATTTCGAAAAATTTGCCCGTGGCCCCCAAAATTGTACTGTGGCTATCCTAAAAAAACCCCCTGAGGCCCCATTAAGACATGCTGTAGCCCCCCGTTGAGAAACCCTGCTTTAGAAGATGCCTAACCCGTAGCCCGAGGGTAGCATGTGGCTCCTTTGTTTTTGTTGTTACCATTGAATGTATCATCTTTAAATTAACATATTTTTAAAAGTAAATTATTGAATTTAATAAATGTGAGCAAGTTTTTACGATAACGATGCAAAATAACTGTTCATAGAAATATACTTAATGATTTTGCAGTTTCATACTACAAATTGTATGGCAATTTCTAAAGAATTAGTTTTTACAAAGACAAAGGTCGCATTAGCATTTGAAACAATAAATTTATAAATAGTTCACAATAAAAGCATATGTTATAGAGGTTTGCACGGGCCCACGCCTGGCCCTCGGGCTCCTACCCGGCCCGGGCTCGGGCGGGTAAGCGCAATTGAGATTCGGGCTCGGGCCGGGCCCGGCTAAGGAATTTATTTCTTCAGAAAAATATTTCGGACTACGTTCGTTTCATAAGTCACCCATGATAATTTTAATTATAACCAGTTCTATAGTGAATCGTAAATTGTAGTGAATTTGTAAACAGCGGGTTTTTTTCGGGCTGAAGAGTATAAATCCGGGCTTCGGGTTAGGTTCGGGTAACAAGTGTGGTATTAGACTCGGGCCCGGGCCGGGTCGGGCCTGAGTTTTTCAGGCTCGGACCGGGTAATTTTGTAAAATTTCGGCCCGTGCAGACCTCTAATATGTCAATAAGTACCCCGAATTCTCTTTTGCGAATTCCTGTTCAAAATAGCACGACCGAATGCAATGTAAACTATCTTTCGTTTATCTATGTATACCGCATTTTTTTTACACTATGGCCGTGTAAAGAAAGGATTGAGCGTACTTAAAATTTCATTTTACTTGCGGCCTGAAATAATCATTAAAAAAATGCGGCCCGCTAGATGAAACGGTTGTGTTTGTCTGCTTTACACCAAGGAATGACGATAAACACCTTAAACTTGATTTTATTCAAAAGTTACACATGCTTGATTGACAGTTGGCTTCACAATCCTTAAACCTCGTTTAGCTTCTGCACGGATAATAGAAATATTTTGCACATTTTAATATACACATGGAATTCTATGACGTTCTAATGATATCCGAAAAACAGGGCCTCCAAATTTTATTGCACCTGGGGTCTCTCGTTTGCTTAACCCGCCATGCTTCTTGTGACTCAAAAAAAAAAATTGATGTCTCACCTTTCTTTATTTTCAATGCAATATTCCTGCAACACCGAGTGGATTATCTGCATTATAAGATGAACTTATCTGATTAAGACTTCAAAATCATGTACCTTGGTAGAAAGACTAGTTCGAAAAATATTTATTCCCCCTAGTTTTAATAATTCTTTACTAATCTTCACTTCATTACTAATAACTATTGTTATTAGCATGTAATAAATTTTCAAAACCTCAGCTCGCCATAATATCGCTTTCTTGAACAAACAAGTGACTGCTTTGGTTTATTATCTTACGTACAGATAAATAATATGTTTGTAGTTCCAGGAAGAAGGCTATAATAAAACCAAAAAGAAATGTAAGAAACCTATCCCAAAACTGCAACATAATTACGGTAAAGCATTGTATGTATGTAAGTTCATAAAAATCTAGACATCTGTTAACAATGTAACATCCGACATCGGTATTTTTCAACATAGTCAGACAAAAGACAATAAGTAACGAGGGTCTATTAGGCAGCCGAAGTAAATGTATTTTTTGACAAAATTTAAGGGGCAATAAAGACTTTTTATGTTTCATAATAAAATGTAACCTTCTACAGAAATTTTAGCTAGGTACTGCCGATTTCATCTGAAACGAATGATTTTCTCAACTTAACAAGGGGCTCGCCGGACGTGCCTAAATTTAACAAGGGGCTCGCGCGAGCCCCCCCGAGCCCCCACCAGCCCATCCCATATCGGGTAATAATTTAGCCCGTGCCACAAATATTTACAATAATTACTATAATCTCAAGAACTTTAAGGTATTTGCTAGTTTTCCTCACGACTTACATAATCGTAAGCTAAAACATAGAACCCAGTTTTTATACGTAAATTAAAAATATTGTCGATCGAAAATTTTAAAAATATGATACCCAAATGCCAAATTTCACAATATAGTCAATATGATCCATTATAAAGGGCTACACAATACCATTGCATTGCTAAAAAACATACAGGTGGCAATGGTATGGTCATAACATTACAATGTCGTAATTTAAAACTTTTTTCTTGTAGTGGGCCAATGTTGGACCAATGGCCAAAGTTACCCGTATTGACTGAAGGTTATTTTTAAATGTATTTATGTAAGTAAACCATCTAATAAGTATTTATTAGATGGTTTACTTACAGTAATGCATGTGTATACATGCATTACTGTCTATTTTTTAAAACATTCATTTTAAATTATTCTTATGCCCGTATAGCTAGCTACATACATACATATGTAATTAATACACTATTATCTTATGTCACTTATTGATGTATATAAAAAAAATAATACTATGAAAAATAAATCTTATATTGAACGAAAGCATTATATTTAATTTGCATGGCAGCCGTAGATTTCAATAAAGAGATAAAAATACGAATAAAATGCCCAGCAAAATAAACATGGAATTTTTTATTTGTTTTTTGATATAATATGTAGGCTTTGAGGCAATATTTACACAGGTATTATTAGATGGCATGCTTTTGCTGTCAGAAACATTTTAAAGGAAGGATTCACGTCAAACAACCCCGTAAACATGACAATGTATCAAAAGAGATATAAAAAATAAATTTAATGTTTGTTGGGTATCTCTCGTCTCATAAAAAATACATCGTTTCATGGAAAAAATGTAAAAAACAGGACGATTTGATATCGGCATAATTTTTTTCAGTCAATCAATGTAAACCATTGTTTATTCTTGTTCTATGAAAAAAAGTAGGTTAAAACGTCATATTTTTTAATTTTTTCTGGAGAGAAATTTTTCTATTTATTTAGTGTTATAATTTAGATCCTGAAATCGAGATTGATTCAAGTATTTCTGTGATATTTTGAAATAACCACACGCATATTATGTAACTGTAACTGTAACTCAAATCGAAGTATTGAGAAAGCTACTAGCTAACTACGAGTCCTTTCATAACATTATACTATTTTCTTCCACCTTAGCAGAGAGAAAGAGCATGAACGACTGCTTTACAAAAAGTCATCGTAGAAAAATTGTGCAGCGATATTTCATAATCTTATTAAAAACATGAAGTCGTCAGAAAAAGTAAAAGGTAAAATATATAATGAAATTGATGTATTGTAGTAGAATTATTATTAAATGATACATCCACGAGCTAGTGAATAAAAAAATACTGCAAAAGTTATTTCCAATAGTCAAATGAATTGAATGTTCTGAGATGTGATGTCAAAACATCTATTAATGTGTGAAAATAAATAATATGTATACATATTAAATTTTTGAAAAACGGAGATACCCTAATGTCAGATTAAACTTCTTCAATAAGTACAATATAATTAAACCATTAAAATGAAGATACTTTATACAAAATAACTTTAATTTTGTATATTTCCAAATCTATTGTCATACATATGTATTATATATACCATCCGGATATCATATTTCGGCCTTGAAGAAAACATTTATAAAACTGTCTGTAAATGTCAAAACATATGTTACTTATAAAATTTGAATAATTCAAATGTCAAATGCATCTATATACATTAATTCGTAACCAAATCGAAAAAGAACAAACGTACATAAATGTATTTTAGAAAATCGTCCATGAAAGAATTTATGACAGAAAACCCATTTTAAACATACATATAGCTTGTCAGCGAGTTGTCATTTTGTATCTGACAACGGATAGACATGTACGTAGAACCTACGCCAAACAGCATACAGTAGCACCGGCATTGATGTGATTTTTGAATGTTTTTTTTATCGACAAACCATAAAGACATCCAGTTAAAAATTTACGACTCGGGAAAAGTTCCGAAGATAAAACTGTTCAGTTTAATCACTGGAGCGGTATCGTGAAAAAGAAAAACGAATTAAAAATATTATGGTGAAGCGGGTTGGGACAAATTTATGATGTTTATTTTTGTCCACTAATAAATACGAGTACAATACATACAGTAACTTTGATCCCACGGAATGATTGTTATGTGTCGCAGAAATATCGACATTGTATAATAAATAAACCTACACAAAATAATACTGATGATATCGTGGAAAATTGCTAGAGGTCTGCACGGTGCGAATTTACCCAGCCAATCCAGACCCGGCCCGGACCTTAGTCGTAACACACCCTTGTTACCCGAGCTCGGCCCTAAGCCCAGATTCATATGTATGTTCCGATACAAAAAGTGAATTTTTTAAAGTTAACCAAACTTATTTAAAATAAATATATGATACTTCTATTCTACTTACAAATATGTATGTCAAAAATCATACAGAAATGCAGAAAAATAGTTACGTATGCAGGTTAAATATTCGTTTCAATACTCATTCAATGATTTCGAACTGATGATTTTACATAAATAGCTATTATTTTTTTAACAGCGATTTAAAATCACAACAGATAGAACGAGCATAAGAATAACACCAATCATAAAGCAATGAACCATGCCGAGCAGTCACACGTCACTCCCATTAGCAATGTGTTGTATTCATTGTAATTAGTTGACCAATCGCATTAGTATTCAGCGTGTTGGGATTAAATTGATATTAGATGGAATGGCTGCAATTATGCAAAATTTAACACTTAGTTTAATAACTCTCCGATTTATCATAATTGATTTGAGCGATAAATCGTGATTATAGCAATGTGTTTAATTTGAACGACTGGTAACAATGCAATTATAAATAAATAACTTTACTCACAAAACAAGCAATGAATGCATTTGAATAGTCGTCATTAATTAATAGATCTTTCAGCTAGGACGGTTAGTGGATAAGTCAAAATGCAAAACGTTTATAGTATAATGTAATGCTAAATACCATTACTAACTAACAGTTGTCATGTCATTCGAAAAAGGCACAAAAAACGATATTCGTGAGTCGATTTAGCTATCCAGAATATCTATCGGTCCTGAAAAATTGGTAATTTAATGAAATTACCAAGTTTTACAAAAAAAATCTCTTGTGAGAGGTAGGCATCTCAAAACATCTGAAGTTTTGCTTAAGCGCAAAAGGCCTAATATACTGAGTCCATCACAGTTAGACGACGATATCAATCGATAATATATCTCATTCTAAATCAATAAGCCTTTCATTTGGAAATGAATTGTTTTTATTTTATTTTTGATCTTTGTTTCGTGTAATGTATAAATTTTTGTTGTTATATGCATTGCACATTGATGTCAGCGGTAATGAAATGTATTGTATTTTTGTTTAACAATATATGAAGTGCTATACATTAGTAAAATTAAATAAAACATGAATTGAGAAAGCAGTGAAATGTTACAAAATTTGATATATGTAGGTAAGTTGTTCAAAAGATTTTTTATCTTCTGTTAAGCTGTCCAGTTTTTTAATGCATAATAATGTATTAAAAAAAAACTGACGATGGTCTTATAGTGTAGAAACTCATTACTGCTGCACGAGTATAAATTATAATATGTATTTTACTAGTTTGCATTGTAAACGCAGTAATAATTTGATCGCTTGAATTTATTTTATAAAAAAAGGGAGGATAGTTAACGAATACAGTTTGCAAGACAGCTATTTTGTTGCTTACACAAGAGTATGTATATGTTTCAGATAATCAGAATAAAATCAAGAATAACAAAAATATTTTGTATAGTGTCATTTATAGACTACTTGTATTGTAATCCGAAAAAAGATTCTTTCTATACTAAAATTATTTATAACAATAAATATCACGTTTAAAAGAACAGCAAAAAGTGATATTGTGTTTACAGCCAGCTAAATCACTCAGAAATAATCAGTGAAAAAAAGATAATTTACTAATAAAAAAAGCTTGCGTAATGTCATAATTGGTTTTATGGAGAACTTTGTCTGAGTAAAAGTAATGGGTATGGTACGTAGTCAGAGCTAGACATTCTGGAACATTGCCATGGGCGATATATTACAGCAATAATAATTTGTAGCACTCTGTATTAATATTTTTATATAAAGTGTAATCTTTATTTAACTTAAAATACGTTAGATAAAATAAAAGTGATTTTATTCATTATTTCACATATTTTTGTGGATCTAAATACAAACTTCCAATTAAGTTTTCTACAAAGCAAATTCCGGTTTAAATCATATTTATATATCTTCCACATAAGACTGCCAACGGAGTAATCATACTAATGAGGACCAGAAGTGAGTTTCAGAACTACTTTTTAACAAAATGTTGGTAAAGGTTAGTGTAAATGCCAGTAAGGTTTGTTATTCAATAACTATTCCACTTTTTTTTTGGAAATTTATAGATAATAAGAGTCTGAGTCAACCATATATACTGTTATCGATATAAAAGAACAGCCTACGAATAACGCCGTATTATAAGCAATGATTTTTTTTTTGATTATAACTAACGACAGATATTGTCATATAATTTATTTTTGAACGGTGATAATTCGCAATCATATGAGTTGTTGATTTAGAATTAAATAGTGATTTTCACTTATATTGTGAGTTTGTCAAGTGATGATTTTTCATAATTTAATACTATTAATAAATTAAGAATACCTTTTCATTAAAGAAAGCAAAGTTAATATTCCACGAAAAATCTGTTGGTAAGGCGCTCACAAATTAAACTGTTGATTTACAACAGGGAGGGTAAACAAAATTAAATTTGCGAAAAAATTCAATTAAAAATAAAAGAAACCGAAAAAATAAAGAAGCCAACGAACCGTAACCTAGAACAAAAAAGTTCGCGATTCTGCAACTCATAAAATTTATTTGTATATCGTAAACGGTGCAAAAGTTTGCTGGAGGGCAACGTTAGAAACGGAACCCCGAGTAAATAAATACGCAAAAACGCATTCGGGTGCGAAATTCGAGGGATGATTTAATATGTTTCATTCCAACCTTTCCGGTCCGCCTTTCGTAAATTTTAAAGATCCTTCATCATAAAAGATGAGCTGCATCTACGCCGGAGCTTTTACACCGTAAGTTTTCTTCGGCAACTTCCAGAGGAAAATAAACTTTTATCGAATAGCCGACCATATTTTATCAGAAAAAGTTTAATCCGTATTTGAACGCTCGGCAAGTATTTTAGTTGATTTTGATTTAGTGTTTTACTTTCTAAGGGGCAGATATATTATGTACAACCTAACGGAGTAACTTGAGGAGACTATTTCACGAATCATATTAAACATAATGTATTTGAATTATTTCCTCTTTCGTATAATTTAATGTTGACACTAGGGCATCCAATCCCGGGATCCCGTTCAATTTTCTGATCCCGAAATCCCGGGATTGACATGGTCGCGATCTCGGGATTTCGGGATTGAGAAATTTTGAGGAAATACCGAAAATTGACACGAAATAGGCAAATTTTGGATTTCAAATTCGTCGGTGAGCTAAAGAAAAAAAAAAAGAGTTTCTGCGACAATCTGGGGAAAAAGTATACCAAATCGGAGATTTCAAATCCTTCGGTGAGCTAAAAAAAAAAAACGAGTTTCTGCGACAATCTGGGGAAAAAGTACACCAAATCGGGGATTTCAAATTCCTCGGTGGGCTAAAAAAAACGAGCTTCTGTGACAATCTGGGGAAAAATTATACCAAATCGAGGATTTCAAATTCCTCGGTGACCTAAAAAAAAATAAAACGAGGTTTGGAGATAATCTGAGGAAAAAGTATAGGGAATTGAGGATTTCAAATTCCTGATTGGATACCCTAGTTGACACTTATAACCAATTATTATAAGTGCTATTATTAATTAAATTAAGTATTATTATGCATTTATGATTTTTTCATCGAAATTTTCTTTTTCAACTCAATGAAAATTTGTTCCAGACAAAATGGGTTATGAATATTTATATAATTATCCTGCATAAAGTTAAAGTAAAAATTCTGCTAATTGAAGACGTGTTGGGAAAACAGTGAATACAACTTCTAACGAAAACAGTTTTAATTTGAGTACATTAATTAATCGAATTAGTTGCAATCTGAACATAAGTCATTCAATAAAAATCATGACGTTAGAATTCATGATTGAGCATGCTGTATATTAATTGTATTTATACCATAATAAAACACGTGATACGGTTATTTTTTATAATGTCATTGTAATATAAAATTCAATAAATTATTGTATACCGCGATGTCATTCATCGTAAATTATTCGCTTATCAAAAGTTTAAAAATTGTTGTCAATCAAATGTTCGACATAAAAAATACTTAGCGCCGCGGTTATGACAATTCCACTTTATATTCGTAGAGAAACCAATCTAGACAATTTGACACAAAGTGATTTGTGTATTGGCTATGATATATTTTTTATAATAATTTCCGCCCAAATGTGCTCATATCAATCCGCCAGAGACAAGGGACATTTTTATTGCTGTTTTTTTTGTGCGATGTCGTAACACTATTTCTTCCACCGCAGCTATCTTTCCAATTACTTCCGTGTTTTTCATGGCTGTCTATGGTATAAGCTCTTTGGAGTAACCCCATTCCGCAGGCGGTAGTGATCGATCAATGGAAATTGAATGTCGTGTCTCATTCGCCTTGTAGCCTGTCGTTACTCATCCATCAATCACGGCTGATATATTGAACGGGAATAGTTTGGATTCGAGTGATCACGTTGGGACGTAAAGTACGGAACGTCGTCGCATAAGCTTAGCTTGTAGGAATATTCAACAATCGATGATAATATTAAATCTTAATTCTACAAGTCGAGCCTTTACACCCAAAGCGAGGGTGGCCACATTTTAATGGTGATTTACTGTTAATATCAAAGAAGACAGTCTACTATACCTGTTTTTTGTTGTTCAGATGTTCCTGACTAAAGATTGCAATACCAGTACAGTGAAACCTCTCATAACGAGTTTAATTTGTTCCAGAATCTTATTCGTAATGTGAAACACTCGTTATGGGAAACAATTTTTCCCATACATATAAAACAATGCGTTCCATGCCGAATTTTTTTTTAAAATATTTTTAACGTGTATTCAAGTAAAATTACATACTTATAAATTGTTAAGGAGCGTAAGAACCTGGAATGCGATTTCGATTTACAAAAAACGATAAAAAATCGACTAGTTGATGCTTCTTAATGTACGATGCAACAGTTTCACATGCCTTCAGCTTTTTTCTTATTGCACTAGAATATTGTTTCTTTGCTACTTCCTCCTCCTCCACTAATAAACTCTCCTCCATAACTTCTTGCTGTGAAAAACAATGCAATTTCATAAGCTTTTCTGTGGTCAGCTCTTGACAGTACTCTTTCACAAGCTCATCAATATCGTTGTTATCCACCTTCAGTCCCATGGTATTGGCCAAAGATACAATTTCGTCGACTGTAGACTTCACAGGTACTTTTTCAATCCCCTCAAAATCACATCCGACAACACTCCTTGGCAATGCATATTCCCGACTTAATTGTACAACATAGATAAAGAACTTGCAGTCGTCTAAGTCTTTAAGTGCGGCCTTTCGACTGATTCAATTTTATTTTATTGTGTTCACTTATCTATTATTTATTGTACATACATTTTAAGTAAACCTTAGTGATGTTTCTTAAATGCGGCAGTATTAGGTAAAAGATAAATTTATTATACTTACTTTTATGTAAAGGTAGCCTATCCTTGCTGTAAACAAATCAAATATAATCAAAAGAAAAATATAAGTTGTGATAAAACAAACACTCAAACCATGTCCGTCGACACTGTGTAGCCTATATGAACTCATATAAGATTATCTTAAAAAGTTGTTTTCCAAGAAGTGTTTGAAACTTAGAAACTATTTTCAGAGATGGTGTGAATATAATTATAGAATCGGAAAAACAATTTCATATCAGTAACTCTGAGCCTTTTGTCATGGATCACATAAAAATCAAAGTATACATAACAGAAATCAATGTCATTAAACACAAATCCAGAAATATATATATCTAAGGGTCCGTAATGGGATTCGAGCCTAAATGTATTATATTTTATTGGAAAAACCTTACGCCATATTATTGTTAAGATGTATATCTAGAAGATCCCTGTTTTACGTCGACAAGCACACAATTATTTTATGAGCGTAAGATTTTCAATCACTTTAAACAAGAATGTGTCGGGATTATGTTGACAATTTATTTCCTTTTCTACGAACGGTTCATCTGTCTGGAAACTCCAACACAGTAGAAACGTACAATAAATATTTGTCATGTTAATTCCGCTTTAACGATCCTGTGAAATTCAATCAAGCAAGCAAACACAACGATATTCCTCCGATATAAACGTTAAACTTTAGCAAAGCAGTGAAAAGTTTTGTTTCGTATTATTCTTGAAATGAAATTGTACTTACTTTCGTATTTATTTATAGGAGATATTAAAAACCGAACGCTGCCTTAACCGAAATGAAACTTTACTCTTGTGTTCGTTTTAAATCATTTGATAGCCAAAAGGAAAAAAATATATATTTCCAATGAAGAGAAGTTTTCAGATATTTATTTTGCTCAAAGGCGAAAAATGCAAAACTCTGATTTTAAAGTTTATCTTTGAGATTCCGTCGAATTGAAAATATGTTTGCTATCGAACCGTTTATTGACTGGCCAGTGAAATTTTTTATTTTTTAACTTCATAAATATATTTTTCGATATTAGTTTTATTTTGGTTTAAACTTTTCAAATAAGTTTCATGCCAACGTTATATTTCCCTACAAAGTCTTTTTTATAAACAAATACTATATCACACGAATGTTTTCCAAGCTGGTGTGTACACTTGATTGTTTTATTTATTTAATTGTTAAACCTTTCAATTTGTTTGTATCTTATCTGTTTTCTTAATATAGGATTTCGTTTTATTTTGTATAGAAAGCCTTAATTAATTTTTCTTTTATGGAATAAAATCAATTATTTACTCAATAAAGCGTGGAATTGACTTTTCAAAAAAAGTTAAATCTGTACTGTGTTCATCAAATTATCTCTCAATTTTTCGAGATTTCGTACAAGTTCAACCTTATCAGGTGTCTTTTCTATAAAACAAATCAAAAAACTCTTTGTCGGTATACAATATCGAGAGAAACTCCTTCATTTCAGCTACGTCAATCTCTCACAGTGTCAGCCACTATTAAAGCGAAGAGAATTTCAAATAAATCGAGATTGCATTTCAAAAAAAATCCTACACACTCAATAGTTTACGAAAATCGTTTTACTTATAATATAAAATAAATATTGTAAAACTATTTTATTGAATCGAAAAAGTATTCTACAACCTTTAGCAGGATAAATGTTTATTTCATTTCTGATCCTGTAGGCGAGTAGTCAAAGACCTTTGTCTTATTCGGTTGTGATTTCCCCGGACTCAAATCCTTGTATGTAATTCGCGTTGACCAGCATGTAGTCTGTGATGTTAAACTACCTTTCTACCTGTCTAATAAGCGAAAATGTGTATTCGTAAGGAATTAATAATACAATTGAATTTCAATGCTTCTCTTTTGTATCTAAATTTGCACACTTTTTTTAGTTTAAAGAGCGATTGCAGGATGTTCTAGTATGACTCACCATGTTTCTTTTATTTGATATCATTATGTTATTTAACAAAGAGAAACCAAGCGCGAAATTTATATGAATGTTCTCGCGAAGCATGAGCCGTACGTTTTCTAGCTGGAAAATTTATCTATTCATATTCAGAGAGAACTTTTGTTTGCAATTTTGGTTCATATATTATTGTAAAACAGATGTTATAATTGTTCTAATAAAAATCATAATTTAAAAGCTCTCTTATCATAAAAACTATACTTTGGTACTTTTTACGTAACTACATATATTTAATTACAATAATGATCGGTATTTATTTTGTTTTCCTGTTTGATATCTTAATTTTAGACTCCCCAATCATAAATAAAAAATGTTTTAATTTAAGATTTCCGATGCAGGTGCTTGGTAGAATTTCAACATTAAACTTGAACTGTCATGTCAAGTTCATCCGTAGACTTGGACGCCTGAAGATACCGAAAGGCGAATTCCAGGTGACAGAATTTGTGTGAATTTACATAGTTTGAACGATTCAAGTTTAAAAAATGTTTTATTCAACAAGTCTATTTTACTAAAAACAACACAACAAGGTTAGAAATATATAATATAAAAAAATAAGATAAAAAATATACTATTGCATGTCACATTCTCTTAATGACACACTTTCTTTGGACTTATAAACAACTCACGATAAAGAATCCAACAAAGGTGTTGCTAGTTTCGCAGACTATCAGCAGGCAAACATTTAATTCTTCAGTAAAAGTGAATTTAAGTTTGATATTATGCAATATCCTAACTATCTATACTCACAATAATTTTATGAGTAATATTCTATTATTTCTTTATAAAGTATAAAAGCATGAAAAACATAAACACGAAAAGATATTATTGTTGCCGTGTGAAACGCGTTTTGATATTAATCGACGTAAAATTAATTTTAGAGTATACATATAAACACTAGAAACCACGTTTATAGCATAGTAAAGTTGTAGAACTGACTGCAAGTGCATCTGTTCCAGTCTACGGTAAACACCGCACTCGGAAACTAAACAGTATGGCTATCTTTGGATGGTCGTGTCACAAAATCACGAATACTTGAGTGATTTGAATATTTTTAATAAATAAAATTTTAGATTAACAGTGAATTTGGCAAATTTCGTCGACTGTTGAGGTCAAACTAAAGAAGGACTTTTTTTAGAGTAGATGTCACTATTATTTATATTAAGATATTTTTTTTACTAAAAGCTAATATTTTTTGACCATAATTTTACAAAACAACAGTTGTTTTTACCCGAGTCACTTGTTTGCCATCACATGAAGCTTATTTACTATCTGTAATCACAGTTTATACAAGCAATATTAAGAAATGTTGATTTATGTTTTCGCAAAATAGTTAAACACATACTAATGACAATACCTGATATAATTTCAACTTATCAGGCATATGTTCTTGAGACCCTGATAAAAGAGGTTATGGACGTATGTTTTCCTTGCATAAAAAATAGCATACGTATTATTTTGGTATTGACAAGAAATATTTAGGAAAGGTCCTGTTAAAAAAATTGAAAAAGTAAGCTTTTTATCGCCATCGCTAAGCTGTGTTGAATGTGACTACATTGCACAAAATCACCCCGCATTCTAGCTACCTCCTAAGCAGCTTTGCACTTAGCTAACAATAAACACTCGGCGCATGAGTGGCCTTCGCCGATCGCCCTCTCGTTCGTTATAAGCAAATAACAACAAACCTCTGTCTGCTACTGCATTTGTTTCAATACGGTTCAGTCGACATGTGAACTGAAAATGCGTTCCAAAAGCTTGACATTATTAAACGCATATCGCCTGTTTAAACTTCTAACGGCGTTTGGATTGTGTAGCACCCTGTAAAAGACTGCAATTTCAAATTCACTGAACAAAATATATCAACGAACAAATATCCAATCCCATTGGGCGTAGACAACTTTTCAGAGGGCCTTGAGCTTTTTTTATAATAATGAAAGCATTCGTAAATTCATTAAAGGATTCGTATCAAAAAGTCCTGGATGTCTGTATTGTTTTAAGCCTTCCCTGCTTTGGGATATATTATATTAAGTTACTACGATTGCTTTTCTCATTCAAACGTGCTTTTTTTACCCAATGTATACGCAGTTTGTGAGTGAAGGTGTCGAAATATGTTTTTATCATATCAATCAACGTCATGCTGAGGTGCTTCAGTAGATGTCTATATGTTTCACATTGGAAAAAGACATGGTTTAAAAAACGTCTGTGGCTGTTTTCTGCAGAAGTTTTTCTATAATAGATCGGATAACACTTACTATCACAACGACTAAAATATGTATTTTATATTTAACAAGTATTGTCGGGTACATGGTGTAGTTCCAGTAAAAACAGATGTTTTAAAAATATATTTTAGTTTGAAGCCATGGGTGTTTATGATGTCTAAAAATTTCACCCTTTTTCAATCCCAAAATAACGAGAGCGTTTAGTTAACTACGAGTCTTGTCCTAGCCCTATCCTTCTCCTATCTCTATTGCTATTTGAAAAATGGAAATGTTGAGAAACTGCGTAACCACCAGATCTCGTAGAAAAATTCTATTAAGATACCTCCATTAAGAGGCCATATAGACCCATAATCGGAAAAATAGCTTAAACGACACAATTAGATAAATTGCGTTTTAAACCAATAATTGTTCAATATCACAAGGTCCTAAGGCGTCAGAAATATTTTTTTTAAAACGTTATCTCATTCGCCTGATCTTTTTTCTTAAAAGATATAAACTGCCGATTACGATTTTCTGCATATTACGGGTCAATGGAGGACATGGGCTTTAAGAAAATAGAGTCAAAATTGATATGAGAAAATAATAATAATGGAATTATTCATTTTGATAATAGGTATTGTATAAATTTAGTCGTTGATATATTATTCTCTATTGGTCCCAATTAAGGCACTCACAGCGAGGCCGAAGGATCCCTGCCTGTCACGCGATATTTATTTACAGCCCCAGTTTTCAAAATTAACCTCGTAATTTTGTCAAATTGGCAAAGTTTCAAACAAACAAACGCCACGTTAAAAAGTTTTCGAGTATACAGCCCCAAGGCATTGCGTGTATCAAAGAGCTAACGATGGCTAGATGACGAGGTGGGTGTCGGGGATAACGTGACAGGCGAAAAATGTTGGAAATGATGTTCGCATCTATTCAGTAATTTATTTATTTATTTATTTATTTATTTATTGTTTAAAATTAAAATTATGGTACATGGCATAACAGCTTACGCCAATTCGCCATGTACTTGACAAATAAAAGACACAGAATATTAAATAAAATTACATAATACATAAAAATCAACACAAAAAATCAAGAAATAAAATAGTAAAATTTCACAAACAGTTCACAAATACTATCACCAAAAACATCCACTTCACTAGGCAATGAGTTGATCAATCGAACGGCCCTAGGAACTGGAGACTCATACCTCCTAAGCGAGGTATAAGTTTTTAGAAATAAAAGTTTTCGATCATAATTTCGCCCACGTGAAAATAAATTGGGAGCATGTAAATTAATAGTCATGAGTATTTCAGGATTATTAACTCGGCCCCGAAGGAGAAGAGAAAAATGCTTTAAGCTTGAAAACGATATTCGAGCTTCAAGAGAGTGAAATGATAACATTCCTAAAAGAAATTTGGTGGGGTAGTATTCATTTAAGGAATTATCAAAGGGAAAGAATTTAAATTTTTTGAAATAATAATATCTAAGAAATTTCTTATGGACTCTCTCCAATTGCAGCTTGTATGAACTTTCATATGGACTCCAAATGATGGATCCATATTCAAGCTTACTTAAGACCAAAGAAACATAAAGCGTGCGAAACACAGTTGGGTTTTCAAATGGTTTGCTTTGTCTAACAATAAACCCAAGAAGTTTGCTTGCACTCAGTGCAATAGAAGTAATATGTGAATGAAAGTTGAAAGAGGAGTCAAATCTTATACCAAGATCAACAACTTCAGACAAACGCTTTAAAGCATCATTAGATATCACATAGTTATATAAGATGGGAAATCTTGAGCGAGAGAAGGAAATGCAAAAACATTTCGAAATGTTGAAGTCGAGTTTGTTTTTTACAGACCAATTCAAAACAGCATAATATTGCCAACGTATGACACATGGAGTAAAGACAATGTAAGCTGATTACGTATTTTAATTTTACAATCATTTCCGCTCCGTATACTGACTCATAATAGAGCATAACAGCAATACTTGTTATATGAGAATTGGCTATTACTCAGTTAAATAAAACCAAATAGTCACCCGCTGTGGTGTAGTTAGTAATTGATTAGCATTACCGATCAGACGGGCCTAAGTTCAATTCTAGGTAACGGCGATGTTGAATTGCGATTTTTTAATTTAAATTTGAGATTAAGGACGACGGCGCTTTTTATGTTATTTCTCATCGATTTGATCTCGAAGAACTTACAAAAAATACTCATCGAGTTTATCTTACTGACATAAGCTGTAATGAAAAATATTATTTTAAAAAAATCAAATAAAAATATATCAAACAGACTTCCAAGGACGTCGACCACTCGGCTACTGGTCCGGTAAAAACTGGATTTCATATAAAAAAGTTATGGTTCCAGTGAACTTAACACAAAAGCAATATCATTGTTATAAATAAGGACATAAAGACACTGTGTTGTCTTTATTTATGTCATGTAGTTACGACAGAAATGCAAATTGAATGGGGTAATACAACAAGCATTGTTGGTCGTACAAGTAGAAAGATATGGGTCAAAGAGACTGACAGGCATTGAGTTTTCAGAGTACTTAATTTTCCAATAATTCTATAGAGTTATCAAACTTAACCTATTTACAGTCCCTGAGGACCGAAGCAGGACCGGCTCGAGAATTCCTGCACCTCGAATAACTAAATCTAAATATGACTGGATAGTGCTAAAATCTTAGTGCGTCGTCTGTGCGCCTATGCATACGCCACGAGCCGGCCCTGAACCGAAGCATTAGCGAATAGAATTTTCCGACAACAACCGAATAATTTATACTTCAAGGAAAGAAATATTGTTGTACTGTTTATACCTTTCTTGTGAACAAGAATGACAAAACATATATTCAATCGAAATTAAATCATATATTTTTTTATGACATATTAACGTGATACGAGCATACTTTATTTTTATTATTTACAGCCATTATTTTGAAATAAGACATTTTGATTGATAAAAAGAACAAAGAGAAATATGTACCACGAACCTTGTTGAAAAATTGTCATGATATAACCGTATATATATTTGGCATTGCAGTAAATTGTCAATGCGTCAAATATTTTCAATTTTTTAAAACTTTAGACAAACAAAACGCGAAAAAATAATAAAAACCAAGTATGTTCTAAATTTAAAAGAAAGGTAAATTGAACGAAGTTATCGTTTGGTATTGAAATTGTTAAGAGTTATCAAGAATAAGAAGTAATTTTCACTGACTATAGATATATGTATATGTATATACATACATATATACATAAAAGTTTTATTGACTCGATAATAACTTTTCTACAAATTTAAAGAAAACAAATAAATTTACATCTTTTTACTTTACCCATTTATATTGGATTCTGAGCACATAGATAACTAACTGTACATTTTATAATACTTTTCTAAATTATTACCCATTCCGAAAAGAGATAGTGAGCGATTTACTCGTGACGTCATTACATCGCAGAACTATTGGTAAAGTTCTTTATAACCAAGCAATATGTAAAAAATTATTCAATCAATATAAAGTGAACATTCATTTTTTATCGTTGAGATAATGCGAGCCAAAATGAGAATGTCGGTACACAAATTTGTATACAATCATCTTTTATCACATTAAAAAAGCAATAATCTGATATTATTTTGTAGTGTATTCATAAATATAAAAGTATTTAAATTAAATTGTTTCAGTAATTCCTAAATGAAAATTAATCTTTATGTCACTAAATAATTCGTTGCATAAAACTAATTATAAAAAACATTCGCTACCGCTCACTTAAACATTATTGATTGCCCCCTAATTGCATTTAAACGTAATATCTAAACCTAAGATATTATTGCGACCCCAGCGCTTCTGGGATGATTAGATTTACCCAATAACATGGCAAAATGATACGATACAAAATCTCATTTTTATATTACTACAACACACCGCTTGAATAAAAGCTAATATAATTTCGCAGTCGGGAAATAAGGTAAACATTATTGTATCGTAATAAACGTAAGATGAAACATCAGTTTCAATTCAGGGAATAAGGATTTGCAAACATTCGCAGAACTAACCAGAAGCACGAACTAGTACCTTTGGTTAAAGGGAGCCTGGTAGTGCACTCTCTCAACTACAATAATATAAATATGAGAATATCTTGCGGTTGCATAACGCAACATAATTTCTTAGAATTCTTCGTTCCGTAGATGCAGTACTATTTCTGAAGTACGTCATTTCTCGAGCGTTCTACAAGAATAAATTGTATTATACAATTTGTGAGCACAGAAGAAGGATTTTTTCTCTTATTAATACAATACTGTGGATAAAGATGAAAATACTTGTATAGCACTAGCGTACATATATTTTTATTTTGCTAATAGTAGCTCGAAGAATAATGGGGAAAATACTCTAAACGAAATTAGGACTTAAATTAAGAAAAAGCAATAAAAGGAAATTAAAAATATCAGCTCTCCGTGTTTTAAAAGCTAATCTTTCTAATTATAAAGTTTGTAATGCTAACAAAAGAAAAATCAATACAAACAGAAAATAAATTCTTTACGGACACCTAACTTACACAGATACAAAGGTGTTGTATACACTAGTAAAATCCTACTGTTTGATAACATATATATTTTAAATTAGACATAAAATATTGGATAACTTAAGTTAAGACTAGTATATTTTAAATTCCGTTAAAACTCTAGACAGATTAAATACGCACTATACATTTATGCATACATATTTTGAATTATTTATTAATATAAACTAAAAATGGAAAAATAATTGTAATATATGTATGAATCACAAACTAAAATTAAATAAGGTTCAACTAAAAATATATTTCATTGATCTTTTTACAAAACAAGCCGTGATAAATTAATTAAGAATATATTGAGAAGACTATAATTTATATTCTGCTCGCATAAACGTTAATGACAACAAATAAGGTATACCAATAGATTTAGAAAACGACAAATAGATTTCAACTAAGTTTTGAAACGATCGCCAGTCCGGGTCAGTGGCTTCCATTCGTATGTTGACATGTGGGTTCGAGATCGGCGTGGTCCCACGTGTGACTATTTTGCTGATTGGATTGTGCGAGAAAACAGCCCAAAGGCCAAACGCAGCTTCTAGGTTATTGAATAAAAGGCTGAAGTGCAAATTGCCCTTATGCCATAAACATCCTTGATTATTTCGCAGAAGGAAAACACGGACACACTATCATAATATATGTCCCTTGATTTCTTTTAGATAATGTAAATGTTATGTTACGCAATCGATTTTTTAATCCGGTTAAATAAACAATATATTATAATTTATATCTTGTTACCGTGGAAAATGAAAATAAAAATTACACATTAAAAAACAAGTGTTTTCGAAAATAAAATATATTTTTGAATATAGTCTGCGTATGAGACGTGCTGACAATTTTTAAATAATAATATAACCTTCGGACTAAATTAACCTTTATATTTTGGCGTCATTTAAAAATGTGGCGAAACGGCTGTCAAAACAAAACACAAAGACAAAATATATATAAATTCAAAAACGCTTTTACATGATCATCTAAGAATTACGATTACTTATATTTTAAGATTTCGACTGAAGGAATTTCAATATTAAATTTAAATCGTTCAAATTATGTACATTCTCACAGATTTTGTCACTAACGACCCGGGTTTCTCCTTTCGGCATCTTCAGGCGTTCAAGTGCACGGATGAACTTGAACTGACGCTTAGTAAATGAACGTGTTTATATAAGAAATAAATGTGTCATTGAGGTTAAAGCCATTGTTGGCGAAAAGGATAAGCTAATGGGAATGCCCACAGATTTGAGTAGTGAGTAGTTTTAAGAATTATATTATTTTTTTTGTCGGAAAAAGTTTTATGATTATATTTATATAGGGTATAGGAGTAGAGATCCCGGCATGTTTAGTATTTCATTTAAAATTGGAAGGCTGTTTATTTCCAAAATTTCCTGGAAAAAGAGCTTATAAATAAAAATAAATAAATAAAAAATCTAAGATAAATTGTCTCAACCCTTTTTTATCATGTTGGTGTTCAAATTTTAAAATTAAAATTAAAATAGCTAGAGAATGTTTTTTTAATCGATTAATCAATTTGTAACCAAGGCATGGCCGTCAGAAACGTTTAAATTATTCTTAATTACACCCTTTTTTTAACGATTTGGTTTGTACTGAGTTACTAGCTTTACCTCATTCTTGTACCCTAACCCACAGCGAAAATAGAACACAGAGACCGAGATACAATCAGTCCACGATAAAATACGCGGTGTGTAACATACTCCAAAAGTTCCGAGCCGATATCCATATGAAAAACAAACGTCGGAATTTGGAATCGAGCGATAAATACACCGCTGAATAAAAAGAGCATTCCATGTTCAATCCACGGCATGGTAAAATATGGAAATCGCTGTGGAAAACCAATTTATTTATTGAAGCGAAATCTCTTGCAAGGTAAATTCAGTTGCAAGTGCACACCTGCACACGAGTATTTTAAATAAGTATGCAAAGCTGTTCAAATGATCAATAATAATACTGTTTGTTTAAATTGTTGCAGATTTTTTGCATGTTCACTTTGAGTAATTATTTTTCTGTTATTCAGTTACAATACAATTTTAATAATCGGATGTGAAACTTTTGATAAGATTCTGTTAATGTCATGAATGTTCAAATCAACACGGTATCATTAGAACATTATCACATAATATATCTGCACCATATCATCGGCCAGTGCACTCACTGGCCGATGATTTTACCCACGTACTGTCTAAAAGTTTTTTTAACCATGTCCGCTTCAAATGTGGAGCATATGGACTCCTAATGGAGTTTATCTCAAGAGATGTGTTTCTACGAGAACTGCTTGTTACTCAGTTGCTCAACCTCTCTTTTTTCCAAAAAGAGTAGAAGGATAGAGCTCGGACAGGACTAGTGGTTAGCTAATCGCTCTCGATACGCCCCGTTCATAGAATAGGATGGGTGGGAGGAGGGAATTCAAGATATCACATACATTCAAGCCTTCGAACAGAAATTAATAAATCGATTGAAAAATCAATTTATAAAACTGTCCGTACCGGGATGCGAACCCGGGACCTCCGTAACCGAAGCCAACGACGTTGACGACTCGACCACATAAGCGGCTAATAGTAAGATAGTGCAAATAAAAAAGAATTTGCTCCGTTAGACATAAGCCATGGATTTTTTTATGAATAGCAAGAACATTTTAATAAAGCTACACAATTTATTACTATTTTTTTTTAAATTTGTGAACATTGTATTTATTCGTTATAAATAATAACTTAAAGATCACTGTTTTAAATTTTATTTCATATAAATATTGAAATAAAGTTAAAGCATAAGACACCTGATGCTTAAGCCTGCTAATTGTAGCAATGTGTAAAGCCAATATATAGCGCTGTATATTTATTAATTTGAAATTTGTTAAAAATGTATGATATCGACTTAAATATGCTGTAGACATTAATTTTGACGTAAATTGTTTCCACCGCATAACTTTTGAATTAAATTGGATTAAAAAAAACACAAGATGTCAAGCGCACAAGTTTGGGGATCAGAATTGAAACAGAGCATCGTAGACATTTGTAATTTCATTATTTAAACAGATTTAAGTAATATATGACATGGTGCTTAAAACAAATACAATAAACGACTGTAAAAACGAAATAAAATATTGATTTTCACTAATGAAACCTGGCGTATCCGTTTCAAACTCGTATTAATTACAAAGGGAAGTGAGAAATTCTCAAAAGCAATAATCGTTAGTGGGCCGTCTGTAAAGTCTCTAAAACAAATGTTCACAGCGAAAAGCATTTTATTATAATGAGAAGAGGGCACCCGGTACGGGGGAGGGTTAGGGAAAGAATTGAAATTAACCACAGGTGCTTATCCCGGACGTAGAACGCTACCACTTCTGTCGGAGAAAATATAAATTAAGGTATTCGGTTAATCGGAAAATGTCAGCAAAGAACGGAAAGCAATTTATCAAGTAGGAAAATGCAGAATTACGACTCTCTTACGGTGGATAAAAACATTCAGAAAATGTAGAAAGCATAACGATCGATAAATACCACTCCAAAGAAAAAACAAAGCACGGCAAGTGGTTCTTTTTATCCCATTAATACAACATTTCCAGTAAGAGTTTTACGAGATTAATATTGGTATTTTAAATCTCACGTAAAATTAAATTTATGGCAATGATAAGTACTTCGGATAGTTTTGTTACGTTATTTATTTTTAACAAGCTCGAAAAACGAAATCAAAAAAATAAATGAAAACACTCTTAAACGATATGTCAATGTTTTATTGGTTAATAGGATTGGTTGAAGCAAGTTATTTCTTTTTAAGTGAATTCGTTTCAATGTGCTTGATCGCAAGGTTCTGATATTCAAATAAAAATATGGAAGTATGGATGTGATACGTGTTTTATTACATACATTAAAGTATTCCACAATGAAGATATTCGTGAAATTACAGATAACCTAGCTTTGAAATATAATTTTATTCAACGTTTTAATGTTTATGTTATAAATGAAAAAAAAACATGATTATTTTACTGGTAAGATGACACAATGAATTGTTTAAGTGTATGAGATGTTTTGATTGATTTGCTTACTATATTTGTTTGAAAACTTTTAAGTTAATACAGTTGCCGAACGGAGGAAAGCTAAGAGGTGTCATTTAGAGAATTGAATCACAGACCCTTTTTATAATCCCGGAATTAGTACTGTCACAATACCGGAATTTCCGGATCACAATGTTAGACGGGATCCCGGGATTGGACACCCTAGTACCACTGTATCGAGCTATTTATTAAAAAAAATGTATCGGCTATGCCGCCTCACTGCCGTCATTCATACCCGCCATAACCGAAGAAAAAGAAGTAAATGTTTTATTTGGTAGAGAAATAGCAATACCGGAAGAATATATCTATGTCAGTATTACAAAAATAAATAAAAATGCGTCACAAATAAAATAAAATAAATAATAAGATGTAACACTTTTGATTGAACGAAAAGCATAAAAACCGAGACTGTGGAGTCGAATAAAAAAAGACGACCCTGAATTGTTTTTTTCAAGTATTATATTTCCGTTCAACTAACATATAAGAAATATGATTTTTTATCAATGTCCGCTCCCTATGTGGAGCATATTTTTCTCCTGTTTTCGGAATCTGATTCCACATCTGGAAAAACACCCGGTTCAACGGTCCTGATAAAAACAGTTTATATTTGTGATAAATGATATTTGTACTTACACTATGCATGACTTTTTTTTGTGCCATCAAGGACATTATCGGTTTTTCAATGATGTCTAGGACTGATGAATATACCTTCGATAGACACGGTTTTAAGAGAATTCAATGATTTTATAAAATTTGAGGAAACTTAACAATAGCAAATGCTCGATGAATATTCAATAAAGCCGTTCTTTGAAGCTTGGCTACGAGATATTCTATGTACATATAATAACAATGGGATACGCTTGATATTAATAATAAATAAAATTACCATTAGAAATTTAACTTGAATAAAATATTCACGAAGAAAATAAATCTAATTTCTCACCATTGCAATATTAATTAAAACACTTTTTCGAATGAACGAAATTAATATTCAGGGTTGCGAAATAAGAAGGCCGGTCTTCGGAAAATATAAAATAACCAGTCCGGTTAATTAGGAGATGTCACCGAGAAATTAAAAGCAATTTATCAAGCAGACTGATGGAGAAAGTTCACAAAGCGAGCCTCTACCATATTGTTATACCGTTTAAGGATAAAATCTTATCGGAATTATTTTACATAAATTATTGCAAGGTCGCAAATTGTTCGGCATAGCGGAAACTTGCGATGGAATATTAATGACTACAAACGGAAAATCTACGCCACGTTTTATATATGAAGTAAAATTTTGTTCAAGTAAAAATAAACGTGATAAGGGTAAGGCATATGTAGCATAAGAAAAATGGTGACTGAACAAAATAGTATGAGACGAAATGGTGAAAACAACGATACAGAATAAATGTTATTTTGTACTAGCAAAAAAAAAAACCACTCAGTAAGTTCGAGTAGTACCCAAAAAGTTATAAATTAAAACCGCACTTGTATAATTCAGCCAAATTTATTTGGACTTGCGTTATTATAGTGGTGAAATTATTTTTAATAAAAACATACCAACCGCGCAACAAAATGAAGAATTACTTGTTTCACATACATATGTATATGCAGACTATTTTTTTAATTTTTAACATATAAGTAAATAACATAAAAATGATTTTTTTCTTCAATCTATGTCCGCTTCTAATGTGGAGTATTTGGTTTCCTAACGAATGTTTGTTAACAAAAAAGTTTTTCTTGCTTGTTCTGAGTTACTGAATCTCTCTTAAAATCGAAAAGTATAGGGAAAGGGCAGGACTAGTGGTTGGCTCATCACTGTCGATACACCTTGTTATTTGAGAATCGGAAAGGTAGTAGGGAATTTTTAGACATAACAAATATCCATGTCTTTGATTCGATAAACATTTATTGAAAAAACACTTTTCGTACTGAGATTCGAGCCCGTGAGATCTGGCACGGAAATCAATGACGTTGGCCACTGTGCCACAGAGTGAACATGTTATAGTATTACAAATTATATATATTCAACACCACTAAGTATGATAAAAAGATTTGTGTGCTTTCCTGGACCGCGCTATTTTAAAAACAGTGTAAAATATTATTTATAGTTTAATTTAGTATTTCTTTAACGTTTTTGTTTAAATATTGGTATTAAGGCAAAAGAATTGTATAATTTCAAATGGCGATTAAGTGCAATAAGTAGAATATAATAATGTCTCAATAATATTGAATTGTGTCCGATACCGTTACATGCTTTTAAAAAATCTTTGAAATTCGATTTTTAGCCCGTAAATGTAATAAATACGTGGTTCATATTTTATATCTCGTATAGTTCACCGGCATTTCTCCCGTTATGGGCGATTTACCCCTGAAAACAGACGTGGTCAAAAACAATCATTTGATGGTTGATATGGAAATATATAAACGGATGTAATATGACATTTCCAAATAAATTATATATCTAGTAGCGAAAATGTAAATTGAGTTCAGATAAATTCAAATTATAACGAATAAATTATCTGGGATGACTTTATTATCACACATTTATATTCCTGTAATAAGCTGATAATATATTTTATCGATTTATCATATCGCTGCCAGAACCCTACGATTACATACGAGTATTTTGACCAAAACAATAGACAATATATACATATGTGTGTATAAATATTAAGCCACGCTTAGAACCATTTATCTATTATGGCTGCTTATTGAACAATGTTAAAGCAAAGCGTATTAATATAATATACAGATGTTTTGTATGAAAAGATTATATAATAATATTTCAACATATCTATAGAGTAGCTCCGGAAGCAAGAAATACCTAATTGTATGGTGTATTTTGTATTAGTAATATTGAATACAATTTATACATTAAAATTTCATATTATAAAACTATTATGCTTGCGAAAAAAATACTCTTTTCATGTTTATATTTAATTACTAAGTTAAACTATACCGATAACTTAAAGCAGGCGTTAATATCTTTTGATGTAGAGTAATAAGTCTTCATATGCACGAATCCGTGTGAATCCGACCTTAGTACTGGTAAGGGTTTTTAATGAGGAAACAATTAAGAAAAAAACTCCGTATGATTACTGATTTTTCGATGTTCAAGAAATTAATTAGTCAGGAATTGATCGTAATTTTTAAATCCACATTTTTAGGTATAATAAACGTATTTTATATTATAATTTTATTTTTTTATTTACTTTTTTCAATGTGCTGGGCAAACGATGAAAATTAACTCATTATTTAAATATCATGATACCATGAAAAATAAAAAAAGTAAGTATGCTAACATACCCAATTATTTTTAGTGGACAAAAACACATTTTTGTAATAACATAATACATTTTTTAGAATGATTGAATGATTAATTTACGAATGTGTTCAAAAGGTATACTAAAAATTCCTTTGACAGCGTAATACTTCTCTCAAAAAGGAAGACGTTGAGCGACTGTATATAAACTAGTTATTGTAAAATTTCATTGAGATGTTTCATTAAGAGTCCATATATTCAACAAAAGTAACGAACATGGTTGAAAAAAAAAGTTCAAAAAATTGGAAAAAAGTTTTTATTTTATCGTTATGGAAAATAGTCATTTATGTATGTTATTTTATTATTATCACAAAGACGAAACATTCCAGTAAACTCATGTTTGTATATAAAAGTATAATCATAGACGTGTTTTTATTGCAATGTATATTTTTATGAATGCTGTCATTGATATATGCCATTATAAAACTGGTATAAAATTGTGTACGTCATATGGAATTTACGTGTGAAAAAAGGACTGTAAAACTAGAGCATTTTTACCGTTTTGTATGTCGGTGTATAAAAATGAATCTGTTTACGGTGAAACTAGTTTCCAAAAAAGGTTGTTGGGCAGAGAATCATAAAAATCGGACCGTGTTGGGAACGACGGTAAATGAAAACGAGAGGGAACCCCCGTCATATTTGGCGGGTAATATAATAAACTAGTTTATAGAGAAAGAACACGAACTAACAACATGCTGTCAAAATAAGTCAGTTATGCCGTAAAGAATTTTAATAGTTACCTTAAATCCATAAAATGTTATACGACCGACACGTTTATGACCGGAAGTGTAGGTACTAGACAAAAACCGGTGAGCCATGAAAAGCTCGGAGGAAAAGAAAAAAGCTCCGAGCTATCTTCCGGCTCATATAATGGCGAAACGCACTTGTGTTTTTATATACAATATAATATATAACAAATATGAGTTAGGTATTCTCGGTGGACCACTTTCGGATACGTGGTATTATAAATAAAATATATTGTTTAACCTTTTTAAACTTCAACTTTCATCAAAAGATTCGATAAAATAATCGATGCCGGACAGCTTTGTAAATTTCCAAAAACAACTTTGGAGTTTTGAATTTATTTATAAAATATGTAACTTTTTGTTTGCATTGGATAATTTTAACAATGATGTTCGGTTAAAATGGATAGTTTCATATTGCAATGTTAAAAAATACTTGTTTGCCGATTGTCATTGATTATAATAAATTAAGCATTTACTTCTTACTTAATCTTGATGAAATACACCACGTAAAAACATTTATTTTCTATTTTCTGAAGATCAGAATAGGCGAATAATTCACAAGTAATAAATAATTGGTAATTTTAATTTTAAATGAAATATAAAATATTATGATTATTTTTATTCATCAGAGTGCGACATATTGCAGATACCAAATATCTTGAGCGAAATAATTAAAAAAATATTCAAAGATTATGAAAAAAATATTTTTGTTATAAAAGTTGGTTGTTGTTTATCCCACAGCCACCCGTTATGTGTATTTATCCGCTGTTTCACGCCCGCTCTCCATATCGCAAAAATGATCAAAATATAACGAATTTATTCCTCATATTCTTGGCCCGATACAGTGCTGCAGGGACTTAAATCTTTTATCCATGCAATATTGTGCTTAAAAAAAATAAAGACAAAAAAAAGATAATGTGACTTGCTTAGCCATTTAATTTAAGTGATATTAAGTATTATGTGTAGTCGTATACTGAGAATCTGCCGTGGAGTATAATCTACTCCGTGTTGAATTTAAAAAGGAATCGAGAATATGCCGTTCCCATATAATCTTGCAAATTTATCGAATGCCTAAAAAATGGCATTGTAGAATATCTTTGTTATAACTCAAATTTTATTATTGCACTATTGATAGAAACATTATCATAACGTTATCGTTTGTAAAAATCCAAGCTGCATGAAAAGAGTGAAACCAAATAACAACATAAGTGCTTCTAATATTTATTAGAAGTAACCCGAATTCGCTTCTGGAGCGACTTGGTTATTTCTTTTCAGAAAGTGTTGTAGGGGGCAAGTAAACAGGTGGGCGGAGAAGTCTCAAGAGGATTTACTACGCTAAAGTTATGACGTGTGATGCACCCTTATGTATGATGATATAAGTTTTCGCAAACATAACCCTTTAACCTTGCGTTGAAAAAAAAAACGATACAACATACAACACACGACTGAATTAATAATTTCTCGTATCATACGACGTGTTTTAAGTGTAAACGTTTTAATAGAAAAAAAAACTATCATCTTGTTATTTGAAAACGTATGTCCGCCATGTTGACACATATATGTACGATATAATATGAATTTTTTTGATTCGCTTTATAATAAACAAAACATCAGTTAATAATTAAGTAAAGCAAAGTATGCATTGTATACATAACTATAATGCACGGACCTCGCAATAGCGTCTAACCATATAAATGAAGGACATATTTAAAGTCGGTCTTATTTTGTTAATTTATCGCTAGCGTGTAGAAGGACAAGTTGTGACAATTTCATTGACGCATATAGGATTGAAATCTAGTTTCAGAAGCTCTCTTATTTGGTTATCTGAGCGTTTTCCTTAAATGAATCTCGTGAAAAAAAAGGTAAATATATATAGATATACTTTTGTTAACGCTGATATCACATCCTAGGTTGTGACGTTCTTACTAAAAATAAATTTACTTGTCAGGAGGTGATATCGCTTTCGAGGGACAAACTGAGACCCCGTGAAAGGTGAAGTGAGCCAAATGGTATTTTAGGAAAAAGAGTTATAATATTATAAATGTCTTAAAATATCGTTTAAGTCAAGTGCAGTACATATACATTATAATAGTGTTATCTCTCTAAAATAAAAATATGTAATCCTCCAAAACACCAAATAGTGACGAGATTGTACTTTAAATTCCAATAGAAAAGTTTTACTATTTTGCGACCTGGGTCACTTTACTTCTTAAAGGGACAATGAATACATTGCATAGTTTTGTTTAAAGTGATTTATACTGCCAATCATAATATCATAAATAAAGTATATTAATTGCTAATTCAAAAACATAAATTACAATTGTAAAACGAACGTTTAATTATTTGTTTCATTAAAAAATGTATTTATAAATAACAAGTTTTGTGTAATAATTAAAAAGTGTCCTTTCTGTAGGTGAACACTTAATTAGCATATATTTGATATTGGGCGTTTAGTGACATTCACACATTGTCGATTTTGCAAATAGCCTGTCAAATATTAAATACTGAACAAATAAGCTTACAACAATGGAATTGGTAAATAAACATGTCTGGTTAAAACAGATATCGCATAGGCGCACTTGATTGCATATTTATTTAAATAATAATGTAAAGGTTTGGTACAAAATTAATATTTGATAACATGTGCATTGTGTACGTTTTGAAATCAATTATAAACTGTGTCTGGTAAATTATATTAATTTATTTAAAAAAATCGATTATCGAACTAGAAACTCATATTGATGCGTTTTGTTTATAAATATGCATAACACAGATTTTTTTAAAAATGGAAGGACCTAGTGCAGGTGTTTCAAGCTAGGAAAAAACTAAAAATCTCTTTTAGTTTAAGCCAAACAGAAAGCAAACACTATGTATAATTGAAAGCATCCTCTAACACTTCTCATTATTAAAAAAATAAGAATTTATTTTACACGATACTGGCTTACTAAGTTGGCATTAGGAAACATTCACGTCCATGGCAGCTTACACCGAGATTGCATATGGCAATATCTTCGTTGACCATATCATGTGTTTAGGTAAAAAGTATCAAAACCACACAGAAGAAATTTTACAGGAGAGAAAAAAAACTTTTTTCTGTCGATGGATGCACGGAGGACCAAACGATCACTCAGTATTACAATACCTATGCTAACTCACCTATCTACAGTGCTAAGCATTAGCCGAAGAGCTTAAAGATCAAATTGTAAATACTAAAATTCATTTTTATTGACAGCTTGTACTTATATAAGTAAGTAATCATATGCTAAATAAGTATCGTCAAGCGACAAGTCAATTCTGATGATAAATTAAAGATGGATTTTTTCAAATGTGGACACATACTGGAAT